>CM020501.1:30065860-30093360 GCA_009823395.1 Thamnaconus septentrionalis | reverse complement strand
GCCCCAGTGTAACGGGCGGAAGGGTCGGCCTGACAAATTTAATCTCAAAGTGTCCCTCGGTGTCAGCAGCCGCGTTCGGGGCTGTCGACAGGACAGCCGATGATTCAGTGCAGGAAGTGGGGGAAACGCTGAAACATTGATTCAGGTTAGCTGCGTCGAAAGCAGCAAACCTTTCTTCTTGTCATTTCAACTTTTCTCTCAAGTTAGTGCGCGTGCTTTTTTTCTCTTTTTTTTTTGTGCCAATGGAACAAACTTTCCGCATCTGCGGCTCGGGAGGGGAGGTGAAATGAAGCCCAGCAGCTCCTCGTTGCAGATGAGGCGCAAAGAGGTTGTGAAAGCCTCCTGGGAAGGAAAGAGGGTGTGGGGGTGGGGAGGGGTGTCCTTGAACTGGATGTGTTAATGACTCAAACGGTTTTTGAGACAGCAACGGAGAAAAAAAAAGACAATTGCGCAGCGCCTCTTCCTGCGTGAGCGAGCGGGCTCAGTCTGGCGAGGCGCGTCAGCGGCACCTCGGCTTTGCTCCGACGCCAGTGAGAGGTGTCGGATTGGACGCTGGCTGGTCGGTTGGTCGGTTTCTTTTTTTTACAGAAGCACATTGTTGCCACACTAGGAAAAGAAAACACATTTTAATGTGATAATTTTCACGTTTTAACATGAAACTATCACGTTAATTAATTAAACTGTCATGTAATTTTGTCACGTTATAATGTGAAAATTGTCGCAAAATAACGTGATAGTTTCATGTTATAACGTGCAATGATCATGTTATTTCATCAAACTTTCACATTATAATGTAAAAATTGTCACGTAAAAACGTGAAATTATCACTTAAAAACTTGAAACGGTCATGTTTTTACTCGATCATTTTCACGTTATAACGTGAACAAACCGACCAAATTATAACGTGAAACTATCATGTTTTTACGTGATATTTCTCACGTTATACCGTGAAACTGTAACGTTTTTACGTGATAATTTTCATATAACATGAAACTATCACATGATATATATGATTTTCCCAAATATTTATGTTTTTGTAAATATATTTTTGAAATGTCAACGTTTTCACCATTGAAAATATTTCAGTAAAATGACAGTCATTTTTAAAATTATTATGATACAATCAAGCTAACTAAATATTTAGTTTTATGGCTACAAGCAACACTTTGACTTTGTGAGTCCTTTGCTCACGTCTTTCGTGTCCGTCCGTGTGTATGTGTGTGTGCTTCCAGGGGCATCGACGATAGCAAGGTGACAGTGCTGGGCTACGGGCTGCTCACCTCGGACGCGCGCCCCCTGGTGGAGGCCCTGAGCCGGCGCAAGTTTGCGGTGGTGGTGGCGGACGAAGCGCACTACCTCAAGTCGCGGAATGCAGCGCGCACCCAGATCCTGGTGCCGCTCCTCCAGGGTGCCAAGCGGGTCATCCTGCTCACGGGCACACCAGCGCTGGGCCGCCCCGAAGAGGTACCGTCACCGCCCCCTGTGGGAAGCAGCTGGCACTACATCACTAATAATTACACTGCTGTATTTTTTTAATATATATTTTTAGTCTGAATGGTCATTACAATTAAAGTAGACCATTTTTATTTCTTTGATTAGCCTTTGGTAGGCAGAATATATGTACACAAGTATATGCAAAGGATATAAACACCTGTAAGAAGGAATATATTTTATAAAACACATTTATATTTATATTTATTATATTTATAAAAATATGTACCGCATGTGTCAGTCCAAAGACTAATGCAAGCACAGCAAATGGTAATACAGGTCACTCAAAACATATTTGACCCACCACCTCCCTGCTGGCATCTCACCCCTCGCCGCTGCCAGTGTATTGTGATGTCCAGAACCTGCACTTAAGATGTAAAACTGGGCGGAATTTCAAGTGTGACCAAATGCGAAGCACTTCTCACGGAGAAACATCAGTTGAAGGAAGCTGGTCAAAACAAGGAAGCAGTGCTTCCAATGGTGTATTTAAAAAAAAAAAAAAAAAGCCAAGGAAGATCAGAGGGCTGCCGAGTCTCTCAAAGGTGTGTTAATGTTAACGTGCGTTATCGTGATTATTATTTCGTTCACCCCCATCCCCCCAACCCGGCGCTCGCAGCTCAGGTAGATCGCCATGGTAACCCACGCAGAGAAGGTCACGCTCAGATCCCCAACATTCAAAAAGCCAATTAACTCCCTCCGCCGTCACTTATCCTCCAGGATCCCGCCGACTTATTTCAATAACCTTTTGTTGGCGGAAACTTCATTTACAAAGGGCTGATATGAACAGACGCACACACAGCAGCAGCGGCAGTGCAATAAATGAGACAAGTAATAAAAAGGAAGCGCGCAGGAGGAGGAGAACTATTGAATTAAGAGACAATAAGAAGAAGAAGACGATGGCAACGGCAGGGCTGTTTTGGGCAGGACAGCGGTTGTTTGGAGAGCGGTAAGCCCCGCCCCCTTCCCATTCACTCGCCACCGTGATTTATTATATGGTTTCATGTGTGATGTATATATATGTATGTATGTATGTGTGTATATATATATATATATATGTATGTATATATATATATATATATATATATATATATATATATATATATATATATATATATATATATGTATGTATATATATATATATATATATATATATATATATATATATATATATATATATATATGTATGTATATGTATATATATATATATATATATATATATGTGTATATGTATGTATATGTATGTATATGTATGTATATGTATGTATATATATGTATATGTATATATATATGTATGTATGTATGTCTATATATATATATATGTATATATATATATATATATGTATATATATACATACGCCACTCCATCACTGCAGAAAACCAACCACTTTGTGAACAGAACACCTATGGAGGCTGAAGCTGCGGTATAAATAAGAACAACAGGAAGTGCACACCGCGCACAGCTAGCACGTCGACGGCTAGCAAAATCAATCAACCAATCAATCAACTTTGATTTGTATGGCGCTAAATCGCGACCAAAGGCGTCTCAAAGCATTTTGTGTAGGAAAAGCTCCCCTGTGAGACGAAACCTAGAGCATTTGCAGACTCTAGAGAGCGCTCATCTTGCTTTGACACATTGGGGTGAAAAGGAAATACTGGAAATGTACAGCAGGCATGGGCAACGACGGTCCGGGGGCCATATGTGGCCGGTTGAGCTTTCTAATGGAGTCTGCCAAACTGCGGCTTCAAAGACAGATATTTTGTTGTAACTTTGCTTTGGTTCATTTTCATTTGAAATTAAAGCACTTTTTTGTTTCTCCATATCCCATGATATATGTTTTCCTCCTATGAGGTGGGTCACCAAAACACTCCATCCATCTGCTGCTGCTCCAGGCCCCCTTTGTCAAGTATTAGAATCCCCACCAGTCCAAAAGTTTGCCCAACCCTGATGGAGAGAGAGAGAGAGAGAGATTATATAGATGTAGACATAGATAAATAAATAAGTCAAATATAGAAATACCGAAGGACATGCATAAGTGTATGACATACTTAAATACAAACATGTGGATGTATACGGACAAATGTTATTGTGTAGTCTTACAGTGAATTATTTTCGATTTAAATAGACTTCAGTGTGAAGCAGTGGGCTGCTTGAGCTGCTGTCCCATGATTGGTAGTTCAGGTCGAGAGGGAAAAAGTGATAGAAGCTCCACCTGCGCAGAGCGACAATCTGTTCCACTTGTTTATGGAATATCGTTTTAGAAGCGCTTGCTTTAATTGATGGTAATTAAAATGTACAATTCTCATAAACTGGGAAATTCGCATTGACCTACATTTTTTTTCTTCCTCCTAATTACATTAATTATATAAGTAATGAGTTATTTGAAGGTAGCGTTAAATGTCAGACCCCGCCAACACCTGCAGCCTGTTTCTGTCTCGACTATGAGCTAATGATGCGTCTGAAAAGTTAATTGTGTACATAACTCACAGGTCAGCATGATCGCACGTGTAAAGATATATCGAGAGCCCTGAGGGGTCGATGATGGATGCTCGATCCTAATTGGTGGTTGGGTTGCGCGGTACTTCCCCCCCGTTTTTCCAGCCCGAGATCGGGCGAAGTGATGGAATCTGGTCAAGTCGGTCTCGTACGACTTGGCTGTTGTTCTTTCTTTTTGGCCACAAAGTTGTGCTGTCGCATCAGCTTTGGTCGTCTCGCAGGTCCGTCGCGGCCAGTAGGGGGCCACAGGGGCTCTGGTGGGGGGGCCGGTGTTCCCATCTCGACCAAGTCGAGTCTCGGACCGCCGTGCCGAGCAGCCGTCGCGCCTTAAGATGTAATTACTGCCTCGGCTCGCCGCCGTTAATGAACTGACGAGAGCCGAGCCACAAATGAATTTCCCAAACTGAAACCAACGTGGTTGCGTTTTGAGAAATCTGGAGGAGGCAAAAGCGTGTGTGAGAGAGAGAGAGTGTGATCCCTTTCACCTACCTGTGCGTGTGTGTGTGTGTGTGTGTGTGTGTGTGTGTGTGTGTGTGTGTGTGTGTGTGTGTGTGTGTGTGTGTGTGTGTGTGTGTGTGTGTGTGTGATTCATGCCATCCTGTCAGTGCCACCGGCAGCCTGCGGCGCTGGGGTTAGATTTTTTCCCAAGATATCATCTCTCTCTCTCTCTCTCTCTCTCTCTCTCTCTCTCTCTCTCTCTCTCTCTCTCTCTCTCTCTCTCTCTCTCTCTCTCTCTCTCTCTCTCTCTCTCTCTCTCTCTCTCTCTCTCTCTCTCTCTCTCTCTCTCTCTCTCTCTCTCTCTCTCTCTCTCTCTCTCTCTCTCTCTCTCTCTCTCTCTCTCTCTCTCTCTCTCTCTCTCTCTCTCCCTGCTGCTGCTGCTGCCAAGAATCTGTAACTGAATATAACATTTTATCATCGACAGCACAAACCTGATAAGCCCCCCCCCACTCCCTTACCACCTCAACCCCCCCCCTCACCCCGTGCCAGTCTTCTCGCCGCCGTCATTACTCACCGCTGCCCCCCCCGACATAGAGCTAGCGCTCGCCGTTTCGCGATGTGCCCTCATTCCGCCCGCCCATTATAGCGACAGACAGCGCGAGGGACATGTTGGGGTGGGTGGGGGTGGTTTGGGGTTGAGTTTGGGCGTTGGGGGCAGGGGGGGGGTGCTAAGGCAAAGTTCCTGTCGACCAAGCGAAAAAAATCCCGATTCAGATCTGCGACTACTTCATTAACTCCCAAAAAATTGCTGGCGAAACGGCGAAAATTGACCTGGGAGGGGGAAGAGGGGCTGCGGGGGCTGCGGGGGAGGGGTGCCGTGGCTGCGGCGTGCACAACCACAGTCAGTCTGCGAGTTTAACGTGCACAGTTTTTGACAATGTGGTGGGAAAAGCCTCCTTAAAACACTGAATTAGCTTCAGCTGTCAATTAGCATAATTAGCTAGAGGAGATTTAAAAAAAAATAATAATACAAGAATCCAGTGGAACTTGTCCGCAGTAGTTTTCAGGACCTGATGAGCTGCACTGGGTGTTGTAGGAGTGAGGAGGAGTCTTCACTTGACCACGGCAAGGTGTAAAAATAAATCAATCAATAGATAAATAACTGCATAAATAACAGTAGTTGAGGTCATTAGACAAACTGTTGCAGGATCAGGAAACAGGAAGTCTTCAAAAGCACCGTGAAAAAATCTCATCACTGACACTCTTCTTCTTCTTCTTCTTCTTCTTCTTCTTCTTCTTCTTCTTCTTCTTCTTCTTCTTCTTCTTCTTCTTCTTCTTCTTCTTCTTCTTCTTCTTCTTCTTCTTCTTCTTCTTCTCCCCCATGCAGCTGTTCATGCAGATCGATGCCCTCTACCCCAAGAGGTTCGGAACCTGGAGCGACTACGCCAAGAAGTACTGCAACGCCCACTACAGGTGGGTCGCAGGGGTTCGCTCGCCACCAACATTCCATCGCAATAACGACTCGTGTTAATTAGTCAGACTGCCAAAACTGGCTTTAGCTTACGGAAGGAAACAAACAGTGTTTTGCTTGGATAATGGCTCAGGAGTTCTTTAAAATTAACCATGAATTAACCGCAAATCAACAGTAATCTGCTTATTATTAATTGGACAAGGGACAGAATACATCGTCCTTCATTTGTGGCTAATAATTAATGCAAACAATCCATTTTCCTGAAACATTCTTCTTGGATTATATTTGTTTTAATATTTAAAATCCACTATTATCGACTTGATTGGAAACCTTCGGCCCCAGTGGGATAAACTGAATTTTTCAAACATCCCTCAGCAGCCGTTTAATTTGCCCCCTTTTGAAGTGACTGCCGGCATGAGGGGGGGCTGCCACCTGAGTGGCCGCGTTCCGCTGAGTTGAGTTTGTTTCTGTCGCAGCCAAGCACTTCGACGGACGGAAAAAAGGATAAAAAAAACAACCTGTCACTGCCGATCGGCTGGCGGACGACAATCAATTAAAACGTTACAGACAAGCAAACAAACGCATCAGACACTGCCGTCCTGGACGCCCATCAGAGCCAGAGGCCGTTTGATGTTAACGCTAATGTATATGTATGCATATCATTTTGTATGTATGTGTATACACACACATATATGTATATATATATATATATATTATATATATATATATATATACATATATATATATATATATATATATGTATATATATATATACACTACTAAGTTTGCACACACCCGATGAATTTAATGCCTTTCCTTTCGCTCTCTTGACTATTGACATTGCAATTTATCACTGAAGGCATCAAAGCTATGTATGAACACACATGGAATAATCTGTTTTCATATGTACTGTATGTATATAGACTGTTCATTATACATATATATACATATATATGTACATATATGTATTTATATACATATACTGTATGTATGTGTGTTTACATGTGTATATATGCATTTATATATATGTATATATGTTTATGTATATGTATATATATATATGTATATATAATTTTTTCTTCTTCAAAATAAAATAAAGAGGCAACCTCACAGCTGTTTATTTGCTTCTCCTCCCTCAGTTTGAACACCGGAGTGCGAAAGCAAACTGCGTCGGTTGGCAGCGGCTCACTGAGCGCGCTCAGTTAAGTTTCCCCCTTCCCGCCAAGATGGCTCATCACCAGGCTTTGTGCGGAGGGCCAGTTCTGTTCTAAAAAACAAACAAAATAAATAAATAAATAAATAAATAAATAAAACTAAACTAAACTAAGAAAAAAAAATCCATTTGGCTGATGACTTGTGAAAGTTGCAGGCGGGGCTTTTTTTGTCGGGTGAGGGGTAAAACCTGCTGCTGCTGCTGATCATTAAACAAAAATAGCCTCTCCACCCCCCCTTGTTGCAAAACTTGCCCCGGAGCTATGAGAACCAGCAGAGCCGGCAGACCGTTAAAAAACAAAAAACAAAAAAAACCTGCGCATCGAACAAAGCGTTCCTGCGGGGGGTGCCACTGTAAATGAATGAAGCCTCCCTCTCTCTTCCCCTTCCTTCCTTCCTTGCAGGTACTTCGGCCGGCGGCGGCAGTGGGACTGCCGTGGCGCCTCCAACCTGGACGAGCTGCACCGCCGCCTCAGCCAGGTGATGATCCGCCGCCTCAAGGCCGACGTGCTGCACCAGCTGCCCCCCAAGGTCCGCCAGAGGATCCCCTTCCAGCTGCCCAGGGAGGCCGCCAAGGTAGGGAGCACCTAGAGGGCCAGGAGCAGGGACACGTGAGCTCACGGCCATGGGCAAACTACGGCCCGGGGGCCACATGCGGCCCGTTTAACTTTTTAATCTGGCCCGCTGAACTTGCAGACATTGTGTTAATAGTCTGTAAGTCATAAAATAGCTGTTTTTCATTTGTATTTTGATTTTGATTCATTTTCAGAAAAACGCTCTGTCACAATAGCAAAATATGTTTTTTATTTTCTGATTGATTTTCTCCTTGAAGCTTTAACCTTCTTTTCTTTTTTTTTCTTTTTTTACCAGGAGCGCCCCCTAATTTAGTATTTTAGAGGTGCTAGTGAAAAAAATCTAGGGGGCGCCACTGAAGACGAACTAACAAAGTGAATATTCACGAACATTTACTCTCATTTTCACTGCACCACTGATCAATACTTTTACTATAAACGCAAGAAAGTGCGATGCACAGCAAGAAAACACATTAAATCAAATAAAATTTTACAGGGCGAAAAATGCGCAAGTAAATGGAAAAATTTTTCGTCAGAGGTCAAGACTGGGTCACATTTTTTTGATCTGCATCAGCAGGAGCAGGAGCAACAAATAAATAAGAATAGAGGAGTGCCCGTAAAAAAACATTTCCCCGCTCACACTGTTTGGAGATGGGTTTTTTTCTTCCCTTTTTTAATTCCTTGAGAGAAAAACATCTGTTCATTTAAAAAAAAAAAAAAAAATTAACTATTAGCGTCATTATTTTTCTGCAGCTGCTCGTCCAGCGGGAAGAATAGCGTCCCACTTCGGTTCCCGGGAGCTAAATGGACTGGTTCCACTTCACGATACAGAGAGAGAGAGAGAGAGAGAGAGGGGTGCGAAGCGCTCGACCGCCCGGTACGAGCGGGGGAGGGAATAAATAAATAAATAAATACATCATCTGGACAATAGACGCCGCATTAAAAAGATGGAGTGGACATTATTTCCACGCTAAACAAACTGGCTTTTCAAGCCTCTCGGACGATGGCAGGGGGGCGGGGGGGTACCGCTCGCTCGCTCGCTCGCTCGCTCTCCCGCCCGCTCATTCATCCCGCCGTCCTCTCTTTCTCTCTCTCTCTCTCTCTCTCTCTCTCTCTCTGTCCCTAATGACGGCTTTTATCTTCCGCCACCAGACACTTTTTACGCCCCTCCTGCCCTTTATGTTTTCAGCCGTGGCCTTTTCGCAGAGCGCCGCTCGAGTAAATATCGCCGAGCGTGGAGTGTCGGGCCACTTGGGCTTTTTTTATATATTTTTTTTTTTAATTTTGCAAACCCCCCACCATTCTTCCCTCCTCTCTTTTTGTTTGCCTGGTTTTTTTTTTCGAAGCAGTGCGGTGTGGGTGGGGGGGCTCGGATGAACGTTTCTCAGCGATGCTTCGCGTTAAAAAATGACGATTTTGTCATCCATCGCTGATGGTGCTGTTGTTGTTATCTATTCCCCCTGTGAACATGGAGGAGTCAATGCTAATGTTTACGAATTGCACCTCTTTTCGTGTTACGGTTTTCATTCCGGCTCGATGAAACGCCAGCGAAAGAAATAGGGTACAGTTAGCCCTCTGTTTGTAGCCTTCTACGAAAACACTCATCAGATGCCCACCCCTGTGTTAGCCTGTTGTGCGCTAATGCTGGGATACCAGAGTACGTGAAGGAAAGTAGCGGTGCATCCTTCGAATCGGCTAAAAGTAGGCCGCATTTGAAGTGCGCATTTGGAGCGTCCTTCGAATTTTAGTGAATTGGGACAAGCCTTTGCGCAGTGCTGTGACGCAACTGGCCTTCAAATGCAGGCTTGGAAGGATGCAGACCCTGAATTGAGACACAGCCCTGATGTGGCCTGTGTGAGTGTTTTCTACTTCTTCTTCTTCTCCTTCTTGTGCTACGCAATAATAGTGAACGTCAATGATGATAGAAAAAAAAACAGCCACAGACACCAAAGTAACTTTTTTAAAATAAGAACAAAGTTTGTCCACTTCTGAGTTTTCAGCCTGGAGCGACAATCAACTTCATTTTGCAGTTAAAAAGATGAATATGTCAACATTTGACCACATCTGATTCGCTTCTTCGCTGCAGTTAGCCCTCTGTTTGTAGCCCTCTCCGAGAACTCATCAGGAGCCCCACCCTGCTCTGTCGTCGTTGTGGTGGAATCTTTGCAGCGTTTCCCTGCGGCCGTACCTGGCGGGGTTTCACGAGGCCCCTCCCTCTCTTCCTTCCTTCCTCCCTCCTGCCTTTTCTCACGCTTCCCTCCCCGCGTCGCGCACGTGCCCGATCCGCACGCCTCCACCGCTCCTTCAGCACCGCCATATGGTCCTCGCCGTTTGATATGCTGTGTTTTCAAGGAGGGCCCCCCCCCTTTCTCTGTCTCTGTCTCTCTCCTTCTCCACTGTTTTATATGTTCACTTCACTCCACTCCACTCCTCTTTTCTTCACTTCAGACATCTCGAACCCGAAGCCGTTTGCTAAAAACTCTCAAAAAAAACAAAACACCTCCAAACTCGGCTGGGTTCTCTTCTTTTTTTTTATCCCCTCTCCATCTAATGGCCAGAGTTGACCAATGAGACGCGGCGTTACAATTATCCCCCGCCGCCCTTCCTGCCTGCCTGCCTGCCTGCCTGCCTGCCTGGCCCCTCCCACAATGCAAAGCGTCTGAAGGAAGCAGCAGAAGCCTGCTGGCTGTTAAATGAAGTTTTCTGTGTTGAGCCCAATTTTCATGATAAACCTGCGAGACTCCCACCTTTTTTTTTTTGTTTGTTTGTTTTTACGATCAGCAGCGGGGAGGCATATGCTGAGCTGCACCCACGCCCCCCACCACCACCTACCTCCTCCTCCACCACAGCGATGCACCCGCCCTTTAAACACCTCCTCGCCAATCACCTTGAGAGTCGCTCGCTCGCTCGCTCTGTGATTTATTGTAGCGGGCCGGCCGCTTCTCCATCTTCCACCCGGGGGCTTGTCACACGGCGGCTATAATTGGGCGAGCGCGTGACCCACCTAGTGGGGGAGCGGGGGAGGGGGGGGCTTGCCTCCATGGGAATTCTCTCCTTCTTCTTCTTCTCCCCCCATCGTTCTCTCTCTCTTCCAGGGGAAAGTAGGACACACAAGCAGCAGCAGCAGCAGCAGCAGCATTAATTGTTTTGCCCTTTACATCTTAAAAAAAAAAAACCCTGTGTGTTGGGGGGAGGGAGGGGCCGAGCCCGGCCAGGGGCCAAGGACGCACCCTTTCTCACCCTTTTCTCTCCCTCTTTCTCTCTCCCCACCTTACGAGCAGGAGGCCGCGTCCAGCTTTGCCCAGTGGGAGGCGCTGATGAGGGGCCGGGGCTCCTCGCAGGAGGGCGACCCCTTCGCCGAGGTCATGACCCTGGTCACACACATGTACAAGCAGACGGCCATCGCCAAGGTAACGCAAATAGAACTGATTGTGATTGTGATTCTTTTAGTGACCGCACAGCCGAGCTGGTGGAATTTGTTGTCAGCACAGCTTCGCACAGGTTCCAACATTAAGACACAACACGTTTTATACATGCAGACAGAAACGCATTCAGACAAACACAAAGGCCATGCACACTCTCTTCTTCTCAGCCGTGCATTGGTCTTTATTTCCGGACAAATGAGGTGAATTTTTCTCCTTTCGTCATTTTTTAACATCCGTGTGAAACCACACACAGTTTGTTGTCGTTGTGGTGTTTGGCTTTTTTGAGCGGCATGCGCAGGTCCGCGATGTCACTGACGCATGACGCCACTGCGTCAGTGACAGCGTGGAAGCCACCTGCAGGAGGGAAGACATCACGAGCGTGTGCGCGCCAATTGACGAGACAAGTCGACACACACGCAGGCCCCCCGCCCCTCCTATTTTTTAATTTAATTTTTTTTCAAAGTGCTTTCACTAAATGTGAGAAACATGCGGGAGCGAACGGAGCCGCCACCAGATGGACCGGTTGATTCGGCTGCGAGCAACGTTTGCCGCCCAAGTGCAGCGTCCAGCTGTTTCTGTGTTGTTTTTTTTATTATTATTTTTTTATATGTCCATTATTATTTTAATTTTTCCTCGTGAAATTATGATGTCTTTTGGAACGAGGGGGGCTGTTGTTTTTTTTTGTCTTTTTTTTGTTTTTTAAGTAGTTTTCCGCACCATTAAGTCAGTGGAGTCGGAAGCTTCACACCCCTGATACTGGAGACACTGGAGAAGACAGTCTGGTCGTGAATATACAGTATGTCATTGTAAATATACAAGGGGAGTTGGAGCAGTGTAATGTACACACACACACATCAGGAAAACTTGCATAAATATTTGATTTGTATATGCGTCCTTCTATACATACAGATGCTTGTAGAGGCCACAGGTAACTTGTTAATCTCGTGATGTCTGAATGAATATTTGGTTTTGAAATATTTCTGCAAGTTTTTCATTTCCTGATGTGTGGCTACCGACTCTGTAAGTATATGTCAATGTAAATACATGAGACAGTTCTTGGGCTATTGCCCCCCATCCCAACCAACCTCCCCACCTTGCGAGTGTGATGTCACAAGGGGGCACCGCCGCTGCTGCCACCAAGGCGTTCTCCAGCGGCGCCCGCCGTGATTACGCCTTGTCTGAAAAAGTTGCGCGCCGGTTACCGAAATAGCATCGCTGTGATGTTGTTGCCATGGAAACTCTAGCGGGGGGAGGAGGAGGGGGGCTCTCGGTTTGAAGCGACATTTCTCTTTAATGAGAGCGAGGGTGGGGGGGGGGAAGAAAATAAGCAACAACGTGTGAGGATGGGCCAGATGCACGAGGGGGGCGGGGTCGGAGCAACAGTTGCGCGCCGCTCTAACAAGCTCGCCGAGTCTCCTCTCCGTCTTCCGTCCGTCCGTCCGTCCCATCGTGCGTTTTCTCTCCTTTTTTTCACCCTTTTTTTAAGCTTCTGATCGACTTCCTGAGAATTCCTCCATCCGTCACACACGAGTGCAACACCCACACACACACACACACACACACACACACACACACACACACACACCGTTTCCGATCGTCTGCCGCGTCTCAATTAGACCCCCCCGTCCCCCGCCCGCCCCCCGAGGTCAACGAAGACCGGAGATAACAGTGGGAACTCTCGGCCCCGCCTCCTTTTTCTCTTCTTCCTTCCATCCACCGCTCGTTTTGTTTGCTGATTGGATTTCTGCTCGGTTTAGCCCGGCGCCGTTAACACCCGGACCTCCTCCTCCTCCTCCTCCTCCTCCTCCTTTCATCACCCCAATCCTTCCGCCCACCCCTCCCCCCTGATAACCCACTCACCCCCCTCCCCCACTCTCATTTCCTCCCGTATCGGCTTGTTTCTTTTTTTAGGGTCGGACTCTTCGGGAAGAAGGAGGAAAAAAACGGAAAGGAAGGAAGAAAAAAATACAACTCTTTGGGCTCTTCGCACATCTATGTCACTCTGACGAGCTGCCCTGTTGTCCCCCCCACCCTTCTGTCAACCCCCCCACCCCCGCCTGCCAAAGCCTCCGTTGGGGTATTTTTATTGCCTTTACCCGCCAAGCATCTGCTCCCAATTACCCAGAGAGCACCGGGGCTCTGGTGCTGGACTTTAAAACGGGCCGAGCGAAGTTTGTGGACTAATTAAACTCGACGGAGGGGTGGACGGGGGGTTTGGGACCCGTCAGTAATTAGGACCCTCCCCCTGATCAGAACGGGGTTGGGGGCCCGGCGGAGAGATTTGCTATCGGGAGGACGCGTCGGCTAATTATCAGAAAGGCAGGGGAAAAAAAAAAAAAGGGCCCTTCTCCCCTTCCCTCTCCCCCACCCACCCACCTGAGGTGTGACGGCTGGAGAGGTTGTCAGGTTGCAGGCGGAGGTGCGGAGATGACAGGGTGGGAGCCAACTGCCGCGTTTCTCGCGAGTTAGTTAGCACTATTCTTGGCCGTTCCTCTTTTTTTTTTTCTCTCTTTTTTTTCCCCGACGCTCCAAAAAACGAGTTGAGTCCCGATCGCTTGATGACACGCTGGCGGGGGCCGCAGCTCCGGCTGGGAAGGGCCACGGACACATCCCTGGCTTCACTGCAGCCTTTCTTTCCAGTCTCTGTGTGGACATATATATATATATATGCCTGACCGTAACAACATCAACCCATGTACAAGCAAGATGGATCCTGAGGGCACTCGACAACGTGGCAACCTGGGCTCAAGACTGTAACATCAATCAAGGAAAGCCCAATAAGGTGCCTGGAGAAGTGGTATGACGCATCTCTCACGGACAAGAACAACGCTTCCAACAGAGAAACAGGCAGATGAATGGCTGAGAAAGATTGAGAGATCAGGATTACCAGGAAAGTTCAAGGCCTGGCTCTTCCCGCATGGTCTGCTACCAAGACTGATGTGGCTACTGACAATCTATGAAGTGGAAGACGGAATCGAGAAGTGAGTAAAGAAACATCTTCGCAAGTGTCTTGGAATCCCAACAAGCTTCACGTCAGTAGGACTATACATCAGGTCTGGCCAGTTACAACTACCCCCGTCATCAGTGGTCGAAGAGTTCAAGGTGGCTAACTGCAGGGTGGCGATGACGTAGCAAGATTCCAACGATGAAAAGGTCAGGAATGCGGGTGTCACAAAGAGATCAGGACGCAAGTGGGCAGCTGACACATCAGGGGCACATGCAGTAAGTGCACTGAAGCTGAAGGACATCATTGGGAACCCATGCATAGGGAGACAAGGACTCGGATCCACCCAGTTCCAGCAGTGGGGTAAAGCAGACCCAAGGCGGAAGAGAGAGATGATCCAAGCCGAGGTCCGGCACCTGGAGGAGGAGGAGGAGGTCAAGGGCAGTGGAACTTGGATCACAAGGAGCCTGGACAAGGTGGGAAATCACCTGGCCTAAACTCTGCAGACTGGAACCCTCTCACATCTTGTTCCTGCTACGAACAGTATACAACACCCTTTCATCACCAACAAACCTACACAGATGGGGAAAGAGTGAGGACCCACTGTGTAGGCTATGTGGTGGGAGTGGAACCATGGTGCACATACTGGCGGGATGCAAGACTGCTCTTAGCCAGGAAGGGAACGACAAGGTCCTCTTTGCACTGGAGCGGGAGAGGTTGAAAGAGCGGCAGACCAACGGAGAGATATGCAGTTCGTCAGGGAAGGACAGAAACCACCAAACCTCAGGAAGATCAAGACGGGCCCTCTCCAAGCAGCACATACGTGGGAGATGCGAGCAGACCTGGGGAGGAGACTAGTCTTACCCCAGTTTGTGCAAACATCGCTGAGGCCCGACTCGGTCTTGTGGTCGTAGGAGTCAAAAAAGATCATCCCGATTGAATTGACGGTCCCATGGGAAGACGGATGTGAGGATGCATACAAGAGGAAGGCTTCCAAGTACCAGGACCTTGTTGAGCAGTGCAGGGACAAGGGATGGCAGGCTGGGCTATTCCCAGTCGAGGGCGGGTGTCGGGGTTTCCCGGCACTCACAGCTCTGTGAGTAGCAGGAAGAGAGAGGAAGACGGCTGTCCGTAGGTTGGGGCAGGCAGTGGAGAGAGCATCTTGTTGGCTTTGGAATAGGAGGGAGGAGGTGAGCCGGAGGCCAGGAGAAGATGGGCAGTGACTGATCGATTGAGCTCTCGCTGTCCGGTAGCCCCCCCCCCAATCTGTTTTTTCACCTCCCCCCTTTAAAGTCAGGATCACAGCCATTCAATCGGGGATCAATCACGCAGAAAGGATGCCGCACTGATTAATTGACTTGTCCGCTGATCTCCGGCCACTCGCTCGCCCCCTCCGTCCCCGTGTGTGCACTGAAGTGATGGATTCAGCCGCTTCCCTTTCATCCCTCATCTATTTCTGTGTCTCCCCCTCCCTCCCCTGCAGGCGGGGGCCGTGAAGGACTACATCAAGATGATGCTGGAGGCGGAGCGGCTCAAGTTCCTGGTGTTCGCCCACCACCTCACCATGCTGCAGGCCTGCACGGAGGCCGTCATCGAGTCCAAGGTAGAGTGAAACACGACGCTTTCTCACTGCCGCATCAGGTCGCGGCAGCCATCAACGCTGCTCCAGCTCCAGCTCCAGCAGCGAATGCTTTATGTCAGGGGTGGGCAAACGTTCTCACTGGTGGGGCCGCAATTGGTTCTAAAGTTTGACAGAGGGGGCTGGAGCAGCAGCAGCAGATGCATGGAGTGTTTTGGTGACTAGCCTCATAGGAGAAAAAGCATAATGGGATATGTTGACACTAGCTTTGATGTCCATTGAAAATGTGACAAGAAAATGTGTATTTAGCTGTATTTAGCTCTATATTGAAATGACTCTGAAAAAAGAGTGAAAGAATTGATGAAATACAGCTAGTGTATTACGTTTTTATTAATTTTATTCATTTATTTATTTGTTTTTAATCTTACCTCACACTGTCATGATCACCTCTCAGCTAAACTCTGTTAACTCTAGATAGATACATAGATAGATAGACAGATAGATAGATAGCTAGATCGATGGATTTACAGCTGCTTGAAGAGGTAAGTAGTGTAATAAAATGTTGATACAATGTTCTAAACTATAGTATTAAAAGAGATCAAAATGTACGACATAAAATCAAAAATAGAAATAAAATAAAAATTACATTAAAATAAAATGTGATGCCTCCTGAATAATATAAATTGCAGTTGTGCAATGGGGTCGTTTGTACACACTTAAAGGGGGGGGGCTTGCTATGTGTGTGAGAGAGAGATTATCAGCACTTCTTCTTCGTCCCTTTGCTGTCTTCTTGCTTCTGCAAGATTTTTTTTTCTTTTCTTCTCACCCTCTAAATGGAAAAAACTTCTGCAGCCTTCGGAAAAGTAAACTTTCGCTTCGTCTCCCAAGGTGCGTTTCGCAAGTCATCAAGTCAGCAAATGATACCTACCCACACCCACACCCCACACCTAACGAGTCAAGTGTGTGTGTGTGTGTGTGACGAGGGGTCTGCGAGGTGTCGGATGAACGCGGGTCGCGACGTGCGATAACGCGATTATTTTTTTTCTTCGCACAAGTACCCACACTCGGGCGCATTTGCACTCACCAATTAACAGAGAGAGAGGAAGAGAGAGAGAGTGAGAGAGAGGGAGGGTGGGAGAGAGAGAGAGTGAGAGAGAGAGAGAGAGAGAGAGAGAGAGAGAGAGAGAGAGAGAGAGGGAGGGAGGGATGGAGAGAAAGGCTAAAAATAAAGAGGGCGAGCGAGACAGACAGAGACAAACGACTCCCGACAGCCGATGACGTTATCGCCGCCTCACAAAGCCCCCCGCCCCCCTGCCCCCTCACAGAGTTCACTCTTGGCGTCCTCACCTGGCGTGCAAAACACGCCCCGACTTCCTTCCTGACTTTGTGTTGGGTTTTTTTTCCACCTTTCGGAAAAATCAGCGGCGAAATTCCTAGGCAAACGTCTCCTGTAAACTTTTTTCACTCCGTCTTTTTTTCCCGCTCAACAAGCCCCTCCCACCCACGCACCGCCATCTGAAAAAAAAGTGCATTAGCGGCTGACTTGGTGTCACGTTCGAGCTTTATCGAGCGCCGCTTTCTTTCAACGGAGCCATTTAGCGGATTATAACTGGCGTTTCGGCGCCGAGCGGCGGGTCAGCGCAGCGAAACCTCCACCTTTAATGTTTTGGCGCCAACCAACCATTAGCCGACACATCCGTGCCCATTATCTCCTCCGCTTGTTCAGTGGATGCTAGTGGATCTAAATAATGCCACGAGGAGGAGGAGGAGGGAGGAGGGAGGAGGGAGGAGGGTTTTTTTTTTATCTTATTTTTTTGCGAGCGTGTCTTTGAAAAGCTCGGAGCAGACGCATCAAACCAATTATATCAACAACTGAAGACGTCCCTCACCTCGATTCGCCATGAATAAATATATGCATATATATATATATATATATATATGTGTATATATATATATATATATATATATATATATATATATATATATATATTCTCACAAGCGCTACAGGAATGCTACATTTTATCTGCTGGTTCCTCCTCTGCAGATGTTTCATCGCTTGTGCAAATGGCACCCAACATTTTTTTTGGGATGTTTTAATCCATGACATTTGCTTAGTCGCGTTTCCCTCAGAAAGCTGATGTTTCCTCTTCTTCTTCTGCTCTTCCTCCTCCTCCTCCTCCTTCAGGCCAGGTACATCCGCATCGACGGCAGCGTCCCGTCCTCGGAACGTGTCCAGCTGGTCCACAAGTTCCAGACTGACCCGGACACGCGGGTGGCCGTCCTCAGCATCCAGGCTGCCGGCCAGGTACTGCAAAAAAAGAAAAAAAGGAAAAAAAAGAAGAAGAAGAAGAAAAAAAAGCTTAATTCATTTCATCCATATCCAGTTGTTTGAAAGAAAATATCTGCCAATAAAAGTACTTTTGCACCCTTTATCAAAATTCTTAGTTTTTTCACAGTTTTTTCAACATAATTGTTTCACATTTTTCTCTCATATATAATGGCCTTGGACGTATTAAATCTGAGGAAATCTGTATTTTTTCCAGATTATTCCCAAGTGTCTGACTACATGAGGTTGTTAAATAAAGTCCTTGCAACTCAGAATAAGTCATTTGAGCAAGTGTGTGTGTGTGTGTGCGCGCGCCTGCGTGTCCCCGTTTTTTTCCAACAGGGTCTGACCTTGACGGCCGCCAGCCACGTGGTGTTCGCCGAGCTCTACTGGAACCCCGGGCACATGAAGCAGGCCGAGGACCGGGCGCACCGCATCGGCCAGACGGCCTCGGTCAACGTGCACTACCTCATCGCCAAGGGCACCTTCGACACCGTCATGTGGGCCATGCTCAACCGAAAGGTCTGCTAATCCCAGCTCATCGCGGTCGGCGCACTTTTTCAAATTTGAAGGGAGAAAAAAAAGTCTCTCTGATGTTGTGACTTCGAGATTGATGCGGTTGCATCATCCTAACTGACACAAGCTAACGCATATTTAAAAAACGCAAGAAAAGAAAAGAAAAATTGCTAAATTACATATTTATTGGCTCTGCTTGGCAAAGAAAAATTAGTGAATAATATTTTCAAAAAAATTAATATTTGACAGAATGTTGAAGGCCTCTTACTTTTTCTTTTATAAGTATTTAAAATATATATTTTTTTATTAAAAGAAATTCACTTCTTATAGTTGTTGCTTGAAATGGAGCTATCTGAACTATGCTGGTGTGTAGTTCAATAAAAAACTGGATTATATCTTAGAGGGAGATTATTTGAGAGTGCCTCGGCTTTGGGGTCACTGATTAGTACATTTTCAGTACAAGGAAAATGAAAATGTAGAAAATAACATTGGCTGTTGTTAATAAAGTGTAAACATCCAATAATGGTTCATTGGTCATAACTATGACTGATTACAGTTTGGTTGTGCTGCCGTTGAAAAATAACAAAATTGTACTAATGAGAGTAGCAAAGCTTTTCAAAATGATCCAGATGCTCATGCTAGACCTCTGGTCAGTTCACTCCAGATTATTCTCTCACAACCTTTGAATTATTTCAAAATTATCAACAAATGTATTGTTTCTTCAATGGCCCCAAAACGTTTTATTTAAACATTTCAGACCTCCAGTACTACGAGTGAAGGAGTTGAATCAGTACTTTTACTGTATTGTTTTTTTTAAACAAGTATCTGTACTTTTACTTAAGTAGAGAATGTGAATAATTTTGCAGCATCTGGTGGGCGACTGTGCTTGGTTTATTCGACGCTCTGACGTTCTTGCTAGCTTCTGTGCTGGTACTAGCTGCTTCGTGTTTAGCATTCAGGTGGTACCCGATGCTTGAATAACTGCGGTGGAACGCAAACTTGTTGTGGCACCGTTTGCAAAGTACAGCGCTCTCATCCAGGCTTCCATCCACAGTTTTTAAATGTAAATTTCCCATCCACCGGGCTTAGCAAGACGACGCTATCACTCTCATCCATCACGTTTGTTGTTCGCACAGGTAACTTGCTAGCCCAACTACTACTACTACTACTACTACTACTACTACTACTGACTTCCGCTTGTCTGAGGCCACTCAGACGTCGCTATAATCCGTATTGCTGGAAACTTGTGCAAATGTTCGTGCAAAGATTTCGGCTGGTCATGAAACTTTATTAAAACCTACAAGTTGTGCATGTAGATCTAGGAGGAGCCGAGATTAGTTGTGCGTGGCTTTTTGACCACCCGCGGGTCCCACAGTTATCAGTAATTTGACTTGTCCCATCACAACCGCGTCAATTATCACAACCCGCCTCAGCCTGCAAACCGCTGTGATTAAATAGACCAATATGTTTTTGAATACGACTTTTTACTCCGTCAAAAAATTTGGTTGTGAACAGGCTTAACAGGCTAATGTCGCTTCCAAGTGCATGGGACAACAACAAACAGAATACAGTAACGTAATGCGTTTACCACATTAACCCCAGCGTCCAACTATAGTCCAACTAGCCCTAAAACTCGCTAATGTTTCCCCCGCCAGGAGACGGTGACGGGCAGCACGCTGAACGGCAGGAAGGCCTACCTGGAGGCGGACGAGGGCGACAAGGACAAGTGGGAGTTCCTGAGCTTCTCTGAGGCCTGGGCGCCCAGCGAGACCCCGCTGAGCTCGCCACTCACCTCGCCGCCCAGCCCGAGGGACCGCGTCTTCTTCACACACGTGAGTCCCATTCCCTCGGGAGCCAAGTGATCGGCAATATGCCTGTTTTTGGTCGAATAAATTAGCAAAATTTTTGTGACTTTGTGGTAAAAAAAAAATATGGGTCATGACTCCACCAGTTGAGAACCACTGTTCTATCACGTAACTTAGTTATTGAAATTATTCAATTGAATTGTGTGGCCTGAAAAATAAATGCCAAAGGTTTTCTCTCTAAAAATATATACACAGTATATATTAAAATCCCTTTTTTGGGAAACTGCCCTCGAAGCCGCAACCCAATCAAAATACCATGGTGACCCACTTTTGGGTTGCGACCCACCAGTTGACTACGATAGAAAGTGGGCTAGGGTTAACGCGCTGCCAAGTCGTGTCACTGACCGACTCCAATGAATTTTGAGTTGTGTGGAATAAATTTGGATTGTGAGATTCTACCAGTTGAGAACCGCTGATCTGGAGGGACAATGCAAGTTACTAGAATAGTATGAACAGCTGTATTGTACTTCTTTCTTTTTTTTACGCACTGCATACACACACACGCTAACGCTAAAGTTTTATTAGCATCAAAGGCTAAAACTTTTCCTTTTTTGCGGTGGTCGTGTGTCGTGATTCCTCCTGCTCGCTGGTGACTGCACGTCACTCTGGCTGGCAAACATCCTCAAAGACGCTTTCAGTTCCCCGGGGACGAGTTGACCTGATGGAACGCCGAGGCTCCGCTTTGAAAAGAGAACGTAGCCAGAGTTTTTTCTTCTTCTTCTTCTAGACGCCGTAAACATCCAGACAGTAGACGCACAAAAAGGAGATTCTGAGTCTGAAATTGCTGCAGATTTTTAAGGTTTATGTTGCACGTCCATGTGGCAAAGAGCCCAGATGTGGCGTTTTAGGAAGGTAGGACGAAACCGTTGCCAGTTGTTCAGAGCCCATAATGTCTTTTTTTTTTTTTAATTCCTTTAATGGCGTCCGATGCTAGTCAACCTGCAGCTGGAGCACTTTAAGCAGCCGTGTTGTGGAAGCTTCAGTATAATGTAAGAGCAGTTTTGAAAGGGCTTTCTGCTGGCAGTCGTCAGTCGGAATGTGAAGGTTGTATGCCAGTGTTTTTTTTTCATTATTGAAGCGGACGGACGGAATAGAACGCGAAACCTTGACATGTGAACACAGCACCTTTCTGTGTGTGTCTCTCTCTCTCTCTTTCTCTCCCTCTCTCTCTCTCTCTGCTCACGAGGTCTTGTGCGTTTGAGTCGATCTGTGGGTTTGTGGTGAAGAAACGATTCAATGTTTCTTCCGATTCACTTCGGTCGAAGTTTGAAAACTTTTCCCGTTTGAAATTTCTCCCCCCCTCGCCAGCGCTCTTAAACATGAACAACCGCCACGGCCGCGGAAACTTACTTCGGGCTTTCTTGTTTGTTTGCTTGTTTGTTTGTTTATTATTTTATTTAGTCATGTATTTATTTGATTTTTTAATTTCAGTTTGAGAAAGAAAAGCAGCACGACATCCGCTCCTTCTTCTCGCCGAGCGTCGCCAAGGACAAGAAGAGGAAGAGGACGGGCGATGAAGAGGAGGAGGGGGAGGAGCGGGAGGCGGAGGGGGAGGAGGACAAACGGGAGGAGGGTGCGAGCCTCGCCGCTCGCCCTCCCCCGACCCGGACTTCACCCCGCAGGTCAAGCGGCTCCGCGCACCTGCGCGGGGGCGGGGCCAGCGCCGAGGGGGGAGGAGCAGCTCCCCCTGCCCCTCCCTCCTCCTCCAGACCCCGCGGAGGCTGCTCGCAGCCGAGCCCGCCGCCCCCCGCCCGCCGCCGCCACCTGGAGCTGCGGCGCCTGCACCTTCTCCAACAGCGGCCTGCTGCCCTTCTGCGAGATGTGCGAGCGGCCGCCCCCCTCCCCCACCCCCCCCGCCGCCGCAGGTGAGGTTTATTCATTTATTTATTCATGTATTTATTAGTAAAAAAAAGAAAAAGCAGCTAACTCGGCATCAGATGATGCAAGCCGCCTGTCGTCTCTTTATTCATCATCTCAAAGTCAATCAATGCAACATCAAATTAGGATTATGAAGAAGGAGAAACAATGGCTCCATCCATCCGTCATCCATCCCTCCATCATCCCTTAATCATACATCCATCCATCCCTTCCTCCCTCCATCTTCCATTTGTCCCTCCATCTTCCATCCCTTCCTCCATTCTGCCACAATCCCTCCCTCCCTCCCCCCTCCTCTCTCTCCGTCTGTTGATGCTCTTCTCCTCCCAACACCGTGGCTGCTTTCCTCCAGATGGAGGCGGCTGGTCGCAGCACGACGGAGGTCTGTGAATATTGTCTGTCTGGCTCCTTCTCTCTCTCTCTCTCTCTCTCTCTCTCTCTCTCTCTCTCTCTCTCTCTCTCTCTCTCTCTCTCTCTTCTCGCTCGCTCAGCAGATGACAAGGACACGGTATAATTCTCACCTGTCAGCCGGTGAGAGGAGTGAAGGAGGAGTGGGGGAGGGGTGGGGGGGAGTAGGGGAGGTCCGCCGCTGCAAAGTTCAGGGAGAAAGTTGCAACGGATGACGACTCCTACGTGATTGGATGGCAGTGGAGGGGCGGGGCAAGGGAGGAGGAGGGGCCGGGGGGAGAGGTTGTGAACCCGCAGCACTTTAAGACGCTCAAGGGTTTTACTTTTTGCCAGAACTGTGTTTGTTTTGTTTTATTTCGGTGTTAATTATAGTGGGAAAATGCACAAAATTGCAAAAAAAGAGTTTCATTTTTGAAAATTTGTAAAATTCAAAAAATGTGCACATTTTTTCACATCCGTCTTGCAAAGAGCCCGCAGAAGCCCTCTTTTTTTTCTCCTCGCTTGCTGATTGGTCCTGTCATGTTCCAACCAGATGATACAGTTTTGCTTCAAAGGTCGCCCAACAGGTGGCGACAGTGCTTCAGTAGATCCCGTTTTTAAGAGAGCCAGACACCCTGCGGTGACCTTCTGTCACACCTGCTCCCAAACAAAAGTGCTTTTTGTTTTCAAAGCCCAAATTAACAAATGTGCAAATTAATTGTTTTACCCTGGTCAAACTGCAAGAAGAAAAACGCTTCAGGAACGAAAAAGGCTTTGAAACCAACGGATGAAAGCAGCCTTCAGACTGCTGTTAGCGCGTTATCAGCGGCGCCGCCGTCGGCTAATTTTAGCATTTGGACCTTCGACAATAGAGAGAGAGAGAGAGAGAGAGAGAGAGAGAGAGAGAGAGAGAGAGAGAGAGAGAGAGAGCAGGAAGAAATCCCACCTACCAGCACTCTAAACTCGCAAAAAAGACACAAGGAGCTAATTACAGTCTGAGCAACAGACTGGCTGTCAGGCCGCTTCCTCCCTTTCCTCCTTCCTCTCGCTGCTGCTGCTGCTGCTGCTGCTGCTGCTGCTGCTGCTGCTGCATCCAGCTCCCAGCTAGAACGGGAGAGAAAGCGCCTCAACGTTAAAAGGGGGGACTTGCAAAAAAAAAATCTGGGCGGAGGGTAATTATAAGGGGCGAGACAGCCGGAGATAAATACCAGATATCACATCGAAGCAGCACCATCATTAAAAAGAGGAGAAGAGTTAAAAGTTATGGTTGGTAGTTTGCCGTCGGCTCGGCTCACCTGCAACAAAGAAAATTCTGATCAAATCAAATCAAGAACTTTTTTTTTTAACTGGAACATCCCCCTCCACACACACACACACACACACACACACACACACACACACTTTTTTTTCCTCCCTCAACAAGATATTTTCTGGATGCTTTTGTCCCTGTAATTCCATTTCATTTACCAGCTCGCTGAGTTGACAGGTGTCGCGTTGGAACGGTAATCGGATAGTCAATAATCAGAGTCTCATTGCATTTTTGTTTTCTTACCCCCACACACCCCCCCCTCCCCCATCCCCCAACCACCTTGCACAGTTCGCAAAGTAAAGCCAAGGCGTGAACGTCAGACGCCGACGGTGAATATTTTAACTTTGAATGAAAAAAAAGAAAAAGTCTCCTTGAGGCCGTGCGACGCGCCAGGTGTAAATATATCACTCACTTCTCTCAGGCGTCTCTGATATTTTTACGTTCGTCAACGCCCACTGTGCGCACGTGTGTTTGCTTAATTGGGACGAGTTTAGCACAAACGCGTGGAAAACGAAGTTGGACGTCCGCTTTGCAGCAGCAGCAGCAGCAGCAGCAGCAGCAGCAGCAGCAGCAGATGCTCGATGACTATTCAGCAGTCGCACCCTCTTCTGAGTCACGAGCGCCACTCTGCATTCACAGCAGCAGCAGCAGCAGCAGCAGCGGGCTTTGTCAGCTCTCTAGGTGTAACGTGTGCGTGTGTGTGTGCTTGCGATGTGCGTGCATGTGTGTCAAGGTGGAGCGTGGGGGCCCTGATTTAACAGCCTTGCTAAATCTGTAAAATGACAGGCTGGGCGCCGCCGAAAATCTCTCGATGCCTCTGACGTCGCCCCCTGCAGGAGCAACTTTGAACCGCGGCATGACGTGAGGAAGGAAAGAGAGTTGTGTTTTTTGTTGTGCTGATAATCGCCGTTGGTGATCTGACCTGGTGAAACACCTGCTGCTAAATGTCAAGGTGGCTAATTGAAGCTCGGCTAAGCTGATCGCTAACAGCTAAAAGCCTCCAGCCAATCAGAGCAGCGCAGAGCTCGGCGTGATGTCCGCGTCAGGCTAAACTCTCGGCTCAGATTAAAGCTCTGCTTTTTTGAAAAAGACTTTTCCAAGGCATTTGGGTTGTTTTGCGCCATGAAGTCTGAGTCGCGCTCCCCTGCAGGAAGTCGGCGCTCGTCGTGATGTCATCGCAGAGCACCGACGACCTCCTTTTCATCGAGACTAATCGATGTCAGCAAACAGAGGGCTAATGAGGCCGCGTGCTTTATATCTGTGGCGCTTCGAGACAATGCGTCGTCAGCCGCTGCCGCCGCTACGCTGGGAAATTCTCATCTGAAAAACAAAGTACACGCAGTAGCATTTAGCTCACTGCGCCGCCGACCCGCTTTGGAAAAAAGTTTCATCCTCCGAGTTGAGTGGGTGAGGAGGGCGAGGGGAGCTTCGTGTTTGGGGAGAGCAGAGTTCAGCCGTCCGGCACTTTTTAACCGTGGACGGGCAATTTGTCTCCGTGAGAGGTGGATCCAGGAAGAGGGCAATTTGGTCTTCGCCCCCTCTCCCCTCCCCCACTCCCACCACCGTCCGCCCTTCGCCCTGCGCTTTTGTCCTGCTGCATTTTTAACTCGCCGATCTGTCTGTGTGAGAAGAAGCAAGACTTCTTCTTCTTCTCCTTCTTCTTCTTCTTCTTCTTCTTCTTCTCCTTCTTCTTCTTCTTCTTCTTCTTCTTCTTCTTCTTCTTCTTCTTCTTCTTCTTCTTCTTCTCCTTCTTCTTCTTCTTGTCTCCTTTTAGCTACTGTGGGGGAAAAAAATAAAAGAGAGCCGTGCTGCTGCTGCTGACTCTCGACAGAACTTCTCAGCGACTCGGCCGCTTCCTTCTCCCACGAATCCCGATGAACTCTTGCCTCCCCC
Source organism: Thamnaconus septentrionalis (assembly GCA_009823395.1). Classification (NCBI taxonomy): domain Eukaryota; kingdom Metazoa; phylum Chordata; class Actinopteri; order Tetraodontiformes; family Monacanthidae; genus Thamnaconus; species Thamnaconus septentrionalis. Next base: position 30,067,563 of record CM020501.1, on the reverse strand, counting down.
CGCAAAACGCTTTTGGCCACGATTTATTTCATTATTTTTACTTTTCTTTTGCACAGAGTTTATAACGGGAGACGTGGATTTGCGCTGGAGGTTCGACCCTGCGGGCTGACATCTTACTCGTTGCGGGGGTGGTGGCAGCGTAGCACAAATTGAGTCGTCGCTCGGCTTGTTAGCAAGGGAACCCCCTTCACCCACTCCCGAGACAGGAGTTGACATTTAAGGGTGGCGGACCTCCGGTTCTCTCTGAAGGAAGGGGCCGCACGGCTAATTAGTCCTCGTAGCCTCGCGCCGACTCCATCGACTCGGCCGCACTCGTTCACTCGAACAAGTTCCAGTTTTCTCGGCTGGCTTGAAAGTGACATTTTGTGTTTCGCCCCGTAATTGTTTTTCCCCACCCCTCACCCCCCGCCGGACGGCTGATGGACCCCTCGCTTCACCAGCAGGAGGCCTCGGAGCCCCGGACGGAGAAACCCTCCAGAAAAGAAAAGAATTGAAGAAAAATGATGCGGCAGCCCCGTGACTTGTAATGTCGTGATCCTCTGCATCCATTAACATTTTTCCGCCTTTGACTTTTTTATTTTTCCTCCATGACCTTCACAGAATTACACCTCCCCACCCCCAACCCCGCCCCCGCGCCGTGTGAAGGGCGCGTGGAAGAGATGCTACGTGCTAAGCGCTAAGCCGACGCTCGTGAAACTCGTTTGACGAGTCGTGCTCCGCGTGATCGCAGTCTCAGTTTATTCCCATCGCATCAGTTCACGGGCGGAGGAGAGGCCAGATCTCCGTCACGGTTAACCCTGTGTTTGCAGCCTCCCGATGACAATCAATTTCTTTAGCGGGGGAAAAAAGGGGGGTGAGAGTTCGACGATGTGACATCATCTCCACCCCACCCTGCCCTCCTCCCTTTGTGACATCACAAAAGGCGGATTCCTACAAGTGCCCCTGGCGGCTAATAACGCAGAACTCTTCCCTTCCTTTTCTCTCTCTCTCCCCCAGGCAAACTGAGCGGGAAGGAGGAGAAGTTGACGCAGGAAGAGGAGGAGGAAGAGGAGGAGGTGGAGGAGGAGGAGGAAGAGGAGGAGGTGGAGGAGGAGGAGGAAGAGGAGGAGGTGGAGGAGGTGGAGGAGGAGGTGTGGAAAGGCAAACAGGACCTGGGAGAAGGAGAAACAGCAGCAGCAGAGGAGGAGGAGGAGGAGGAGGAGAAGGAAGAGGAGCAGCACGAGGGGGACAACGTGGATGGACCACCTGTAGGGGGCGCTGGCGAGCACCCACACGGTAGGTGACCCCACCTGCCGCCTCCCGCTTTTCATATCTCAGGGAAATTGTCTGGCGCCGCGTCCTCACCTGCACCCCCCGGCCTCCCACTCACCCACACACACACACACACACCCACACACACACACACACAGACCCCACGCCGCCATAATACCATCACTTCAAACTAATAAGAGGGACTATATTTCATTCCATATGTGGCCGGAACCCCTTATTATTCTTGCTAATATTATTATCCTGGTGGCACACACACACACACACACACACACAGACAGCCTGCTTCCTGCACCCAGGAAGGTTGATATTGAATAAAACTCCTTCTAATCTTCCTCCGAAACAAGACACCTGCTTGTCGCCGCTGCCGCCGACAACACGCGCACACACGCACACACAAACACACACACAAACGCAGAAACGCTCGCAGGGTT
>CM020501.1:29985860-30060860 GCA_009823395.1 Thamnaconus septentrionalis | reverse complement strand
ATTTTTTTCTTTCTCCTCTGGGGTGTGAGAGTGCACGCTGAGGCCGTGTGTGTGTGTGTGTGTGTGTGTGTGTGTGTGCAGCAGCTGCAAGAAAACAATCAAAACTTTAAAAGGCAGGACTTCTTGTATTAAAAAAGCAAACAAAACAACAAATAAAACACCACAGCACAGCGGTCAGACTCATTTAAGGCTCACATCCAATCTGGTCGTGTCTTAACAAAGTAAAGATGAGCAACATAAATAACACAAACAAGAAATGAATGCCCAGTGTGAACACAGTAAAACCGACTGCAAGACAGAAAACACACACAACTGTGTGTGTGTTCAAGATGCTCTCAAAACCCAGCAAGCAGCTCTCGGAACTTTTAAACAGTTCCTGCAAACTCGCCTCCATGATCCTCGTCGTCTCCGCCGCTAATGTCATTTTTCCATCATCGCGCGACGACGTCTGAAGTCCTTGGGGCGGATTTTTTCAATTTAGTCTGAAAAGCAAGCGGCGCTCCTCTCCGCCTCGGCGGTGACACGGCTCATAAAGGGATAAACTCGCGGCACGTTTTTCCCCCGTTATTACGCCACGAAAATGAAAATGTTTTTTTACTTTTAAATAACGAAATGAAATGCTTTGACGTCCGCGACCCCTCGTCGTGTTTTGACGGTAGAAACATCGCAGCAGCGTTGTCGTCATCGCCAAGGCTCGAGCGCGTTGTTCGCGCTCGGTTATTGCATTCCAAGCATTGGTGTCGTCTCGGCGGGGGAAGCGGGGAGAGCGCAGCTGCGTGAAATGTCAAGAAATGAGGCTGCTTCTAAATCAAACTCCAAAAAAAAGTGTCAGACCTAAGAGTTTTTTTATCTCGGGTCTCCAGGTGATGAGAATTAGTTGGTGTGATAAAAAGCTGTTCCGTCACGTTCAGCCGGGGGGGCCGGAGCAAAAAGAAAACATCGTTAATTCCTTGTTTTGAGCGGGAAGCCTCGTAAATGATCAAGGGTGCGTGCGGCCTTCTTGCGCGTCGCCAATTAGCGAAAACGCACGACACGGGAAACCACTTAACAGCGACGTTGGTTTCCAGTCAGAGTTCGCGCGACACCTCGCGCTGATTGGACGGGGCCAAGGAGGGAGAGAAAAAAATAACAACAACAATGCAGCGATTCCTTCGGCTACAGGTTGCGTGGCAACGCGAGTCAACTTTAATCAACTTTTAATGCAAAAAAACACACTAGCGGAGGCGGTCGTGGCGTTAGCGTCGGCGTGACAATTAGCCGTCGGAGTCGTCGAGGTGGAGAAAACTTCTTCTCTCGTTTTCCTTTTGTTCCGCATCGATTGGCGCTCCGTCTCAAAAAATAAGGGTGGGGGGGGCGAAGGAAAAACCCTCTTCAAGACGGTCCCTGTTCTGCGGCTCCAGTACGAATGAAAGGTTCTGGAATTAGCGGAAGGATTACGACGGTGGTTCGACAACGATCCAGCCTCGCCTCACCAAATCCTCTTTTATTAATGAGAACTCGGAAAGACAAACACTGACTGGCTGCTTATTTCACATCTGGCACACAGCTCTCCCCCCAGCTTCCATCCCACACACACACACACACACTCACACACAGAAGAAACAGGTGTGTCTGAACTTTCGACTGGTACTGTACTTTACATGAAAACATACCCAGTCGCAGTGTTGCATGATGAGAAACGTCAGACCTCGTCTGAGCACTCACACGCATTGCTGATTAAGCCAAGCACCCAACCAATCACACGGCAGCAATTCAAGTATTTGCAACAAACCTCCTTTGCGCCCCGGTGACCTCGACATACCTTGCATCTCACCGTCGATGCAAAAACACTCAGAGGACGAGCGCCGCGGCACTCTTCTCAGAAAGTAAGAAAGATCAGAGGGGATTAGGAGGAGGTATTTGGGGACAGTCAGTCAGTCAGGAGCGTGAAAACCTCCTCTAACAAGCTCCAGTCCAAGAAGTTTGAGATGTCGCAGTCAGCCAGCCTCTTAATTCGCTTGATTGAGTGAAATTTCCTCCCTTTGCGCTTCTACTGGCTTTAAAGGTCTCGTGTTTAAAATTTGACCTCACAGTACCATAAAAGTAATTTGCCAGTTAGCTACCGTTTCTAAGGAAGCCCGTTGTGGACAATCCAGCTGACTGACAGCACATTTCGTACTTAGAGTGACTACTCGCGTCCTCAAATAAACCATCGAAGAATAAGGTGGACGTGGTCATGGACGCTCGCTCAGGAGAGGGAGGGTGAACGAAAGAGCGCTGCAATCTAAAATGTAACCACTTGATGTTGCAGTTTCTTCTCCATCCATCCATCTTCTATACCCGCTTATTCCTTTTCAGGGTCACGGGGGTCTGCTGGAGCCTATCCCAGCTGTCTTAGGGCGAAGGCAGGGTGACACCCTGGACAAGTCGCCAGTTCATCGCAGGGCCACATAGAGACAAACAACCATTCACACTCACATGCACACCTACGGACAATTTAGAGTATTCAGTGACCTCACATGCATGTTTTTGGAGTGTGGGAGGAAGCCGGAGAACCCGGAGAGAACCCACGCAGACACAGGGAGACTCCATCAAACTCCATCCACACAGAATGGTCCCAGGCCCGGGCCCCGGTATCGAACCCTCTCTTGCTGTGAGGCGGCAGCGCTAACCACTGCGCCACCGTGTCGCCCACTTTCTTCTCAAAATCTCCAAATATTACAAACTTAACCTTGAAATAAACCCCCAATTGAACCTCCTGGGGCCCCTTGGTATTGTTCCCACTTGCCAGTGGACCCCAGCATTGATCAGATCGCAAAACACCTCCCCCTTTTGTTTCATTCATGAGGGATCAGATCCCGGGAAAGAGATGTGGTCCAGAGGGTTTTTGCAGCGGCGAAGTGAATCGCCGATGGGAATATGAGGCGGTAAGTCGGCCAGATCAACGTCCTCCCTCGTCGTTGCAGATGATGAACGGAAGGAATTTGGCCTCGGAAGCGCGGAGAAGAGGAGATTTATCAATCGTCAGGGGGGATATTTCACCTCTGTTTTCCACACGTTCAGTGTTTGTTTTCAGGCCAGCAGAGTCAGGATTGTTTGTCGAGACCGGGATGGGAGTGGTCTCGCTAAGGCCAGGATTTTGGGACTTCCTGTCCAAGTTCCCAGAAAATAAAATTAAAAAAGCGGAAACCCGAATATGTTGAGACGAAGCGAAGAAATTGTCCGCTTTTAAGTGTATCGACCTGCCTGACTTTGCATCCGGGAGCCACGGAGAAACGCACAAACACTGCGTCAGACTGGAGGGGGAGGAGGAGGCCAGAAGGCAGCAGGTGTGACGGCGCCCCCTTTTTTTGCTCGGCTAATAAGTCGCTCTCATCCTCTTCCTGTTCGGACAGATGTGTCGCTGAGAGAAGAGAACTTTTTTTTTTCTCTCTTTCTTATGTCAGATGGTGTCTGGCTGTCTGTCTGGTGCCTGATACTAAACAGGAAGATCATACATCCTCATGTTTTTTTTGTTTCGATGCTAGCACACTCTCCTTTAGTAAATTCCTCTGAGCTTTCACTCCTTGTTTCTCAGGAATTTATCCTCAGGAATAATCACCTATATTTTATTTCGTTTTTTTTTAACCATCTGCTTCAGACGAATAATAGCTGCGTTTCCTGGCTAACATTTTTTTTCTTTGTCGGACAGTGTTCCGGAGCGTGGTCTAAGTGCAGTTAACTGCGGCTCTGGGTGGCTATAAGTGGCTCCTGGGGCCTTGAATTTGCGGGGCTAATCAAGCGCTAACAAGTGCAGAAATATTCTTTGCCGAGTCTGGATTCTTTCAGCTCACAGCAGCAGCATGATGATTACCCATAATCACAGAACATTCTTGTGGGTCTATTTAGCTTTTTCTTTTACGTTTTTTTAAAGGAAAGAAAAATGTTTTATATAATCCTCATCATTATATATTTCTTTTCACCGCGGAACAGACACTTTTTCTGTTTTTTACAAGAAAGCATAAGCTTCAAAGTGGCACGGTGCCCGTCGTAGACTTCACAGAAAAGGAGATTGCTAACGAGCTCCTTTAGCTCAACACAATCATCTCCAGGACGACCGTGGACGAGATAAAGTTTGCTCGAGAAATGAAAAAAGGAAAAAATACAGAACCGGAACGTAATTGAATTGGAGTCGTCCTCAGCGGCGGTCGTTGGGAATCTGATTGGCAAGATGAAAAAAATACCTGCGGCGTGAAACAAAGGGAGCCGCGCAAAGACAATGAGGCTAATTGCGCGTAAACGCTATTGGCTGGTAATTATAAGCTGCCCTGTCTTGGGGCCTTTTTCGTCTTACGCATTCCATACAGGACCAATTAATGCGTCTGTACAGTTCCGCACCGGCAGAAATGCAGCGTTTGTTCTCCAGTATCGTTTTCGTAGCGCATAGCTCTTGAATCTTACACGTCGAAACCAAACTTTTTGTGGGTATTATTCATTGATTTCTGCATATCTGTAGAGAGAAAAAAAGCTTCTGTCTGGAGCTTTACATGACGGATTGACCAGGGGGTACTTCAGTTTGCCCTGCACTGATGTTACATCAGTGTTTGAATTGTACCCGTCGAAAACCAAACTTTGCCAGAATTCATTGATTTCTGCGTTACAATTATCGAGAAAAAAAGCTTCATGCAGAGCTTTGTAAGACAAATGCACAAGACTCAGGTTGTCACGCTTCAGTTTTCCCCTCCTTGTCCTGTTACATCAGCGTTGGAATTTTACACATCGAAACCTACATTTAGCTGGAATTCATTGATTTCTGCAATAGTTATCGAGAAAAAAAGCTTCTATGTGGACCTCTGCAAGACGGATGAGGCAGACTTCAGTTTGCCACTACTTGCCCTGCACTCAGTTGAAAAAAAAAATTGTCTACTATTCCTTGTGTGTGTGGTTATGTAACTCCTGCCCCGTCTCTCCGTTAATACGAAGCATGAAAACACTTTGTTAAAGAGACCCAAACGGACGATGGGCCTCGGGGGGGAGATTACACCTCCAATGTGGGGAAAAATACAGTTGCGTATCAACACAATATTATAAGAAAAGCGTAATTGCCTCTTCTCTTCGTCGTGCCATCGAGTTTTACTGCCTCCACTATCCGAGAAAGCGACTGCAGTAGCAACAAAATGCCTAAGCCAACGCACAAAACGATGAAGCAACATCCAACACCCTGCCCGACTCACAAACATGCCATTTGATAGCATCGTTGAGGTCCCCCCAGAGGTGGCAAAAGTATTCACATTCTGCGCTGAAGTAAAAGTATGGATACTTGTGTTGAAAAAAAATACTCTGGTAAAAGCAAAAGTAAAAGTGCAGATTTAACTCACAGCTTCTGAAACGTACTGAAGTAAAAAAAATAATAATAAATAAATAAATTTTGTAATTAATGAAAAAATAAATTTGTCAATAAGCTGAGGAACTGTAAAAAATTCCCCCTCTAAATTACGATTCACTTTTATGTTTAACAACACAACAGCATTGTTCAAATAGCTCCACTTGCCTCAACTCAACCCTTCGCATACATATAATAAATTAATTACTTTGTACTACTTTTGATACTTTTGAATTTGTATCTTTCAATCTCTTTTCAACACAAATGTAACATGCATGTTTTTTCCAATGTAAAGAGTGCAAAGTACAGATATTTGTGTGCAAACGTAGGGAGTACAAGAAAAAAGAAGTCGTCCCAAAAAGGACAATACTCAAGTATTGTACAGATACTTGAAAAAATACTGAAATACAGGTAGGATTTATTTGTACTTTGTTACTACCCACCTCTGGGTCTCCCTACTTTTTACTTTTGGACTCAAGTTATTTAATGACTGAGAAGACCTTGGACGTAATGTAGCCCTGGCGCACAACATTTTTTTTTATTCAGATTCTTGGCAATTTGATAAAAAAAAAAAAAATGACCCCGCAAGGAGATTTATTTTCTGTCAGTCGGCTAATCAGTGCGGCTCGGCCCAGATTAATTATCCGTAGCTGTTTCCATTCACGATGACGAGCCGTAATTCATGTTAACACCCGTTGCCGCCGTGCAAATTAGAAAGTGATATCGATGATGCGGTGAGATATGAAAACCAATTAAGCATCGCGGAGCGAGCGGAAACTTTAGGAAATTTCTGAAGAATTTCTGTTTGCACTTTAGGAGATGAGCTCAACGAGGCGACTGACTTGATATGGAGAAAGTTACTGAGATTGCGAGTTAGATACTGAATCGCATTATTAAATAGCATGGTATCGGTTTAAAAAATATATATCTAAATTGAATTTAACAAGCATACTGGGTGAAATATGTTGCTGCACTCTCACCTCTTTGTCTGTAAGCCAAGCTGATTGGTTCCTGGCAGACATTTTCTTCACATCTCGTTGTATCCTGTAGTGAAATTCAGGCTAAATAACCATTGACACATTCCACAGGCTAGTATTAGCCTGTGGAAACAGGTTATTATTGAAATTTAAATCAAAAGGTTCTAAGTGAAAAAAGAGGCATACGATTTTTTTATATCTTATTTTATCTTATCTTATTTACATTTTATTTATTTTGGTGTGTGTGTTTTTTTTTTTATCTGAAATTATATTTTGCATGTGTGCAAAATGAAGTTATTTATTGTATAGTGTTAAGCTTTGCTTGTTCCATATTCAGTCTTGAAGCAGAATCTGTTGGGGTCCATATCAAAAGGTTCCCTGCTCTATCTGGAGGAAAACTTTTTCAATAAATATCAATGTTGGCCCGCGACTTTGTCCAAGTTTTACAATTTGGCCCCACTTTGTATTTGAATTTAAAACCCCTGTTCTAGATTAATTTCAGTATTAAATCAATAATGGTAAAAATATCAGCTGTCAGAAACTGTCATGTGTATCCTTTAGTACATTTTCCATTCATATTAACATAATAATTTCTCTCATGTAGATCTGGGGTGGGTTGCCCGCTGCCACTTCCTGTTGATAAAACACCAAAATATTTCACACGCTAGCACGCTAACGCCACTATTAGCCTGACATTGAAGATCTGTATATGGCAACATATTTTTCCTGCTGCTGCTGCTGCTTCTCTCACCCTGTCTTGCTGACAGACCTTGTGTCTTTGTGTGGTTGGTCAGGACGGTTCGCCGCTCAACTGCAGCTTCATCCCACTGGACATCAAGCTCAGCAACTGGGACGAGCTGCCCGAGGCCTTCAGCCAGCACCAGGAAAATCGAACCCAGGTCTGTCCTTCCCACTGGGCCCGCTGTGTGTCTTTGATCCTGTGGTTTTGTGTGTGTGTGTGTGTGTGCATGTGTGTTCACACACCATGGCGAGACGCCCTTTAGTACGTCATCACGTTCCCCATTTCCTCCGATTGATTAGCGATACGCGCTCTTGACGGGTCAAATTAGAAACTTCCTGAGAAACTTGTTTTTCCTGCGGGTCGCCCCCTGCAGGCGGCTTTAAGGATCACTTTAATTTTCACACCCAGATAATTTAGTCCGATACGGCGCTCAAATACCTGCCACCGCGATGATGATGATGATGACAGGAGGAAGAGAGGGAAGGATATCACCCAGATGCGGCGCTCGCGGCGCAGCTAGCGCATGAAATCTTTCAGCGGTTGGAGGAATGGAGCGAGGAGGGTTGGTGGGGTGATGGAGGGAGGAAATGAGGGAGGGGGCGGACGGGGCGTCAGGGAGGAGGAGAAAGAACTGTTTTTTTACCACGGGCAGGTCGTTACGGGAGACGGATGGTCGGCAGAGCAGGTTGGCGCTAACACTAAGTCCCGCAATTTGCCGTCGCCTTGTTTATGTGACGTTTTGTGGCAAACGGAGGCGTGAGCTGAATCCCATCATCACTCACGCTCTCTTCGACTCGCCCATCGGAATCAATAGCAGGCGAGCGGGTGGGCGAGCGGGCAGCTAGTTAGTTAGCCGACTAACGGCCGCTGATGCCAAACTGCCACTGGAGTAAATGTTGGTATGAATTGCGTTTGCCCTGGAAAGATGCGAGCACGTTTTCTGTTTTTCTCACAAAACTAAAAAAAAAAAAAAAAGATTTGGACCATCGGGGAAAAAATGGGGGAGATTAAATGAAAATCATATCAAACCAGCTTATCAGACGTTCAGCTAATATGTCAATAAGGAGTGTAACACCACATACAATGACACACATGAATAAAACCTTGATAAGAAGTCCAAAGGCACGATATTTATCGCGATAACACATCTCTATATTTTTACCGTGCGCACAGTATATTTTTCGCTTTCTACCTTTTTTCTTTTGAATTTGTCTTCTTTGAAGTGACTGTCAGTCAAAGGTCAAGAGAAAATGTGTGTGTGTGTGTGTGTGTGTGTGTGTGTGTGTGTGTGTGTGTGTGTGTGTGTGTGTGTGTGTGCGTGTGTGTGCGTGTGTGTGTGTGCGCATGTGCGTGTGTGTGAGTTAATATTCCCATAAATACTGTGTTTGTGGGAGTCGGCCCCTGGGAGAGTGGCTCCTCCGGCGTAATATATGGAGATAAATTGTCTCATTTGGTGCTTGGCGAAAAAAGAAGTGAGCCCAAAAAAAGAAATAGATAGATAGACCAAAAAATTCTTTAAAATGCAACGTCGTTTGGCTGAAAAAACACACTGATGGAATTTGAGTCGAGCCATCGTGATGACTGCCCTCCCCTGTGTGTGTGTGTGTGTGTGTGTGTGTGTGTGTGTGTGTGTGTTAGATCGCATGAGGGACTTTTTCAAAACTAATAAAGAAATCAAGAGGAAAAAAACAACACTGGCTGAATCTGAAAGTGACTCCCCCCCACCCCCACCCCTCACCCCCCCAGGTTCTGGGCTTGGTGCAGGAGTGGAGCCGGCTGACGGCCATGAAGCAGCGGCTGCTGCGCCGCTCTGGCCTGCTCTTCCGCAGCGCCGCCGCCGGCCTGCAGCAGCTGGCCACCTCCCAGCGGCCGCACGCCACCACCAGCAGGTCAGTGACGCCTCCGCTAGCTGGGCATCTACTGCTACACACCTGAATGAATGAGTGAGTGAGTGGTGAGTGAGTGAGTGAGTGAGTGAGTGAGTGAGTGAGTGAGTGAGTGAGTGAGTGAGTGAGTGAGTGAGTCGGCGTTCACTTCAGATCAGTGAGTCGTCGCTTAGCAACCAGAGGTGAAGAGTGCAGGGTTGTTGTTTTTTTTTCTTGTTTTTTTTCCTTTCTTTTTCTTTTTTTTTTTGCTCTACGGCACTGTCACCACGTTGTTGGTTTTTTCCTGTTTTTTTTTTTTTTTTAGTTTTTTTCTCATTTCCGAGGCTGATATCACAACAGCCGGCAAGGAGAGACGAGCAGTATCTGGGCAACTGCACGGAGAGAGAAGATTCCCCTGAAAGTTGCAGCAGAGTTTCTGTGCTTTATAGTCATAATAATAATAATGATCTTTATTTCTAAAAAACAGCCTTACATAGTGCAATTTACAAAGAGAATTGTGTCGTTCCTAATACAGGAATAGAAACCGGAAGATAAACTTTTAGTACATTTGCTAGAATTATGCAGCAATTAGCCATAAATAGTTAAGAATACACCTAGCGGTTGAAAGGTTGTTCTTAGCACACGGGGCTAACTAGCTTTAGATAGATAAATAGATTGATAGATTGATTGGTAGATGTACTTTATTGATCCCAGACTGGGAAACTACACTGTTGCAGCGCCAAAAAAAACTGTACAAAAATAAACTATGCAGCAGTTACAAAAACACTCAAATCAATCTGTGTCCAACAAACAGCCAAAGCAGATGTGCAAAAGACAGTCAAATTGTGCAGAGGCAGGGATAGCTCACGGTTAGCGTCATTTGGGATGTTTTCGCAGGCTGCGTTGTCGATTAGTGGAACATTTAGCGAGCCGCCGACAAAAAAATGACAGAAAGAAAGAGGTAGCTAGCGAAAGAACGAGGTAGCTAGCGAGGGGAGCTACCAGCGAGTCAGAAAGGAGGCGGAGATTTCACAGACAATTGAGCGCATTTCTGAACAGTGACTGGCGTGGTGGAAGGCTGCGGTCTTCTTCCCTCGCTGTGTGCGTGTGTGTGTGTGTGTGTGTGTGGGAGGGATGGAAGGAGGAGGATGGAGGAGGGAGGGAGGAGGGAGGAGCATATCAAAGGGTTTCAGCTGCAGTGTAAGAGGATACGAGATGAGCGCTGTGTACGTATGTTTTTTTTCCTTTTTGCGACAAACAAGCATTGTTGCGAGCACGCTAATTACACTCGGAGTGGACGGAGGCAGGGAGTTTGCCAATTACAGGGTAGACTGTGTGTGTGTGTGTGTGTGTGTGTGTGTGTGTGTGTGTGTGTGTGTGTGTGTGTGTGTGTGTGTGTGTGTGTGTGTGTGTTGTGTGAGTGAGTGTGTGTGAGGAGAGAGAGAGAGTGTTTCTCCACCAGGGGAAGCGTGTTTGGGTGCGTGAACCTAATCAAGGTATAAGTAGGAGGCAATTGGCCCGGCTTGATTTGATACCTGTTTGATGTATTCGCTAATCAGAACCAATCAAGCTCCAGCTCAGGCTCAGCTGGGGCCGACGCGGCTCACCTTTCAGCCACCGCCGACATGCTCGGCTTTCACCGACTCCAGCCTAAATCCGTTTCTTATTTTTATTTTTATTTTTATTTTTTCCCCTTTGGTTTTCAAACCCTCACTGACTGGAGGTGAAGCAGTGATTTAGGGCGGAATGAGGTGATTGAGCTCCGGTTAGCGCTCTCGCGGCTAAGATTTCCACCAGCGTTGAGGTGCGCTTTCATTTTCCCCATCGACGGTCCGCTTTGTCGAAATTGTGAAGTTAAATAAAGTTTTTTTTCGGGATTGCTGCCGAGAGGAAACAGTGAGTACACGTCATTTTCTCTGAAATAGAAAAACAGTGTGAAGAATGGAAGCATTTGATACTAGAAGAGTTTTTATATATTGAGTTTTAAAGAAAAGTTTCCTCCTACAGTTCCCATGATGCACCTCAATAGCATCTTCTGTTGGATCCATGTGTGTGTTCTAGCCATTAAAGCTCCATAGCTGGTCTCATTTTTAGCATACAGCGAGCACACGTTACCACTGGACATTTAAGTAGACAAGCAGGTCTCAAGGTTTTTTTCCCCAGGAGGAAATAGAGATAAGCCACGCCCCGAACTCACCCGAGCTCATTTGCGAGTGCGCCACCTTTGGTGGCTGAAGGATAATCATATTGATTATTTGCACGATCTGCGCTGTCTTGAAAGTGTTTCGTTCTTAAAGTGAAGTTTTAAATCTTTTTATTGTTTGATGTTTTTACTTTTCATTTCTACTTTGTCCTTTATTTGTACTTTTTCCTTCTCCACTCTGTCAAGCACTTCAAGCTGCATTTCATGGAATGAAAGGTGCTATAGTTGTACTGAATATATATCTCTAGATTTCTTATGCTACATACGCAGTCTTTTTATATGTGTAATCCAAACCTCCAAAAGTCTCCGCTTCCTGGCCGCTTGCAGTGTTGACAACTTGCCATGATGACCAAGTTGGCAAACCCCTCCAAGATGGTTGCATGTGTCAGCAGGTGTTAATCATTATTCTAAATGATGTACTATAAATGACTACGAGGCGATTCATTTTCCCTTGGTGACTGATGGTGGCGCACGTAGCGCTCTCGATGGGAAATCAGCAAGATGACCCAAAAGAAGAAGAGAGGTTGCAGGGACCAATCAAAAGACTTCGGGGCGTGGTTATCTCTATTTAGGGGAAAGAAATCTCGCTTTCATCTCGCGAGCCGGTCGCCCTTAGCTTTAGCTTGTCTGCTAACAGTTAGCAGCCGTTGACGCAACCTCTACTTTGCCATACACACAGTGTTTTGGAGTAGATATTTTGTATCTCGTTACACCCCCCGCCCCCCGCCCCGACGATCTACCGTCAGCCGAGGCCCACGAGGACTGGCTCCCGCTCTTTTGTGTGACGCTGGCGCTCACGCTAGAGGGACCCACTCGTGTAAACATTGCGACGTCAGCTTATTTGTTGCGTCGAGAATAAAAAAAAAAAAAAAAGACGCAGGTTCGCACTGTGGCGGTTCAGCCAGAAGCAGTCGGACGCCTGCAGTTTAGCGGAGGGCGTTTGGGGAGCGTTTGAAGCCCAGGAAGCCTGGTGTGTTTTGATGGAGACTTACCGTCTTCCTCCACCTCCTCCTCCTCCTCCTCCCCCTCCTTCCTCTGCCTCCAACAGAAACTTCTGCTCTTTGATGTGTGATGTGTCTTCCTCCTCCACTTTCTCTCTGCCTGCTGTCACGCGTCCCTCCGTCCAGATGGAGGCGGCGGGAAGAAGCCGAAAGAAAACAGTTCACCTTGCGAGAAGTGGCTGGAAATATCATGATTGAAGTGGTCCGACCCCCCCCCCCTCCCCAAACCTCCCTCCTAATGGCTGGTTCTCAGTAATTCAGGTCGTCGTCGTCGTCGAGGCGTAAAAGAAAATCTTTTAATCAGTCATTTTGGGATGAAATAAAAAAAACTCCCAAGTAATTGGGTGGCAGAGAAAAAAGAGAAAACACCAGCTGAGTTTCCACAGAAGTATTTTTAATCAGTGACTGTTGTGGGTATGAAAATAAAATAAGTGCCTGTGCATCAAATATTTTAAAAATGAACTGATGATGTCATTTGAAACAGGCTTTTCAACCTCAGCAACTCCTTAGCAAACTCAAACTTTCATTTATTTAACTTCCTCCATATAACACAGTGAACCTTTTTAAATGGAGACACGTTTTGCTTGTTTGGGTCCACGCTGAATATGGAACAAGCAAAGCTTAATACTATACAATAAGTAACGCAAAATCCAATTTCAAATTTTAAAAAACTCGTCAAAATAGATCAAATGTAAATAAAAATCGTATGGCTGTTTTTTGTTTGCTGCCTCCTGGTTAAAATTTCAACAGTAACCTTTTCCACTGGCTAATAATACATTTAAAAATAAATAAAAACAATAAACCAACTAAGTAATTACAGTATCCCTCAATGAACGTACTGTCTTAGTATTAAGACCAGCGGTGGACAATTCTTTTTTGCAACGGGCCACATGACAAACCTAAGTCGGAAGTATCTTGGCGACTCTCTCTGTCTCTCCACGCGATCGAGCCTAACTACCTTCGCGATCGACGGGTAGATCGCGTCATTTATAACTGGCCTCACGCAGGCCGGACAGAGACACGCACCGGGCCGGATGTGGCCCGCGGGCCGTACTTTGCCCAGGTCTGATTAAGACTGTACGTGTTAGGGCCTGTATTAGTAGTGATAATAGTAGTGGTAGTAGTAGTAGGGTCGCCGTTCAGGCCGTCACTTTCCAATTTCCTTCCGGGACAGAAGAAGAAGAAAAAAAGTTTCCTGCCTCCCTAAAAACTACAAAAAAATTGTAATAAAATAAATAAATAAATGAAAACTGTGTTGTCCCAGGGTCATTTTAATCCCAGCCACACTGGTGGGTGGGGGTGCTCGTCGTTTCACGCAATCACTTGATTTGCGCAGGTAGCATCTGTCTTACAAGGGCCATAAAGATATAGAAAAAAAGAATAATAAAAAAAAAAAAGCAAAAAAAAATAAACCATAGCGGTGTCGCAGGTGGATTAGATTAGATGATTGACGATCCCGCTGAGGCAAATTAGATTGGCGCTGTGGCAATGGTAATAGGATTCGGCAGGAGGGGGGAATGGGAGGGGGAAGAGTGCTCACACAAATAGAATAAAACCAAAGAGAGAGAGAGAGAGAAATGAAGGGGGAGGATTCACGCATTTAAGCACAGTTTGGTGTCGAGAAGGGGAGTAAAAAAAAAAAAATGTAAAAAATTAAAGCTGCAAGCAGCGTTTAAGGAGCTGAGCCCAACGCTGCAAGCAGCATTCAAGGGACTGAGCCCGCCTTGGTCAACGCCCACCAGTGACCCCTCCCCCTGCACCTGCCAACCTCTTCTGACATGCAGATGGTTAAACTTGTTCAAACATTTGACATGATATTTAAAAATCAAGGTCTTGTCTGTCCAATACTAAAGTTTCAAGTCTCCAACATTTACAGTTTTTGACTTTTGCAGGGAGGGTGGGGAGTTTAAAATCGTAGAATTTGTTTTTTCCTAATGGAAATACAAATTGAAATAGCTCACATCCTGTTTGTCGTAGGACAAAATAAGCAGAGGGTCCTAAAGAGATGAACGTGCAGGTTTTTGTCCCATGTCTCTTCGACCTTCCTAGCGGCCACAAGGGGGCGCTAGAGAGCAGAATTTTTTCCATTTTCTCTTGATTTTATGAGATTATTGGCCAGTTGTGGCATGCCTGCAAAATTTGAAATTGAATTTGGAAAGATTCTGAGCATGTTCAGGAGTCAATGTGCAAGTTGTTAATAATAAACATTACAAACACAGGTGGGTATTTGGCCCTGGCGATAGACCCACTCTGTTCAACCAGAGCTGCTCTTATCGCTGGGGGCTCAGTCCCAAATAAATATTCTTCAAAAAATAAACATTGGTTTCTTTTTTCTAACTGTGTGCGGCGGCTCCGCTCTGTCGGCAGGTTCCTGAGTCGGGCCGAGGTGGCCCAGGCCTCCAGGTCCAGGGCCCAGCAGGAGGAGGGCGCCACCGTCCGCCTGCTCACCAGGGACACGTTCTTCTCCTCCTGCAGGAAGTCAGCGGCCGCACCGCCACCGCCAAGCAGGTGCGTCTGGAAGTACAAGACTAGGGTGTTCACCAGTTCCAGGGAAGAAGAAGGCTGGGCAGAGCAATAGGGTTTACACATTTTTAAATGGTTGTTTTTATTTTGTTTATTTTTCATGATTAGTATTGGGTTACAGCAGGGGTTTCAAACTCAAATCAACTCAAATACACAGTGGGGCCAAAATTTCAAACTTGGACAAACTTTTTCCAAGAAATTTAAAAATGCTAATAATACCTTTAAAAATAAAGTAACAACAATAGACCAATGAAGTTGTCGTATAATATCCTTCAATGAATGTCCTGTCCTGATCGAGCAGAGCATTCTGGGTTTTGCAGTATTAGCTGTTACATTGCCTCGCTCAAATTTGGCCCACAGTGCAATTATATCTGGCCTGCAGGCTGGAGATCGACATCCTGCGGTTTACGGAATGTGAATAAAGAGAAAAGAAAACAGGTTGTATGTTACATAAATGATGACTACCAAGAGGGCAAGGGGTAGGATTAAATGAGCAAATGCTTCTTCATGCCCCTCTTCGAACATGTTATGCTAATATCATTTTTGATTTGTTCTTGACTGATTTAAGTGTTTTCATTTGTTCGTTTGTTTTGTTTGAAATTTTCATTCATCATTCATTCATTCAAAGGTCGTTTTTTGGTCTTTTCCCTTTATTCCTCCCCCCCCCCTCCTTCTCTACCTCCCTCGCACGGAGATGCATTCTCTCCGTTCCTCACACTCTTCTGAACCCCCCTGCAGTAGAAGTGTGTTAGCACAGTAAATATAGAAGCCTAATACAATCAGACGCAGCCGGGACGGACCATCGCTATGGAAACGTGGCGCTCAAAGGAGCTCCGGGGCAACAAAAGGTCTTGCGGCGGTTGTAGCTGACAATTCTGCAGCAGAATGTTAGCGGGCTACAACGTCTCTGCTTTTTTTCTTTGAAATTGTGTCTTTATTTGGGACGGGCAGGCAAATTGCACAGCACAGTAGAATTAAAGGTAATGGAGATAAAAGTCCTTCCATTTTTTGTTTGAGTCCTGGCGTCCTGCACTCCTAGGAAAGCAGCAAACATCCTCCTCCTTAAGCATGCACCAGTTAGATTAGATATACTGGATGCTCAGTTGCGGGGAACGTTGATACAACTTAAACTATGAGTGGGTCAAACAGTTCACAAGAACAGTGAACAAACAAATAAGAACCTGAGGGTCACCTGCTGTCACTACTGCAAAAAATATTCAGAACAACCATACAGAAATTAAACCAGATCATCAATAGATCAAACCAGTCATCTAGAGTAGGTGGGGTCCGAGCTCGCCATCTCCTGCTAATGGCCTTTTTCTAGCCATCTCCTCTCGCTTTCAATGCTAGTGTGGGCATTAAATACCCATCAATATTTGGGTCCCAAAAGATGTGGTCGTGGTTAGCAAACATAATCTCTCAACTTCTCATTTAGCATCAATATTTAGGGGCTAATGCTATTTAGCATCGCTTTGCTAATGCTAATGCTCAAGGAGGAAGGAGGAGATTTAGTGTTGGGCTAATGGTAGCAGAGATGCAACGCGAGTCGCTCGCTAACCGGCTGACAGAAGGGAAAAGGTTTTTTTGAAGCGCGTCGTCAGTTTTAACAGGTTCCTCTCTTCTTAGCTTTCAAAATAGCTGTGCTAATAGCACGTAGTAGCAAAATAGCACGTTGCCTGTAACCTTTTTTTCAGCAAACCTTTAAGTTAAAAATGTCTCAATTGAAAATAATGAATTAACATTTATGAAGCGGTGCTCTCTACAATGCTGTGCGCTTTGGCTTTTTTTTTTGCACATTTGCCAATTTAAATTCCCTTTAAATTTAAAACTTCCCTTAAAGAAAAGCTGGAAAAAAAAACATACAGTAACTTGGTGGTTATTTTCCCTCACTCACACACACACACACACACACACACACACACACACACACACGTCCTCCACTTCATGTGGATGCGTCAGTGTGCAGAGATCCTTGAATCTCCGGCCATGTGTTTTATATACATATATATATATATATATATATATATATATATATATATATATATATATATATATATATATATATATATGTATATTTGCTCCCAGTGCAGCAGACTCCCAGCACACTCAGCTTGGCCGCCCCAGTAAAAGTCTATTTCTGTTGCTTTCATCCGCTAGATGTAGCTGGCAGGGGCGTTGGTCTCATGGCAGCATTCACATTTATTTTTATTTATTTATTTATTTATTTTTTATTTTTTTGGTGGCGGAGGGGTGGGGGGGGGGATCTTCTCAAGTTTGAATCGGCAAGGTTCCCTTTTCTCTCTCTCCTCCTCCTCCTCATTCTTCTTCTTCTTCTTCTCCATTTCAATGGTGAATTTTTCCTCTGTAGCTATCCGACTCTTTGTTTTTTGCTTCCCCAAACCCCCACCCACACACACACACACACACACACACACACACAGGACGGGGGAGAATTCGCTCCATCTGTCCTCTCTCCGGTACAGCTCGGACGCCCCGCTGGGACAAACGTGGCACACGTTCAAACCCTGGTGGTTGCCTGGCAAAAGGCGTGCACGTACGGTGGGCGTGCACGCACGGTGGGCGTGCATGTACGGCAGGCGTGCACGTGACTGAAATGACGTGCCAAAGGCCCACTTTGCGCCTTTTTAAAGCGAGCAACGTCGAAACGCTGTGCTTATGAAGGGACTGTTTGTGATGTCATAAAGGGCACAGACAACTCTCTCTCTGTCTGTCTCTGTCTCAAATCGGTGTTGGGCGTCTGAATCCGACCTCATTTTTGACCCATTTGAAAGATGTCGGTGGGTCCAGCGAGTCGTAGAGCGTTTTAACCTTTGACCTTTGAAAACCTGATTATTATTTTTTTTCTTCTTCTTTTTTAGAGGCAGGCTGTAAACAGCAGGCTTAATATGCTATTTTCTGCGGCAGCACTGAATTTTGTGTTATTGTGTTGACAGTTGGATTTCAGGATGGAAATGCGCACGCACGCACGCACACACACACACACACAGTGTTAATACAGCAGATTTTTTTGTTGCATTTCCACAACTGACAGTGACCAAAAGTTGTGCGTTGTATCATTTCCTTCTTTCTATTGATTGTGACAAGTTTGTTGTGTCGTGACAA
The DNA here is from genome assembly GCA_009823395.1 of Thamnaconus septentrionalis. Taxonomy (NCBI): domain Eukaryota; kingdom Metazoa; phylum Chordata; class Actinopteri; order Tetraodontiformes; family Monacanthidae; genus Thamnaconus; species Thamnaconus septentrionalis. Next base: position 30,043,085 of record CM020501.1, on the reverse strand, counting down.
TTACATTTCTCTTTTATTTCTTTGTTTTATCTATTAGATGGAAATGTGTTAAAACAGAATTGCACGGTGACAACTCAATGTGTCTCGCCACTTCTCCCGGGTGTCACCACAACTTCCTGTCGTGGCCCCGCCCCCATCACACCAACAGCTTTCGAGGGGGCAAACTCCCTTAATTTAATTCCCGCACAAATTACCAGACGAGGCGAAACTCCATTTCTCTGTCCATCTCTCCCTCCGAACAAACCCGAAGAGTCTCGAACGTTCTCACGCCTGGAGGCTCTGAGCAGGTGTTCCTCTAATGAACAGGAAGTGCAGTTTTTTTCTATTTTTTGCATTTTTATTTTAATTTTTCTTTTTTTTATTCTATATATATATATTATTTTTTGACAAACGGCCTTTCAGAGGTCATGCCAGGTCGGGACTGTCTGCACCAACCTGCTGCTGATGTAACATTCAAGCGTGTTGCACATTTCCTGCTTCATTAGCGCAGCAGGCGGCTGAAGGAGAACTTTTTCTTCTTCTTCTTCTTCGTCTTCTTCTTCTTCTTCATTTTCTCCCTCTCCTCCTTCACATCTGACAGATTCTCTCTGTCTGTCTGTGTCTGCAGCCCACCCGAGAACCCTGTGGAGAGACACCGCCGACGCCGACGCCGTCTGATAGCGGCTACCTGCAGGCGGTGGACAGCGCCGGCGTCCCCCTGTGTCTGTCCTGCCAACAGGCCTGCCCGACCACCGGCGGGCCCTGGGACACCCGATTCTGCAGCCACAGGTCCACAATAGCAAACATTTTATACATTTAATACAATTTAAACTATGTACAACAATGTTTTGCTTCAGCGGCAGTTTTTTTACCCAAAGGTCCATTGCATGATGATTCTGAGGTCATTTGACCAAGGCCACGCCTCTCAAATAGGGTCACGTGACCTCACAAAGCCCCAGCGATTTGACACACACACATTGTCTGATATAAAACTTAAAATAAATCTGTAGAATCAAACCCGGTCTGCATGAGAGAGCCTAGGACGTCATAACCGGCGGCCCCCTCCCCCAGGGGCTGATGGGAAGTGTAGTCCTCACCTCCTGCCTTCCTCTACAGGAAACAAAACATGGGCACATTTTTGGAGTTTCCAACGTAGCCGTCGCGTTTGTTTGTCAGCTTCCCAGACGGCTTTCTGTAGATGTCAGTCAAAAAAATGAAAAAATGAAAATTAAACCTCCCCTGCATATTTAAATCAACTTATTTAAAAAAAAAAAAAAGTGTCCTCGCGCCTGCGTTTGTTTTAAAGCTTCCAGGCGGCCTGATTGTGTTTCCCCCACCAAAGCCGACCCATCTGGCGTCCTCCGAAACAAAACAACACAAAACAAAGAAAGAAAAACTGGAAAAAATGAGAATTTTTTCGTGCAAAAACACCCCCCCCCCCCCCTTGTCTTTTTTCGTGCCTTTCGCAGGATGTCTCACCCCATCCCAGATAATTAAAAACTGAAAAAAACTGAAAAAAAGGAAGTTGTTGTTGTGTTGCTTCTGGAGTCACCTGCTGCCTGTCTGGATCTGAAACGGAGTAAATTCAAAAATAAATAAATAAAATAAACCCTGTTCGCCGCCCCCTCACCCTCCCCCGCCCCGCTCATCCCCACCCGCAGGTGCCAGGAGGAGTTCCAGCTGCGCTCCAGCCAGTCGTACATGCGCTCGCAGGTGCTGCAGGCGGAGCGCGGCGTCTGCCAGCACTGCGGCCTCGCCGCCCACGACCTCTTCCTCAAGGTGCGCGACGCCCCGCCTGCCCACCGCAAGGAGGCGCTGGAGAGCACCTGGCTGGCCCAGCTGCCACTCAAACAGGTTTGGTGGTGGTGGGGGGGTCAAAAACAAACAAACGGCGCTAGGCTAGGTTAGCACGCCGCACTAGCGAGAAGGCGATTGAGGGAATACAGGGGGTGGAGGGAAGGTGCAGAAATAAAAGCACCGTGTGATTGTCCTCTCAGCCACCTACGCGCACGCGCGCACACACACACACACACACACACACACACACAGTGGGGGGGGGGGGGGGGCCCAGTAAATGGATTGCTGGGCCCATTGATTTTATTTTTCTTCTTCTTCTTCCCCACCCAGTGCCGGGTCTCGACCCGTAAGCCTGTTTGATTTGGTCGGCTGTTATCCTGCAAAGCCCCCCATCCCCCGCCACGCTTCCCTCCGTGTACACACACACACACGTGCACGCACAAAACCTTCCCAGCGCCGCCGCCGCCGGCTGCAGCAGATCGATGCGTGGAGCTTTAGAGGAAACAAACTCACGATAAGACGGCGGCAGCAGAGGAGCCTCCAGATTATTGGCTCATTCGTTGGTTCACGCTCGAGGAGGTGGGGGGGGGGAGAAGCTCTGTGTGTGTGTGTGTGTGTGTCTGTGTGTGTGTGTTTCATGTGCACCCTGGGGTTGTCGGGCGGGTTGTTTCAGTGTTTGTAGCGCCTGTGAGCACAAGTGCACTGTGTAGTTGTGCGTGTATTCTGTGTGTGTGTGTGTGTGTGTGTGTGTGTGTGTGTGTGTGAATGAGAGAGAAATGCGTGAACTTTGCCCCCCCCCCCCCTCCGCCTGTTCTTTAAGTCTGCTGGGATCAATTCCCATTCCGATGCCTGGACTTTGGGCCAGAGAAGATCTCGGATCTTCCGCCCTGAATCCTCTTTAAAATTCCCCCATCCTGCTCCCGCTTCCCGGGATTCAACACACACTGGTTTCTGATTCCGACTTTTGATTTTTTATTTTTTTTATTTTGCAACATCTTCATCTCGGCATCTGAACACCTCGCTGAACCCTCGCTGAACCCTCGGCCAGGTTTCCTCCTCTCCTCGGCTCCTGTGTCGCCTCAGACTGGGGGTTTTTAGTGGACAACCTGGGAAAGCGTGTGACCTCACTAATGAGACGCACAACCTCAGCAGTTGCTGCCTCAAGTCACTGTGTTTGGCGTATGCAGGCTGCATTGTGAAGGAAGTGAATGTGACGACACGTTAATATGGGGATTAGAGATGCACCAGAGATGCCACCTCCTTACAGAACAAGGAGAGTACGAGTACTTGCATTTCAGTACTCACCCATACCTATAAGCAGTGCTTAGTAATGCCATTACACATTATACATATATTACTTTGATTTAGTTTCCCATGTTTTTTCCCCCCCCAACGTTACTCGGCATGCTTTTTTGTAGAACATGGGGGCGACTGTCAGTAGCTCCACTACAATTTAAGAAAATTGTCATATGCATACATATACAACTTGTATCTGCACGTATTGTTCAACGTATTGTAGAGTAATGGAGATAAGATTTTAATATTTGCTTTAAACAGAGAGGAAAAAAGACGAGACTCCGTATAAAGACGTCACAAAGTTGCATGAATTAACTGAGACACAGATGAATGTGGGTGTTTGCTAACTCTCTCTCTCTCCCTCTCTATCTCTCTCTCTCCCTCTCTCTCTCTCGTGCCCCCCCCCCAGCTCAACGAGATGATCCGCGCCCCGGTGGAGGGCCACTTCTGGCAGGTGGACCACATCCGGCCGGTCTACAGCGGCGGGGGCCAGTGCTCGCTGGACAACCTGCAGACCCTCTGCACCGTCTGCCACAGGGCCGTACGTGCACGCTCACGCTCACGCTCCAAACTCACTCACTCACTCACTCACTCACTCACTCACTCACGCTCAAGGGGGCTTAAAGTGGTGGACGGGGGGGCTTCGCCGGCGGTCGAGCGCATCGATCAAAAGCAGCGCAAAGCCCTCGGTGACATCACAGGACGTTGATGTACGGCGGCGGCGGCGGCCGAGAAAAAGTTTTTGCTCTTCTCTCGGCTTCTCCCGGCGTGACATCATCGCTTGCGTGGGCGGGGCTGTCAGCGTAGAGGCGGGGCTTCCCATCCCCAAACTGAGGTGGAGGACTGCAGCAGCCTGATAAGGGGACGACGCTTCCCCACCACCACCACCACCACCACCACCTCGCTTTTTCACGCTATAATCCCAAGATGCTCCGTGCATTGATCTCACTTTGCGTCATTTTCCTTTCTTTTCATTTCCCGCTCTCTCTTTCTCTCCGCAGAGGACGGCGCGGCAGGCCAAGGAGCGCAGCCAGCGGAGGAAGAGCGCCGCCGCCGCCAAGGTTGCGTCAGACATCAGCAGGTTCTTCGTCAGGAAGTGAGCACGACGGAGGTCCAGGAAGGCCGGAGACGACTGTGTGTGTGTGTGTGTGTGTGTGTGTGTGTGTGTGAGAGAGAGAGAGAGTGTGTGGACTGTGGGAGGAGGTGGAGGAAACAAAAAGATGAAAGATCCCAAATCGGTTTGACGTCCGAAGGTGCGAAGTGTCAGCTGACAGATTTGGATGGAAAAGATTCAGTCCGCATTTTCTTTGTTTTCCTTCAGTTTGCTCTCATCTCATCATGGTCACGGTGATGCTCTGTTGCTGCAATGTTGCTAAGGCTAATTAAAAAAAAAAAAGCCAGAGATGCAAATTCAGCCAAGTTCTCTCTCGCTCGCTCGTCCCCGAACCGTCACCGGGGCGGCGCTCTTGATTTATGGCGGCCTCCTTTTCTTTGCTCGCGGGGGCAAGAGGAGGAGGTGCTGTGGGGGGGGGGCAAGTAGCGCAGGTTGTTTAGAGACAGGGGAGTGGGTTCTGGGGGGGGGGCCCGCTTATTTTAAGATTGTGCAAACTGGGGTGAAAAAGTAGCAGGTGAGGCGCCATCAGAACTCAGCGGCCCGAGAAACAGAGCGTCCTCATCAGCGCTTTACCCTTGGAACTCTTTGATTTATCTTTTTTTCCATCTACATTTTTATTTTTACGCTGGAAGATGTGGATGAATAAAGGAAGAAGAAAAGAAAAAAAATCTGACCGTTGTGTCGTCATCCTCTGTTCCTCCCGACCGCCGTGAATCGCTCCGATCGCCCAGTGGTTGGGAGCATCTTCCTCTTCCTCCTTCTTTTCTTTCTCCTCTTCCTCCCCCTCCTCCTCTTCTTTCACCTCCTCTTCCTCTTCTTCCTCCTCCTCCTCCTCCCCCTCCTCTTCTTTCACCTCCTCTTCCTCTTCTTCCTCCTCCTCCTCCTCCCCATCCTCCTCATCCTCCTCCTCTCCCCCATCCTCCTCCTCCTCCTTCTTCTCTTCTTTCTCCTCTTCCTCCTTCTCTTCCTCCTCCTCCTCCTCTTACCCTTCTTCAGCCGCCAGCTCGACAATCCAAGCCGGGGCGGCTGAAGTCGTTTTTCAGGAGCGGCTATGTTTAGCGCGCCGTTACTATGGAAACAAGGGGCTCCGGGTTCAGCAGCGTTCGGGAATATCGAATGGCTCCTCGTGAGAGTTACACAACGAGCGAGCCGAGCGAGCCAGACGGACCGACAGACAGACATCAGAAAAAACTCGGCTCGATATCCGGCCCTGCAGGTGGGGGGCTGTCGGGGGGAGAGGAAAAAGAAAGAATCAGGCCCTCGCATTCCGACGGACGGCTGTGACACGTCACCAACAGAAGTCCAACTCAGCAGAAAAAAAAAACAAAAAAGTTTAGCGTTACTTTTACTCACAGCAGCCCCCCGAAAACTTCTTCCGGAGTAGGAGGAGGAGGAGGAGGAGGAGGAGGAGGAGGAGGAGCTACTGCCGCGTCTTCAAACTTTGGCGGCGGCGGCGTGGGCGTGTGTCTGTTTCCCCTACGGCGGCTCCAGGTCTCCACTTAATAAGGGCCGCCGCTGCCTTCCTGTCCAAAGCGACAAGCTGGGTGAGTAATGAACCGACGTCTCCCCGGCAGCCGTCCAACAACCAGCGCCGCTCGCTGTCAGCGCCTGTCGGCCGCCGATGACTCTGATCGGCTCTTTTATTACACCCATAAGGTGCCTGCGTACGTGTGTGTGTGTGTGAGAGAGAGAGACAAAAAGTATAGATGAGTGTGCTACACAAATAAATCGTGTGTGTGTGTGTTTGGCAAAGAGTGGCAGCGGCACCGTGTTTTGTCAGACGGAGTCGTAATGAGGCCCCGATGAAGACGCTGCTCCCGCCAGGTCCGCTGGGTAAAGAGCCGCCGAGCAGTTTGCGTTGGACAACCCATCAGAACCGGGGTACTGGGAAAAAAAAACCACACGAGTTCTGCAGGTGACGGCGGTAATAAAGAAGGAGCCGAGGCCGGAGAGGTTCCCGGCTGGTATTTAGCTCTCCCGTCTCCCCTCTTTGAAGTCAATGCCAGCTGGGTCTTCCATTGGACGGTCCGAGGGCTCGGTTTGGAAGGGGTTGTACGTTGAACTTTTGAAAGTAAATCAAACCAGATCGGAGTCTTGGAGACTTAGGGCTTATTCGCCACCAATATGTGGATCACAGGCAACTGCGATATCGTCATCGGATGCTTTTGTTTGTCGTTCCCATTGTGATTTCTTTGCGCTAGCGCCTTCGCGTTGGACATGAGCTTCGAACTATGCCGAAAAAAGACGACTCAGTGGCAGCGTGAAAGCACCGCCCTCTTTCGACTTTCCCCTCTGCCAAGAGCATTTAACACCTCAATGGGGTTTGGGCGCAAACTAGCGCCCCCTACCTGTCTGGCGGAGGCAACGATACGCAGCAAGGATGTCGAGGAAAAAAGGAAGTGAAGAGCATCGGCTTGTTGGAGCACCCTGAGCCGACGTCTCCTTCAACAAGAGACACCACATCCCTCAATGTGGGTCACAGGACCCCGGGGGGCTCCCCACCGCCACCCGCCTCCAGCTCCCGGGGGGGAGGGTGGAGGTTCACTGCAAATTGAGGAGCAGATTATCATCACTCAAGTGATGGATTCCGCTTGCCGTCTTCTCCCCGTCGCCGCACGTCGGCCCTTTGCGTAATTAGCGGAATCCACTTGCGGTGCCGGTGCCCCCCCCACCCACCTATCCCCGCGGGGACGGTGTCCCTTTCCGAAGGACGAGTGACACGGGAAAAACTGTTTGCATGTTTGCGCCTCTCTGGCTGAGCCAAACCTGACAGCAGACTGTACAAATCATGCATAATTCAATCAGCATTTGCATTCAAGGCAGCGCAAGGCGTTATATTTGGCGCCGTTCCACCGGTTATTCCATTTCAGCCTGTGCCTGATACCCTCCTCCACACCCTTCTCCCAATAACCCTCCCCCCACCCCTGTCCCGCCAGTAATCTACTTTGGCCTTTTCAGCTGAAGGAAGCGCTTCCTGCAAACCCAATCTCGTGTGACAGGTGTGATGGAGAAGGGCCAATAAAAGCTCGGCGTGCGGCCGTCGGCTCTCCAATTGGCGCGCGGACCCCGCTGCGGTTTGATTCCTGGCTGCCGCTCTCGCCGCTGCGATCCCCTCTGGTGTCGCTGACCCTTCCTGCCCTTCAGCGAGGGAGAGGAAATGGATGCAAGGTATATCTTACCCCTGGGCGAGACGGAAGGGAAAAGGCAAAGAAACCAGCCGTTGTTTCCGTTCTTGCCAACCTACCTCTGGTTTTCTGTGATTGTCAGCAGCAGAAGCTCATTATATGAAAAAAAAAAAAAAAAAGGAAGGAGAGAATGGGCCTTCGCCTACCCTCTGCGACATCGTGTTGCAACACGGGCAGAGCTTGTACCCCGACAGCTCGGTCCGATCTCACCGAGTCAGCGTTTGGGAGGCACTTCTTGGCTTCCAACCGTCCGCAGCTGACGAGAGGCTTTTGTCTTTATTGTCATATGATCCCCCCCAGGATGATGATGGTGATGATGATGATGACTACAATTAATCATTTCCTGCCGCAGCCTCGCACACCCTCCTCCTTGCAGGAGGCTGGCACAGCTTTTGCAGAAAGCGCAGAGCCGCCCTGCAGTGCAGGGAAACGGTATTAGGGCCCAGGTAATCGGTTAGGGACCAGCGCTCATAAGCCATCTAATTAATCTCATTAGAGCGCCCTCTCTGGTTGTTGGACGTTCCCCGACAGAAGGAGCCGAGCAAATTTGGGCCTGATGAGTGTTGCACCTCGTGATAAAAATGATAGAGTGGAAAGAGAGAGTGGACAAAACTGCAGCCGGTACTCGGGGAAAGGGAGAGTGCGGGAGGGGATCGATACTCTGGCTCTGCGTGAAAACAGCGCCGGCCCCTCTCCGCCCCCCGCCCGACGCCATTGTGTGCATGGCAGGGACGGAGGGATGCGGCGCCGCAAATGGATGCTTTCTCATTGCTCAGCTGGAGGCGGCTTTTGTGGAGTCCAAATTCTATTTATTCAAGATGGCTCCCCGGTTGCCTCCCGAGATGCGTGGCATGCTGCGGATTAAGACCGAGGAGAGAAAACAAAAAAAAAAAGAAGAAAATAATAAAAACCCTGCAATCAATTCGCCCAGCGTGAGATCAGGGGAAAATAACAGATAAGGTTCTTAGCATAATTCATACAGTCCCCGATCCTCTGGCCGGGATTAATGTGCGTCTTTCACCACCGCCCGCTCTCATTTGTTGGTCGGGGGCTTGTGTGGGCCTAAATTGGCGCGTCACGCATGCCCCGTTACAATCAGGCTTCTGTATGTCGACGCCCCGCCCCCGGCTCTCCCCGGACTGGATGCGACCACATCAGTTGCTAATGCAATTTGTCCGTGACGCAATCCCCCCCCCTTAATTTTATTAGCTTGGGTTTTTTTTCCTTCTGCCTCCTCTGCGGCAGGCTGCGTCAGCGTTAAACTTGCGTTGTCGGTGTGACAGAAAGCCCTGAACACGGCAAACTTCAAGTTAAAGAGGGGCTGCGTGATGTAATTATATGACTCTGGAGTTGGTCGTGTTGGTAAAATGATGTGTTAACGGGAAGAATGAGGCTCTTTGGACCCAAGATCTTGAACCTCGGACCGCTTTACACACACCCAGGTGGGTAGAAGAGGTGGCAGTTATTTTGGGAGGCAAAGAAGAAGAAACGAGTGTCCGGTAATTTGTCTGTACTTGCTCTGTACAAGTGGATTTACCCTTTCATTGCCGCAATGTCTTGTTTTAAGACTAGACTAATCTGCACTTTGTAAAAAGGGACATGTAAGCTTTGATGAAAACAAAAGTTAGCTGTGCATTTGCATGGCAGTGACATGCACTCCAGAACTCTAGGGGGAGCTCTAAGGACCAAAACAGCCAAGAAGCGACCTACTAGCATTGCCGGTGGCCACTCGACATGGGTGGGATCGGGCGGCGGTCGGGCCACCGCCGAGCTGCTTTTCTTTTTTCGCTTTGCCTTTCGCGCTCTCGCTCTTGCGTCTCGCCGACAGAGGCGAGGCATGAAAAGAAAGCTGGCCCAAATGGCCTCCGACAAGTTCCCCTTTCATCGCCCTTCGAAAAGACATCTTTTCATCTCCCATTTCATTTTACCGCCATTGATCAGCCTTTCTCTCGCAGATTGCTTCCAGACATCCTTTCAGCCGCCCCATTGTCGCCACCCAGCATGCCTGCGCCTCATAGGTCCTAATGGCAAGGTCTCGGCTTTTATTCTCAGATTAGAACACTAAATCGCAGGAGTGCCGATCAAATTCAAGAGGGAAAAGCTTGCCTTTCTTGAATAAATGCTTTTTATTCTCGCCTTCTGCGCAGCGCAATCTTTGGATTTCGGATGGCAGGACCTTCCTCTCCTGGAGGTAAAAATAAATATAGATACGCTGCGAAATTATTTTTTTTTTGTCTCTCTTGACATGAGAGAAAGGTCGTGTCAGTGGTGTGACAGCAATGACAGGACGGCGGCATCATTACCGAGACCCAGAAGGTCTTGGTAAGCACCTTTGGTGGCCGTGGGAGAGACCGCCGCTGGGCCTAATGAGCACCGAGGACCCCGGAACCTAATGAGAGGCGGCGGCGGCAGTGCGGTTGTCTACCTATCGGATCCTCGCGGTGCCTCGAAGGGTTCGATGACACCCTGTCGTACGTCAAGGAGTCGGGTTGACCCGAGTCGGCGACGGGCAGCTGCTCAACTTATCCCCAAAAGGAAAAGAATTGCAACGCGGAAGAGGCGACGGCGCCTCCTTCTGGTCTGGCTTGCCGTTTTGCCCCGCGCTACTTCCGCCTCCGTCGTGCAGGAATGGAGCCTCCTCGCTCTCAGCCATTTCTGGAAAGTGTCGAGCGCAGGCCTGTGCTCTTCCTTCCAGCTGGCGGAACATGTTTTGGATTTTTATCGGCTTTCTTTCTTCGCTTGTACCCAGATTCCTGGCATCCGAAAATGACGAAAAATCTCCCGATGACTAACTTTTTTTTTTTTCTTTCCTTTTGGTCCCCCCGCCCCCCCTCTTTTGCATTGCAGATCGGAGCCTTGTGATGCTTTATGGATGCCAGAAGGGAGCCCCAGTCACATTCACCTGCAGAGCTCCGAAAGTAGACCAACCTCGTGCATGCCCTGTCAACACTTTGCACACCCCGCCCTCCAAAAAATAAAAATGAAACCTGCAGTTTTCAAAGTGCGTCTCAGCGGAAATCCTACCAGCAGTCAGATCTGGTGTTCAGGCTGAAAAGGTTTTTGCTGCTCTCAAACCCGTTTGAAGGGCTTTCAGTGGGTAACGGTGGACAGATTGGCTTTGGACTCGGCAACAATTGAGTCGCCTTTGGTGGTGGTCCAGATCTGGGATTTCTGCCACCACATGATTATCACCTTTTCGGGAAGACAAGAAAGAAAAAAAAAAATCAAAAAGTCCAGGGAGCGGGGATGAGTTTTCCAAAGGCCGAGAAACAAGTCAAACTCCAGTCTGGAGTGTTCACGCCGGTGCCTGAGGCTCATCCTGCGTTGGCGACGAGTTCCTTCACAGGTTTCCCGAATTAGTCCGAAGCAGAGCGGAGAGGAACACAGAAAGTGGAACACAATTAGAGGCCTTGTTGAAAAGTTGTGTTGGCATTTAAAGAGGCGTTTGCAGCCCAGGCCTGATTAAAGGCAAGTTATTATAAAGGGGCGTCCGTCACTCAGATGGAGCCGTTAGCTGGGAGCTCAGCCTGCCGGTACACCAGGGAGCCCTTTAGCACAATTGCCCCAACCACGGGCTCCCTCGCCCGCCCGCCCGCCCGTGTCTTTCTTTGTGTGACATCAATCTTTCATCATGTGTGTCTGACGGCAGCGCCGACGCAAAGCCAATTATACCTGCGTTGCACACGTCCGTTTAAATTTATCGATAAGCGCTCGCACAATTGCCTCTTTGAGTGGGCTACATTTGGCCGTTCAAGCGCGGACATCTTCACACCCACACTATTTTTTTTTTTTTTTTTTTTTTTTTTCGTATATTCGGCGATGCCAGTTTCTCAATTACTGTGTGAGTGGGCTGGTGCAAAAAAAAAGGTAGTGGGAGAGGATGGTGGAGAGGGGTGGGGGGGGGCGGGAAGTTGGCTATAGCGACATTCGCCATCAGCCCACATGGAATTATTCTATGTGATGATATAAATCTCGTTCAATTATGCAGCAGCGAGTTGGATTTTGGCAGTCGTGATGAAAAAGCAAAGTGTTCAGATACACCTGGAGCTGGCAGCCGGGGCAATGGCGCAACATCGGAAAATGCAAAAAAAATCTCGGTTTACACCGTGCAAGTCCGCGTCGGATATTTCAGCTACCTTTTTATTTCTTTTTTTCAAACTGTCCTAGATTCATACCAGGTGTGGATGGCGGGGAATCAGCGACGGTGAATCTGACCCCTCGGTGTCTGACAAGCAGCACTGTGTTGTGATGTGCTCAGTCGAGCGGGTCAGCATCTGACGGTCGCCCGTCCCGGAGGACACGTTCACCATCGTGGAGTCTCAGGGGCAGGTTCTGTAAGTTGAACACACGCAAGTCGGGATGAGTAGGATGAGAATTTCATCGTGCCTCAGATTAACGGCGAGGTGGGAAAACCTTTTGACTGGTGGGCCACAATGGGTTCTAAAAAACATTTTTTATTATGTAAAAGTAATTTAGAGTTATGTTATTCTTCAGGATATCATCGTCATCACTGTGGCAGAAAGCGCAAGAACGCAGGAAAACTAGAACATGGCCAGGGTTAGCATCGAGCTTTCGGGCCTTAGCATTACCTTAAAATAGCTGAACAGGTCAGCTAGCTTGTTTAGCCATTTCAAAGCACCCTTTTCAAACTCTGGACACGATGAACTTCTATGCAGAAGTTAGAAAACTAGTTCTTTGGTTTTCCCGCCAATTTCTGGTGGTTTCAAGTTCAAAGACAATATTAAAAATCAAATGAAAATGCCCTAGTTTACAAAATCAAGCCAGACTAACACACAAGTTTTTATATGTTGTGGTATTTTTTAAAATATTCTTTATGCAAATGGGGAGTGATTGGTTGGATGTCAAGTTTGGAGAGAGGGCCGTCAAATCACAGAGCAGACAAATGCTACGCTAAACTACCTGTTAGCTCCAGCTTCCAGACTGGGCATAAAGGGTTTTCCTTTCTTTTTCCGTATGTTATTTATTTATTTATTTATCTATTTGTTCATTTGCTTTAGTCATGGGAGTAATTCGTTCTGATTCGTGTTTGGCTTCTCGTCGAGTGTGACAGTGAAAACCGTTTTGCACTGATTTTTTTTTCAGACTCGTTATTCGCAGACTCAGAGACTTTCCTGCACTTTATTAGTTTTGTTATCGATAGGTAAACATCATTCTATGATTAAAAAAAAAGCAAAACAAACAACTACATTGCCATCCACCTGTACTTGACTCCATTTGTTCTCGCAGTATTCCAATAGCGCTCATGATAATAGATGGGCTCAGTCTTAAGTTTTTATAAAGCCTGCGGGGAATTTAGCTTCAGCTTTTGCTTCAGAGGAACCGGAAGAGGGCAGCCAGAGTCACGGAGACGCCTTGAGAGGTAAATTCAGAATATGTTCAAACACAAAAAGGCAAATTAACATACACTATATATATATATATATATATATATATGTATGTGTATGTATGTATGTATGTATGTATGTATGTATATGTATGTGTGTGTGTATATATATATATATATTTATTTTATTTTTTTTGTTTTATTTTTTGCAGACGTACTAGTTACAATAATGTGTGGAATAATCACAGTGATCCAAGCGGTGCTAATGTTGCGTGGTAATGAGCGACGGAGCCACTCCGTGTTGACGGGAAGCTGATTCAGACAAAGACATTAATAAGAGGGCACACAGGCTCGCGTCTGAGGAATTACACAGCAGCAGCAGCAGGTGCAGCTCATCTTCGCTGTCTTTTTTTCTTTCTTTCAGTGACACACAAAGGATTATCTTTGTTAATAACGCACACACACACACACTCTCACGCAGACCCTGCTGCCGAGGACGCGGTGATAAAAGATATTTCAGATGTATCAGCAGCACAAAAAACAAAACAAAAACAATCTTCTTTGGCATCATTAGCTCCCCGTCAGCGCTGCGACACTTGACGTGGCGTTAAGGCGCCGCAGGTGAGCGCGGGAAGAAGCGAAGAACACAGCCGCGTTTTTCCCAAGCTCGCAGTTTACTGCGGCCGGCCCCGTCTGGCACAGCAGGAGATGTATGGAGATATTTATATAGAGAGAGGGATATAGATCGAGATATTTTTTTCTTCTTCTTCACCGTTTGCCGTTATTGTGTAATACATTTCACGAAAGCGCGGTAAGCTACGGAGGCAAAGATATAATTATCATCAGTCAAAACCGGGACCAGAGTCACTGTTTATTTTCCTCCTGCGCCGCTTCACCTCGAGAGGAGGGAGGGGGGAAAAATAAATGAAAAAAAAACATCAATCAAGCCTTGGCAGGAGCCCCCGCTGCTTCACCCTGCCACCGCGGAAACGTGGAGAAGAGGGGGGGGGGACAAGCGATATAAGAGCGATTTCAATGCTCTGCCGACCCAAATCCAGCTTCTGAACGACTCGACTCCTACCTTCACCATTCAAACCTTCTCCATGACCAACTCGTTCCTCCTCCTCACACTCCCACTCGGCCGTATAATCCATAACGTTCCCTTTGCACCGCTACGTCAATGACATCCAGCCGTATCTCCCACGGAAAAAGAGGAAGGGAAAAAAACACAGGCACGCACACACACACACACACACACACACACACACACACGCGCAACCCAATGATTCGGTTTCCTTCAGGTTGAGCTCAGGCCGCCCAAGAACGTCTTATTTCTTTTTCTCCAACAAGCTCGGTGAGAGCAGTGCCGTGGACTCCATGAAAGATCGGCCTTTTAAAATAAGGTCAGAAAGGTCCAACACTATATTTATATATTTATTTATATACGTATTTAAGTCTGTGCTAGCTTTCTTTTTTTTTCTGTTGCAATTCTTCGTAACACGCGCAAACTGCGAACGGCTACATTGTGGTCTTCCCTTCTTTCTTTCTCACTTTCTTTCTTTCAAGACTGTATGGACTATTATCAATTTTCTTTAGAGTTTTTTTTCACTTTATTTCTTCATTCACCCACAACCTTGTGAACCCTTTGCCGAGCTTGCGCTTTGATGCAGCGCGTAACGCAGACACTGCTGGGATTCACAAATACCTCGTCTTTGTCAGTTATGGAATCCTTCTCGCGGTTGCAGCAGGTCGTCCGAAGCTGAAAACTCTTTGTGTGATTTCATTTTTTTTTTTTCCAGAAGGTCACTGACTTTGCTCTGCGTAGCGGCCATCATTTTTGCGGCATTAGCTTCTGTTTTAAGCTCGTTATCATTTTCAGTAAATCTGTCCAGCTAAATGTATTTTTTGTCCAAATGCGAGTTCAATAATTTACCAAAACAAAATTCTTTTAATTTTTTTCGTGACACTCATATCTGACTCCCGCTTTCACGTTGATCAGACAGACACGGGCCAACCAATGTGGAAGCTGGATGACCGTGCAGAAAACGTCCCATTTGCGGAAAAACCGTTGCGGGCAGGAGCAGTTGGAGGAGGAAGGGGGGTGAAAATAATTATCAGGCCGGATTGTTTTTTTTTCCGTGGACGTTGCGATTGCCGGGTCATTATTGCCGCTCTGCCTAATGAAACAAAGCGGCGGCGTCGAACTGCTATCGGCGCCCTTCAGAGGGACATGAGAGAGAAAAACACTTGAGCGGCGCGCTAATTAAAAACCAGAGAGGTCTGGACCAGGAGGCCGAACAACCCACACAGGTGGCGGCGCTCGCACAGCGTGCACGTGTGTGTGTGTGTGTGTGTGTGTGTGTTTATGCGTGCGCATAAGGCGGCAGCAACTTCCTTTTTCCTTCCTTCTTTCCTGTGTGTGCTTTTGCGCGGCTCAGGCACGTCGTCGCAGCGCTTCCACTTCCTGTTTGTGGGTCCGAGGTGGACGGCCGTCGGAGGCGTCGCTTTTTAATGGCGCCCGCCGCTCCCGCCCGCCGCCCTCCAACCGTTTGTGGCGGCTTTGGTGTGACAGGACCTCGGCGCAAATAGGCCACCAGCGCCGTAATTAGTTCAAATGTCGAAGACGGTGAATTATTGATGATCGTGGAGGGGGGGGGGGGTACACATCGGGCCTACGTTTGTGTGTGTGTGTGTGTGTGTGTGTGTGTGTGTGTGTTTTAAAGCAGTCCCTCTACTTCTTCTTCTTCCCCCCCCCTTTTTTTTTTTTAAAGGACAGCTGGTGCCTGGCTGGTTCCCGTCGCCAACAGACAGCCGAGTCTCTGGTGCTAGTGCCCCAAACCGGAGGGGGGGGGGGTACGGAGGAATAAACTGGGGTAACGCAAGAGAGGAGTAATTGAAGAGGAAGTTGGCGGAGTGGAAAAAGAAAAAACTTTTTCTTTTTTTTTAATTTATTCATTCATTCATTTATTTTTCAGCAGGAAACTAAAGACATTAGCGGGGGAAAAAGGAGGCGGGACTCGTAGCCTCGGTCACGTCGTTTATCCCGCTTGTCAATCACTGGGTGTAATTCAACCCCCTCCCCACCTTCTAACTCCGTTTCAGGTACTTAAGCTCAGCTAAGCTTTTTTTTTTTTTTTTCCTTATTCCCCCTACTCCATCAGCTCCTGATTTTTCGAGTGTGTGTGTGTGTGTGTGTGTGTGTGTGTGAGAGAGAGAGAGAGAGAGAGAGAGAGAGAGAGAGCCTGAGAGACCTCTCGGGCGGCGATGACAATGGACGCCGAATGGCCGCTAATTATGCCACTTTCCCCGCACAATGTCCACCTTTTGCCTTAACCCCCCCCCCCACGCCGCACCGACCGACTTGACGCCTGCGAACGCCGCCGATGTCGCTTACCTCTCGATCAAGTCGAGGAAAAGGACAAAGTCGAGTGCCTTGTGGTATTTTTTCTCCCCCTCTGAGTTCTTGCAGCAGCTTCCAGTCGTCGCCGCCGCCGCCGCCGCCCGGTGTCCCCTTAATTAGATGGATCCGCTCCAAAAGTTTGGCGTCAAGGCCAGAGAGAGAGAGAGAGAGAGAGAGAGAGAGAGAGAGAGAGAGAGAGAGAGACCTTGGGTGAGTTTGTGGCGAGCGGAGATAAAAATAAATAAATAAATCAGCGGTGTCCTTATTCAAGGTTGTTTTGATGCTGCGCCTTGTTTTACCCTTTAAAAAAAAAAAAGAAAGAAAAAGAAACGAGAGAAAAAGCGAATGATGCTGCTCCGCTTCTTCCTGCCTGCTCATCGGCCCCACCAACCAACCAACTAACCGAGGCCAAATCTCACACTGCCATCTAGTGGACGAGATGCCGCGTATCAGGCTGTGACAGAAATGGTGCAGATTTTTGAGGTTATAAAAGAAAACAGCAGTTTTTAGCCTCGCAAACAAGACAAAAGACAACACAATCTGGCCACACTTTTAAACTTTTGCGATTCACTTTTTTTTCTCCATTTATTTTCTTCATTTTGCAGCTGTGCAGGGGTGCAGGTTTTTGCGGTTAAAAAAAAATACAACACAAAAAAAAAAAGCACTATTTTTAGCCAACAAAAGAAGACACAATCTGGCCATGCTTTCAAAATTTGTGGCTCTTTTTCATTTCTTCTTTTTTTCACTGCCACAGTCGCGCGCACGCCGGCCCCTCCTCATCCTCCTCCGGTGCTGCCTGGCCAGTTTGGAAAAACAGGAGCTCTTCCCCTCTCAGATGGGGCCCTAATTCTGGGATTTGTTGCTCTCTCATGCCCCCCCCCCCCCTGGACTCCCCCTCCTTTCTCGGCAGATTTTCAAGGCAGTAGGCGTCTCTTCATCGGGCTTTTGAGAGGCTGCTGAAAATAAATCATCGCCTCGCCGCCCGCCAGAGACGTCCAGATGGTTGCATTTTCATCCGACGTCCTCCCGCTGAATTTCCCCATTGTCTTCCTCGCTATAATTAGAAGGTAATACTTGATGAAAAAAAGAACACCACCAACACACACACAAAAACGCACACACACGCACAAAAAATGAAAAGAAAAAAGAATCGCTGTGTCTGCTCCTGCGAGGGTGCTGGTTAATTATCAGGAACGGCGTGGGGTTTTTTGTTTTTTGTTTTGCATGTGTGTTCTGCCCACAAACGAAGGCATCAATGGCACTTTGCGAGCTCGGCGGCGTGAAGGGACGGCGTGGGGCTGCGACACTCCCTCGGCGCCGCCGTCGACCCCTGGATGACCTCTCGGGGCTCCGCCGTGGCCGTTCGCAGCTGAAAGTTGACACTGGATGGGTCCCTTATCGGATCGCGTCGCCCACCACCAGCAGCCCCGAGGCATCATGGGAGAATCGATCCCGCGCACTGACAGATGGCAGGAAGTGAGCGTGGCCTGCCTTTTTCTTCTCTCTTTTTTAGATCTTGGAATTCAGCAAAGGTTTCTCGTCGTTTGGGAATCAATCCAACGTTTGGTTGGGATTAAACCATCTGCAGGATTTGGCTTTTAAAATAAATAAATAAATATTTATTAATTCCATGTGTTGATACGCTGGACAAAATGCGAGGCTTAAGATTTTTTCGCTCTCAGTCAAAGCAACGGCTTGTCTCATCTTCCGACTTCAGTCGAGAAACTTGAGACTTGAAAGCGATTCAGAGCACTTCCTGTTGGAAGGAGCCCACTTCCTGGAATGTTTCCCTGAGAAAGACACGAACGTAATGATCATATAGCAGCGGGAAAAAGTTTTATGGAAGCCCTTCAAATTGCATGAATTCCCAAATATTGCATTGAAATTTGTTGGGAAAAAAACAAAACATTTTTTTGGAGGCAAAAATATTTTTTTCTGCCTTATTTTTAAACAACAAAACTTCCTGTCTGGGTCACTTTCAGGGCTTAATGACATCCTGTATTGCAGTTCCAAATGAGGCAGAGACGTCTGAAAAATATGCACGTTTGTAAAAAACTGGAATAGTGAGAATTTTGTTTGTTTTTCAAGTTTTTTTTATTTTTAAAGCGTTTTCCATTTTTATCTCATAGATGACAAAGAATCCAAGGCCTCAGTGATAAAGAGAAAAGAAAGAGGAATAAAAACTCCTTTTATTCTTTAACTCTTGTGTGGAGCAGCAAATCATTGACACATTTAAAATACTAAGAGTTGAAAAAAAAATACAAGGAAAAAAAATACAAGAAAACATAGTTCCAGTTTCTTCAATGTGAATATTGACTGCGTAAATTGTAAATTTGTGCATCCTAGCTTTGAGCTATGGCGACAAGTAGAAATAAACAAAAATGTAAAAAAAAGTAACAATCCAACAACAATGACAATAACAATAATAATAATAAATAAATCATTTTAAAACCTTTATTTGGGTTCCCGATACACAGGTTAAGGATATGCTCGTCAATACAGTCTGCTTCAGAGCGCAAGATACACTGAATGGAGGAAGGTTGGGACCTGAACCACTAGGTCAAAAAGTCTCAACTTACAGTCCCTATGTACACAAAGGTATTTTAGAAATCTGCATGTTTTCCGATAGTTAGTAACATTTACCATAGTGAATAGCGATTGACTAAATACAATCACAAGGCCTTTCTTTTCTTTTTTTTCCCTGTTTTTTTTTCCGCGGTTGTAGCCGATATACCTTGAATGCACTTTTTTCACAGCATATATTATTATGAGTTTAACGTTAAAATGTGGTTTTTCGTCTGCATGTTTGGCGTTGGGCTCGGCCTGGGACTCCCAACGCACAGCAGAATGGACTCGGAGTCACATTTTTTTACATTTTGTTTTTGTTTTGTTTTTTTCGTTTTTCAAGAATGTCTTTTTCAGAGATATTTTACTCACACTCGTGAAACATAAAGCAGACCCCATTGAGCGTAAACGACACTCTGCCTTCTTCCACAGACGCAGGGAACAAACACAAGCGCGGGAAGATTCGCTCTCTCTCGTTTTAAAAAAGTTCAAGACCTGAGATTTTTTTTCTTTTCTTTAAAAGTGGAATCCCTCCCCCCCCAAAACAAATGCCTCAACGTACAAAAAAAGAAATAAAATGGGGGGGGGGGAGGGTTGTAAACTAACGAGGGCTGCGAACGATAGCCAGGCTTTCCCTTTTCATTTTCTGACTCCGACACATGCAGGTTAAAATTTGCCAAGTTGCATTTAAAACAGTTCATGTTTCTTATCATCTCATTGGGTTTTTTTGTTTCTTTCTTTTTTTTTCAAGCCAACATTCAGTAAAAAGGTTCATGATTGTTTGCTTGTGTTTTTCCAGGGGGGGGGGGCAATCACAGCTCTCTGAGCGTGTGAGTTTTTTTTAACATTTCGACACAGGAGTCGGAAAAACTTAAGACAAATGAAGTTCCTTTAAAAATAAACAAAAAAAAAAGGGGGAAAAACGGGGAGGAAAAAATGTTTTTTTTGTGTGTTTTTTAAGTATCCATTCAAGGTGGTAATACCGCATGGTGGACAGCAGGGGGAGTCGCTGTGGGCGGAGGGCTACAAGTTCATCCCCTGGGCACTTAGTAACGAGTCCAGCATGTCGAAAGTGTTCTTGTAGTCGGTGTGCTGGCCGTTGATGGCCAGCAGGCCGTTGGTGGCGCCGTCGTGGTGGCCGTGGTGGTGGTGCTGCTGGTGCTGGTGGTGGTGGTTGTGGTGGTGCTGCTCCAGCAGCCTGGCACCGCCCTCCGAGGCGTAGTGGGCCGAGCCCAGGCCCCCTTTGGAGCTCCTCTTGGACGAGTGGTGGTGGTTGTGGTGGTTGTTGTGGTGGTGGTGGTGGTTCCCGGCGTCGGGGTGGGGCCTCTTCCGCGAGGACGAAGACGAGGAGGAAGAGGAGGAGCCGGTGGGGTCGGCCCGCCCCCCGGAGGCCTTGTCGCCGGGGGCGTGGCCGTGCTTGGCGTGGCGGTGGTGCTCCTTGTGCTTGTCCTTGGGGGGCTCGCCGTGCCGCTCCGACGACACCTTGATCCGCATCTTCAGCTCCTCGCTGGCGCCGGAGGAGGAGATGCCGTTCTCGGCGAAGGAGGCGGGGCCTCGGCTCTTCTTGGAGGCCGACTTGTGGCTCCGCCCCTCGCCCGGCGGCGCCAGCAGCGGCGGCTGGGAGCGCTTCTTGTGGTGGTGGGACGAGGAGGAGGAGGCGGAGATCCCAGCCGGCTGCGTGTAAACGTCCGTGACTCCGCCCCCTCCGCCGACAGGCTCCTCCCTCCCGCCGTTCAGCAGCGCCAGCTCCGCCGCCTGCTTCTCCCTATACTTCTCCAGAGTCAGAACCTTCTGCTGCCGCGAGGACGCCGAGACGACGGCGGCGTGCTGCTGCTTGCCGCCGGCCCCGCCCCCGACCTTGTGTTCGTGTTTGACCACGGCGGCAAAGTCCGAAGGCGGCTGCTGCTGCTGCGGCGGCTCGGGGAAGTGATCGTAGCCCAGGGGCTGGAAGGAGGTGGCGAAGGGGACGGCGATGCCGTTGAGGGAGGGCATGTCGGAGGAGTTGGAGGAGGAGGAGGAGGAGGAGGCGACCGGGAAGAAGGAGCTGGAGACGCCGGGGAGGCCGTCTAAGGGCGCCCCCTGGTAGACACTCTCCATCGCTGCACCCTCCGTCTTTGGCTTCTTGGCTGCTTGGATGGCCTGGAGGAGGAGGAGAAGGAGGGGACCGGGTGAAGATAGCAAGAAGACATCCCGGAGCAAAAGCTGGAGCAGAACCAGAACCGGGACCCACCCGCCAGTTTCGTATCCTCTTGAGGCGGCTGGGCGTCTTCTCCAGGATCTGGAGGAACTCGTGCGTGAGCTCTGCAGAGGGGAGAGAGGAGGCGTCAGTCTGATGAGGTTCACGTCAGACGCTTCACTGACTTCTGCAGCTACTGCAACATTTTAAAAAGGTCCTGTGTGTAAAGTCTGGCTTGATTTTGGATTTTTATATTGCCAAAAGCTTCATATACTGCCCATAAACACGGTCGTTAAAATGTGTACTCGCAGTACAAGAAAAGCAGTTTGGTTTTCCTACCTTCAGAACGGTTCTCATATACACTACTAGTCCAAAGTTTGGACACCTTCTCATGACATTTCTGTGTTCATCCTTACAGTTTTCTACACTGCAGATAGAAACTGAAGACATCAAATATATGAGCAAGACATATGTACTGATGCAGCAAAGAAAAACACGTTAAATAACTCTAAATATGCTTTTGAGAAATGAGTTATTTTACACTTTTGTTGTTTCCTACATAATTCCATGAGTGTCCTCACATAGTTGTGATGCCTTCAGTGATAAACTGCAGTGTCAACAGTCATGAGAATGACAGAAAAGACATTAAATTCATAGAGTGTCCAAACTTTTGACTGCTAGTGTTAGTAAGAATAGACAGTCAGCCAAAAGTAATGCATTCACACATCAGCAAAAGACAAACTTGCATAAATATTTTATTTGGATGAATACTTCTACACATACAGCTACCTGTTGAGGCCAAAGGTGACTTGTATTATTCTTGTGATAAATCTAAACTTGGTTTTTCGTTTCCTGATGTTTCCTGATGTGTGTGTGCATTATTTCGGCTGACTGTATATAGGAACACACAAAGCAGGGCTCCTACTCCTCGTCAGCTGCCATCTCGCACCACAATTTTTGAAGGAAGCCCACAGTGACAGTGGCCTAAATACAAAAAGGGCTTCCTTTTGTATTGATTTTCAATATTACACACTGTCCTACTGAACAACAGCTGGGAGGAAGAGGAAGAGGAAGAGGACGCAGCTGCCTCACCGTCCAGCAGCTGCAGCGTCACCGTGCGGTCCACGTACTCCCACCAGTGTTTGCCGTCGGTGGACACGGGGATCTCCCAGTTGGACCACTTGCAGGCCAGGTGGATGCAGACGCACGCCACCACGGTGGGCCGGTGCTGCAAGC
Organism: Thamnaconus septentrionalis; assembly: GCA_009823395.1. Lineage (NCBI taxonomy): Eukaryota > Metazoa > Chordata > Actinopteri > Tetraodontiformes > Monacanthidae > Thamnaconus > Thamnaconus septentrionalis. The sequence goes on along the minus strand of CM020501.1, from coordinate 30,020,993 downwards.
AGAAGGTGGTGAGGTGCAAACTGGAGGAGAGGGAAGAGGAGGAGAGAGAGACAGAGAGAGAGAGAGAGAGAGCACATCTGTGAGTGGAAGAATTCTGTGCACATTTCATGAAAAAAAAATGTATTTGGCAGCATTATGTCGAGTTAAATGTTGCACAAAGCAGTAAAGAAAAGATCAAAACACACGCAGCCTCAACAGGTCCTGTCCCCCACCCCAGTCCTGGGAGCATCCACTCTCTGGCTGGCTGACTTACAAATGACGCACTTTAAAATTAGCCACATCTCATTTTCACAGCTCCCTGCATCCCGAAGCAACACTGCAAACTGGTGGACGCCTCACCAGGGAGGCCAACAAAAAATGAAACCCAAAAAAAACCCCCAAAACAAAACAGGAAATTAGAATAAAAGACAAACATTTTTCCAGCTTTTCTTCAATATTTCAACACAACAGTCGTCCAATCCAAAACGTATAAAATCCCATCCAAAAAACATATGATAGTGCATGAAGTTTAAAAAATGCTTTTGAAAAGGCAAAATTTAAAAATTAAAGAAAAGGCCTTTGCAAAAAAAAAAAAGACTTTAGAAGACTGAAAATCTGTTTCACAACACAAAATGTAACGCCGGCCGCTCAGCTTACAGTATAATAAAAAAATAAAAGACCACCGCCAACTTTACTCACCTCAAGCACTCAATTAGCTTAAGGAGCTCTAGTAGCAATCAAATTGCAGGCTACTCCTCTTAGCGCACCCGTGCACCAAATAAACCCAGCAACACTGCGCAATTGTGCATTCAACTCCTCGTGAGTCAACACGGCCCCCCCTGACCAGCCGCAGGGCGGGGCGGGGCGGGGGGGTGGGGCGGGGCCCCTCCCAACAGGAAGCTATAGTGTGCCGTTACAGTGCGAGAGAATGGGAACAGGATAATAACCTGTTGGTAGCCATGAAATAGGAAGTCTGTGCCAGGTCCTTGCTGGCTGCAAGGAGAAGAAGGAGAAGAAGAAGAAGAAATGAAAAACATTTTAAAGGCGCGGTCCAAAAAAAAAAAAAAGATAATTTAATCTGAGGCAGTTTTGTGGCCGGAGTGAAGTGATACCTCGCACTAGCTGGGAGCAGCGCACCACGTCTGTGTGTGGATGGTCCACCGTGATTTCAAAACCTGCGGGAAAAAACAGCAGTGGTGAGGATCAATCGTGCGGCTCGGCTTTCGGGCTTCGACGCGGCGCCGGCGCTTTGGACGAGGTCGACTGCGGTTTCAAACGATACTCACCCAGCGTCTGCAGCACCACCGTCTCCAGCGCCACCAGCTCCTGCACCAGCTGCTGGAACGCCTGGGAGAAAAAAGACTCACCGTTAAATCTGCGTCCACCGCCGGCCGGCACGCGTTTCAACTGAAACAGGAAGTGGCTGCTGACTTTGTCTTATTAATGACCCAGCGGTCCCGCATCGCTTTTCCAAAGAGCCGATGGCACCCAGTGACACTCGTCTGTAATATCCATTCACATCACTTTTACAACCTCCAGCCCTTTGAGACCAGAACAGACTTTGCGCAGCTCATTTTGGGTTCTGCACAAGAATTCAACGGGAACAAATTTAGGACGAAGCTTCTTTTTTTTTTGTATATGCTGGCAGCATTCATGCACTCTTTGAAAAGAAAGAAGCTCCCAAACCCTTGTGTTTATACAGCTGGAATGCAAGAGATGTCCAACACACACACACACACACACACTGAGAAAGCAAGTGAACCCAATTCCACTTGGAGGAGAAAACTGCGTAACCAACCAGTCAGAACAAACAGGGTCAAAGATCTGCATGCAGCATCCCAGGCCAAAGCTTGAGAAATGACTAATTGCTATCACCGCAACAGCCTCTGCACTCAAAGCAGCCCGTCATCATCCTCACACCACCCCACTGAATGTGCGCGGAGGTGCACGCAAGAACACGAGGATCCCAATCCTGCCGTGTATTTATAGCATCGGCATGCCAAGGGCCAAAGCCGCAGGCTCCAAGCGGAGGGAGGGAGGGAAGACAAAACCCGCAGGTTCGCGGGATGGAACCCAGCGTGACCTCTGTCTTTTAGTCACGGTGCAAACTCACGTTGCTCTTGGTGTCCACGGCGGGCTCCTGCGGGTTGGTGCAGGTGTGGGCGATTTTGATGACATGCTCCAGCTTCCTGGGCTGCTCCTCGACCTTCGCTGCCAGGAACAACGTCGTCTGGGAAATGATCTGAGAGGGAATAAAGGGTGGGGGGGGGGGAGAAGAAGAAACGGTTTCAGCCGTCGCCACTAGTAAACATGGCGTCTTGAATGTTTGGGAGCGGCGACACTCACGTTTCTGTGGAATTTCGTGAAGGAGTGGATCATATAAAATCGGTGCATGTACACTATGGCGGTGTTGATGATGAGTTGGGATCTGGAGGTGACAACAGTCAAGGCGAAAAACAGCTTGGAAGGAAACATGACACACGGCGACAGTTCGGGGTCCCCCCTGCTTCCTTCCTGACGTGGCTAGCACGCAGCTAGCGCCGCCGGGGCGGTTAGCGTCGCAAACGTGCGACTGTTTACCTGATAGCGAACGGTGGAGCGATTCACCCGAAGCCGTGTTCGACTCCGGCGTAGGGCGGCCCTTCTCCCACCGAAACACTCCGCCCGGGCTACCCGCACGTAAAGCACCGCGTCTCTCTCTCTCCCTATCACCGAGCCGTAAGATGCGAGGCTAACAAAAGACATGTACGTGACGAAACAATGGCCGGGCTTAGCACCCGAGCTCCTCGGCTTCGAACACTCCGTTTAAGACGCAGCGGCGGGTTCTATTTAGCGAGAATGTGTCTATTAACGTCTACAAACCGAATGTAACCACACGGAATCTCGATTTGATCAGATCTGAGCTAACGTCGACCCCGAGCGGCCCCCCCACCCCCATCAAGCCGGTAGCGGCTCTGTTCAAAAGGATACACGTTTAGCCGTTGGCCCATGTCCTGGATGAGGTTGGCGGCCTGCTGCCGGTACGAGAGCTCCCTGTCGGCCTCGATCCCGCAGCGTCGCGACGGCGTGTTTTCCATCTGCTCCCGGGTGAAGAGCCATTTGGTGGAGGGTCCCCGGTGCACCGCCATGACGCTCCCACGGCCGACTCACACACCTCAGCGCCAGCGAGCGAGCGAGCAGCACCGGGGGGTGGAGAGAGACAACCGGGGTACCGGAAGGACGACAACGAGGCAGCTAGAGACCGGTGGTCGAAGCGCGTTGCAGCGCCCTCTGCGGCCGGAGGTCAAAAATTGTATATTTTTTTAGGGAAACTTGAACAGCCAAAAACGCTTCTGGTGTCTTCAAAAAAATAGTCCCAGGTATTTAACCTGGGTGGTCCACACCTTGGGGGCTGTACCGAGAGTTTGAACCACTTAATAAGCATGTGACTTGTTTTATAATGTTAATAGGGTGGAGCAAGCGGGTCGTTAACCTGAAGAATCGCTCGTAGGGCGGGACCCTCATTCTGTCACAATGCGAGTCGTTACAGGGGTCGGGTGGGGTTCGGGTTGAAGAGGGGTTTCAGGAGGGAAAGTGGGCAACGTGACAACAAAACGAATAACAGTTTGTTCCACACATGCCGGAACTCTCAGAGAAACTCAGGAGGATTTAAAAAAAAATAAATAAATAAATAACTTACTTCAGCCCAAAGGTAGAATCTCAAAACCAATGATGGAGTTGGGAAATTGTGTTTAAAATATATATTTATATAATGTTCACATCCTAGGCATGGACAAGAGGACAAAGAGACTCATGGAAAAAAATATGGTGATCACTTATGGAATTAGAGTCAACACATTATAAAAATTAAAGTTATTTGTATACTTGCAAGTGCAAGTATAAACTCTAGCTATGAAGCTGCCCCTTTAAATAGTTATGCATCACAATGACAAGAGTCTATTTGTCATTGGGGCAGTTGCACCAAATTTATATATATTCATACAGCAGCAGAAGACATGTTTGAAAAAATTGTGTTTTTACACCATGTTAGATACGTGTGTGTGTGTGTGTGTGTGTGTGTGTGTGTGTGTGTGTGTGTGTGTGTGTGTGTGTGTGTGTGTGTGTATACACATTCCGTTTGTCCCTGATTGCAGATGGTTTGATTTTGTGAGTGGGTTTCTGACAGGACTGCATAATTTGATCAGATTATTCATGCCACAGACCCACTGGCAGCAGGCGGTGGAGCGGCCTGGACCCATGGACAACCATCTCAATTTGCATGGAAACAACAGACCCAATACAAAAGAGCCTGTAAGCACCATTAATCTCTCGCACATCAAGTTGATTGATTGTTTGATATGTGTAGCACTGCACATAATTGTTTGTCAGTGACTCATTTGTGCTCTGTCTTCCTGAACGCAGGACAGCAGAGATTTGTTGGGACCTGACAGGTGCTCTTTAACTTTTTTACCACTGGGTGGTGCCAGAGGACAAGCAAAGGGAGGCTCAGTGAATTCTCCAAGCTAACTGAAGATGTAAATATAGATGGAACTAAGCAAACGCGTTTAAAAATCGTTTTTGAAGATGCAAAGAATTGGTCTACCTTCCATTTCAAATAAGTGAAAATGTTTACATATATCACAATCTACAGTTGAACCTACCGCGTTGAACGTGTTGAAACATGTCGTGTCTAAGCGCCTCCAACCGCGGTCAAACCAACCAACAGTTCGACAAAAGCGGTCGTGCCAGCAGACACTGGATTTCCGCTTGCTCTGTGTACACAGAGCATTGCGGTAATCACTGAACTCTGCCAAAAAGAGATCGCTTGTATCTATACTTGGTTTCAGTTTGATATTTTAGAAGAAAAAAAAAATCCTAATTGGCAGCCCATTTAGGGTGGTGGTAGTCAACCACTACTGGAAGCCCACCACTCAATTTCAGAAAATTCGTATGTAGCATTTCAAAATAAAGCTCCTTATAAAATTGTAACTGTGGCAATGTTGTACATGATTTTAAATTCGCGTGTCAGGGGAATTCCTTGTTTTGTCAGTCCATAATTCCACTTCAGGATGGTAGTGCACCACGCTAGGATGCCTGCCACTTAGTTTAAGAACATTATGATGTAGCATTCCAAAATAAAGCTCCTTCAAAAATGTAATTTTTTCTGTCCATCGTAGAATGTTCTTTCTATTCTTGACTTCAAATGAATATTTTGTAGAAATTCCAAATTCTCAGCCCATTATTCCACTTTAGGGTGTCGATTGGTGTCTGCTTTTGTGTCTCAACTGCAAGACCGCAGTCGTCTCCACGTGACGGTGGTCGACGCTGTGGTGGTCGCGTGCAGAGCAGGAGTACAGCACATGCGGGGTGGAGGGGTGGGCTCACGTGATTCCCGCCGGTGCTGAGGAGTAATTAGAGTCCAGGTGCGGCCTCGCCGCCTCGCCTGGTCGCGAATTGTGTGATGTGAGTGTGATATGATTTTTTTTTTTTTTTTTTTTTCTCATAGGGTTAGTTGAGAGATGTTGGGGGGCGTCAGGTGCCTCGTCCAGACTGTGGGCCAGTGGGAACACATACAGTCGACTACCGGTTCCCGCCTTCAAAATAAACAGCGCCCTACTGTACCGCCATGACGGCGCGCAACAGGTGAGACAAGTAGAAAGAATACTGTTGGCAAACATGTCAGAGACTACTTCTTTGTTTGCTGCCTTAATTTTAGGTTTTAAATATGTATTTACAAAGTACGTTGAAGGTGCGGCCTATGTATTATTATTATTGTCATGGGAGGGTTAAACTTTTTAACCCTCCCATGACAATAATAATACATAGTCTGCCTGGACTTATTTTCATTTCGGGGCTGTAGGATTGTCAAAAAATGTGCAATGAAAACCCCAACATTCAGTATATGCCAGTTATTCAACTTCATTGTGCGTTTATGACCTGTGAAAAATAGTTACAAAGAGAAGAAGGGCAAAAGGTTTATACTGCTACATGAACTCTGAAATGACATGGCATCAAATTTGGAAGTCCTCGACATTAATTAGTGTCATTTTTATGCCCCTTACGTCTATGTCACGCGACGCTCGTAAACGTTCCAGTTTCGACAGGGGGCGCTAAGGATGCCTGCAAAGGCGCGCCAGGAGACTTCGGTTCAAACAAAAAAAGTCCTTCTAATATCTGAACAGGAACTTTATGCGGTTTGTTTTGAAGTCCGTTCCTCTCAATTTCCGGTGCCGTGTCGTCCCTACCGCGCCTTCCTCCTCCTCGACCACCGGACCCGCCGCAGCTCTGCGAGGTGTCCCTCACCCCTCCCTCCCTCACTCTTCCTCCTCCTCCTCCTCCTCCTCCTCCCGAGCACCACTTCACGCTCGGGTGTGACATTTCTGTTGCGTGTCGGAGCGCCTCCTCCTCCTCATTGCGAGCTGCCAGCCAGCCAGCCCAACTAAGATGACGGACTTCAGGCTGCCAGAAACCAGCATCGCCTGCCCGCCTCACCCGGCTGTGACAGCGGACCCGGCGGTGGCGAACGGCCAGTGCGAGCAGCAGCAGCAGCAGCAGCAGCAGCAGCAGCAGCAGCAGCAGCAGGAGGCGGACCAGCAGCAGCAGCAGCAGCAGCAGCCCGGCACTGAGAGTCAAGCCGGGACTGTGAAGATGAACCAGGAAATGAAGATCACAGACAGCATAGATGACGGAGGTAGGTCCAGGTTGTTGCGTGCAAAGTTAAAAGGTTGCACTCTGTGCGACTTTCCCATGTTTTGTTTTGTTTGTTTGTTTGTTTGTTTGTGTTTAACAGTGAGATTTATAATAATAATACTAATAATAATAATAATAATAATAATAATAATAATAATGAATTGAAGCCAACCTCTGCAGCTGGACAGAAAAAATCCAAATATTCTACTTTTTCCCTCCTTTTCTCTCTGCTTAAGGTGATTCGTGCCATTATTATTGTGAATCAATATGAATCAATTATTCACTGCACTGCCTTGTGCATCAGGGATACATAGTGTGTGTGTGTGTGTGTGTGTGTGTGTGTGTGTGTGTCATGTTTTCATTCCGCCTGCTGTGGTCGCCGGCTCTGTGAATACATTAAGCGTGTCTGAGGGTGAAGCCCTCAAACAGCGGTGTTGAACAGCGGCGAGCGACTCCTGACTCCTCTCAGCTCCCTCGCGCCCCTGTGCGCTTCCAGGCGAAACTGTGTGAACCCTGAATTCTACAAGCTGTGACGGAACGGATGCATTTTTAATACCGCCTGATGAGCTGTAGAATGCGGGAGGGGGGAGTTGGAAGGGTGGGGGTGGGGTGGGGGCTGGGGATTTACCAGAGTGGAGATGCTTATCGCCGCAAATGCTCTGATCCTCTAATGTTTGGATACAGACTTTGGTTGTTTTAAATCGTAGGAAAGGGGAGAAAAAAGAAGTGGGGAAAAACAAACAAAGCAATGATGTAGTTTGACTCTTGGCTTGAAGAGAATCGTCCCGTAACATTCACCCAAACAGTGATCCATCGTGGGCCGTAATATTTTACCCGTCTCTCTTATAGATGCGAGCTCAGATATTGAAGTGATTGTCAGAGACGCTGCTCAGACGTCCACTGCAGCAAAGACCCCGCCCATCCATCCATCCCGTGTTCAACCCCCCCTGCCACCCCGATCTTTAGCCGCCAGCGGCTCCTGCGTTTCTGATGTTTACTCACTGCACGCGTCTGTCGGGTCGCCTGAGCAACCCAGCGAGGGGAGGAGGAGAAGTACGAGCTTTGGCGTGGCTGCCGGTGGAAACGCTAAATCTCACTCCTCTCTCTCTCTCTGATAACTCCAGACAGTTTTTTTTTTTGTTAGTATGCGTGCGCTGACCTCGTGCACTCCAGCGATAGTTTTCTGTCTTTTCAACATCCACAATCAGGGCAGGTTACGCAATGTGCGCTAATTGTGTGTTCCCTCCCGCCAGTTAAATTGCTCCTGTTTTGATCCCGAGTCACGCGGCACTCCGGTTGCTCCGTCTCACTCCGTCTCACCCTCACGCTCTCCCCCCGCAGGCCTCCTGGAAAGCAGCATGCGCCTGAAGCCCCATGAGGCCCAGAGCTACCGCAAGAAGGCCCTGTGGGTGTCCTGGGTGTCCATCGCCGTCACCATCGTCCTGGCCATCGTGGCCTTCAGTGAGTGGCGCTCAAGTCATCGCATCCTCAGCTTCCCAACCTCCCGCCGTGTCCACCCCCAAACCAGGCGTGGGCAAACTGTGGCCCGGGGACCATATGCGGCCTGTTAAGCTTTGTACAAGTAATCCACCAGCCCATTGAACTTAAAGAAATTATATTAATAGTGAGAAAGTCATAAAATAGCAGTATTTCATCAATTATTTCAGTGGTTTAAGAGTCATTTCAACAAAGAGCTAAATACCGAGGGGGCTTCAAAGACACAGATTTTGTTGGAAGACTTTGGTTCATTATTTTAATTGACATTAAAGCTCATGCTTTCTGCATATCTCATGATAGATATTTGTTTCTCCAATGAGAAACTGGCCCCTCGGTCAACTCTTAGATCTCGTCGTGGCCCACGAGTCAAAAAGCCTGCCCCCCCCCTCGTCTAAACGTTTCCCTGATGCGTGCCCTTTGGAATTGAGTGACCAGTGAGGGGGGGGGGGGACCCAAACTCCTCTCAAAGACTCGTCTCTTTGACTCTTAATGGGCTCCAGGAGGTGATTCGCCTCCGCGAATCCAATTCAGCCTCGGCAAAATTCACCTCGCTGATCGACAGACAACCTTTAGAAACCTTTGGGTTGGGCGATTTTTCACGTGTGCGGAGATGTGAGAGGCTGTGCTGAAGCTGAAGTCGAGGACTGATGGTATCAAGCCCCTGATGGTATCGAACCGTTCTGCTCTTACACACACATACACAGACTCAGCCAAAAATAATGTGGACACACATCAGGAACAGAAAAATTTGCAGAAATATTTCAGGACCAAATCTGTTCAGACATCACAAGATTAATACAACCCTTATTAAGAGGGGCTCCAAGTGGTGGTGGCCACACACCACTGCTTGGGTCACATGGGCCAAAGTGTCCAATGGGATTGCTGCACATGCATTTTCAATTTCTTGAAAAGGGCCACCAACGTGGTCGGTGATTTGATCAAACTTGGTATCTATGGTACTAAATACTGATGCAAGCCTTTCTTGTCCTGATGTGTGTGTCTACATTAATTGCTCTGACTCTGTACATGCAATATACATTTGTGTTTGTGCACAATCTCGTCCCTTTCAAATCAAACTTTTAACCCCTGTGATTTTTTTTTTCTTTTCGTTTTTCCTTTTGGGTAAACGGTGTTAATTTGCAGCAAGTTCAGAACCTGCCAGTCAACTGGGTCGGGGCGCTTTGCTTTCCACAGCAGCCCCGGCCACCCAACGCTCTGCACACTTCCTGTCGCGATAAGGAAGCAGGCCCTGGTGGTGTCGGCGTCGGCGCTCTATTCTTAACCTGCGCGCCTGCGTTCACATTCACAACCGACCGTAGAGCCCAGCCCGACGCAGTCTGAGCTGCGTGGCAGTGGGAAAGAAAATAGGATAAATCTCGGGTAACAACCTCGTCGCTTCGTCTTTTGCTGCGCTGAGCGGGAAAATCACTCTCAAGTTGACGCTTCGGTGTTATTACTCCGCTTGATTCAGGGCTGTTTTTTTTTTTCTAATAGTGTCGCCGGTTGCGTGTTTTTCCCCCACCAGGCCCCCCCCTCTACCCCTTATTGATCTGGAAGCTTGTCCTGGCCTGCCAAATCCCATAAGAAGATCTTTTAACCCGCGTCTCATCATCTCCTGGCAGGCGCTCTGCGTTGAAACTCGCGCCGCCTCGTTAAATATTTGTCTTCCTATGGAGCTCGGCGTAGGGACGCGTAAGGAAAGAAATATTACAAACACCTTTCGTTGGAAGACACTCCTGGACACAGAAACAGCAAGCTGGCGAGGGAATGGGAGAGTAAACACGCCTGTACCCTCGTTAAAATGTCCGTCAGCGAAGAGCTGAAGGGACGTTCCTATTAATTTGGCCACCTGTGCAAATATGACAAAGGCAAACGTCATTGCCGAGGCGTTTCCGTGGCTTCCCGGCCGTGTGTGTGTGTGTGTGTGTGTGTGTGTGTGTGTGTGTGTGTGTGTGAACTTGTGTGAAGTTTGTCCCCCGGCCAGCAAGGTGCAGCAGTGGCTCCAACATACAAACCGGTTGACCTTTGCCCGCTTCCTCTCTCAGCGACGGCAAAATAAGAATGACAGGACCGCGGAACGACTCGAGTCGCACGCTTGGGTTCCATTGAATCCATCCGCCACGACTCCGGGGGGAAATTATGCGACGGTGTTATCGGTCGTTTTTGGTTTTGTTGTCAAGAAGAGGAGGCTGAACATGCTAATTAGCAGTGGGCCGCACCAGCAGTGGGAAAGCAGCCGACCGCGCGTTCTTTTTCTCTCCCACAGACGACTCTTTTTACTCGTGCGGCCGCCAGCGAGCGCTTCCAGTCCACCAGCCTTCCCAGCTCAGGCCTCGCCAGAGTCGTCGTGTTCTCGCCGCGTTGCCAGATTTGAAGTTACAGAACGCGTTAGAAGGACACGTTTTTTTTCAAAAGGACGGATCTGTCTGACGGATTCGTATCAAAACTGTGCGTCGGATCCCAGGACCATTTATCTGTTTGGTTTCATTTATTCAGCGTGGCGTGAGAACGTAAACACTCTCCCGGTTAACGAGGCGCTGCGACCAGACGCCGGCTTGAATCCTGCCAGCAAAGCGCTCGTCTGATGGCTGAAATCCAGCCCACGGTGGAGCCGCAGAGCCGCCGCCGCCGCCGCCGCCGCCGCCGCTGCTGTGTTATCTCCTTGTTCTCCTGCGTTCGCCTGTCAGATCATGACACACACACACACAAAGAGAGTGCGCGTGTGTCTGTGCAGTGCAGTGCAGTGCAGTGCAGTGCTTCTCCGTGGACACCCGACCACCAAGCCCAGCGCTCTTCCTAGGGAGCCAATTAGGAGTCGCTGGGCTCCGTTTCTCCTTTTTTTAATTATTTTTTTTCATCCTCCTGCAGCCTCGGCAGACTAATTGACTGACGCAGTTACTTTTCCCTTTTTTTTCCCCCTGTTTTCTTTTCTTGATATTTTTTTTAAGCTTCTTTCCGCTCCTAATGAAGCAGGTCTGACGACGAGAGGGAAGTGGAGATTGATGAACTCGTGATGATGGAAGAAAACAAAAGTGTGTGGAAGTGGATGAAAATTCTTCAGTCAGTCAGTCAATCATCAGTCAGCCAGTCAGTCAGTCCAGTCAGTCAGCCAGTCAGTCAGCCAGTCAGTCAGCCAGTCAGTCACATCGATTCAGCTCCAGCTGAAACGTGATGATGGTTTTTTGCGTTCTGCTCTTCCAGCCGCTGCTTCTTGACAACCCAAACCAGCGCGGTTGTCGTCTGTTTTCTCTTCTTTTTCTTTGATTTGACTCACTTGTCAGCTGAAAAGAAGGAACAGCGTTATTGTTCGCCCGTCAAAGTGACGCTGCGGCGGCCTTCGCATGTCGATAAAAAGTAGGCGGAAACCCCCCCTCCCCCCCCTGTGCCGCCTGTCAACTCACAAATGTTGGCCGTCACCGTTTCAAACCGCCCTCGATGTTGGTTTGCAGAAACTCTATCAGAATGACACGCGTGCGTTGTGCTTGCCGCTGCTCACGGTGCCATCACGGTGCCATCGAAGGCTGCACCCAGTGCAGCCTCCTAAGCTGCGGTTGCTGCGCATCACACACTCAAATTCCTCTAATCAGCTCCGCTCCATCTAATGGATCCCTGTTCTTCTTTTTTAAATCTGATATGAACGGCACAACCTCTGTGTGACCTCCTGTTATACTAGACTGGGGAACAATTTGAAAAAAAAAATTCTGTCGAGTTAGATTTTGATGTCGATTCAAACTAAAATTGGCATTCTGATTCCAAAATTGCAGTCATTTTTTTGTTTCTAGCACGTCAAGTTTTTTTCTCCACAGCTTACTCTCCAGACGAGCACAATTCCACTGGTTAGCTGCAGTAAGACTCGCCCGCTCATTACGACTGGACTCATCTACAGCTACGTGGCAACTTGTTGGTGCAGTCACAATTGAGACAGTGCGGTGAAAGGTGTGCAGCTCCCAATAGGCCAGTACTATCAATATCTGACAACAGAAAGCTAGCATAGTAGCAATTAAGAGGATTTGTGGTGGGTTTTCTCTTAACCTTGTAACCATGGGCATACAGTTGTCAGTTCTATTTCGTTTGATGCTTTTATTTTTTAGTTTTCAACGCTGGTAGCTATTCCATCTTCGTGTTTTATTCACACTGGTATGTATTTCCTTTGTTCCAGGTCAGGTCTGCTCCTGCTACTTCTTGGCATAAGGGCCTAAGCAACCCTGACTCCTTTTGCTATATCTGTGGTAGTTTCACCGTTCCAAGTCAGAGGGCAAACATCAGTGCATTTGTCAAACAAGCAGATTTAGCATATTTTAAAGTAAAAATCAGTGATGAAGACGAGCCATGGGCCCCTCACAAAGTGTGCAATACAGTGTGTCGAGAGGTCACGGATGTGGACCAAAAGGAAGACGCCAAAAGTTGGCATTTGGTGTCCCCGTGGTTTGGCAACAGCAAAAAGATGACTGCACAGACTGTTACTGTTGTTTAGTGAAAACATCAGGGCTTCACAAGAAAAATAAAAGTAAAATGGAATATCCTAATCTACCGTCAGCTAGCTATAAGACCAATGCCTCATTCAGCTGAAATTCTTAACTACTTGCACACAAATATAATCACAGTAGCCATATCCTTTGTAAAACACATGATAGTGTTAAGTAAACATTACAGTCATGATGTTTCTTTCATATTTCATTATATGTGTATGTAAAACAAGCACATATTTTTCAGTACAGTATTTTTCATATTTTTTTAAGAAAACAGGGATCCTATAGTTCAAAATCTTGACGTGATAGAGAAAAACTGAGATCAGTTTTGGATTCCGCACCCAAAAATTAGTTAAAAACAGCTGTCAGACCTAACTCAACAGAAATTGTGTTCCCAGTGTTATATAATATCCATATTAATTATTATTATTATTATTATTATTTGTTTGCTATTGTTTGTTATTTATTGCCTGTTTTTGGACCAATGCTTTTTATTTTTTGCGATCCATTTTGTTGCTGTAATGCTGGAAATATTTTATTTTATCTTATCTCATCTCATCTCATCTCATCTCATCTTATCTCATCTTATCTTAGTCATGTCCAATTAATCGCCCCCTCCTCCAAAAAACAGATCTCCAAAAATCACATTTTTTAGCTCTCTGTTGACAGTCTGCAGCGTGAAAAAAAAAAAAAGAGTTACAAAAAATCTGTACGACTCGGGGACATCGGAGCTGCATCATCTCTGCAGATGCGGGAGTTGATATACACCCCCCCGCCCCCCTTCTCCACAACTCGTTGGTATTCAAGGCCAGATTCCATTTCTCTCTCTCTGGTTTTGTTTGGGCGGGAAGCTGCAGAACCTGCAGAACCTGCTGCAGGCGCGACGCTGAAGCACCTGAACCTCAACGAAGGGAGTTGCACACATGAAGGACGGAAAACAAGATTTTTTTTCATTGAAAAATAAATGAGCGAGCTACTGCGAGGAAGAGGAGGAGGAGGAGGAAGAGGAGGAGGTAGCGGCGTCGACTCTGTCGTGCTTGTGCATGCAGGGCTGAGGCGAGCCGTCCGGTCCCCAGTGATTCCTGCTAAAAATAAACCCCGGGTTGGAGAGGAGAGGAGAGGATTCCTCCCTTCTGCTGTCTCTCCTCCGCCAGCCCCACCCCGCCACTGCATCTCCACCTGCTCCTCCCACTGCAGGGTCTCACGCCCACATCTGGAGCTGCAAACACTCCAAACAACCGTCAGACTTTTATCTCAGCACTGGTTGTTGCGTTTGTTTAACACTTTAAATGTTTTTTTGCATGCGATGCTGATTTGTGACGCTCATTCTCTGTTTTCCTTCTCTTTTTTCCCTCCAGCTGTTTCCATCATGCGTCACAGCGCCTCAGCCTTCGGATTCGCTGTAAGTCCCCCCCCCCCCCCTCACACACTCCCCTCCAGAAAATTTAAAATGCTTCAACGCCAAAGGACGTTTTAGAACAGGCATGGGCAAACTACGGCCTGGGGGCCATATGCGGCCCGTTAAGCTTGTTAATCCGGCCCACAAAACTTGAAGAAATGACAGTCAGTCGGTAATAAACCAGCTGTATTTCTTCAATTTTGTCAGTGTTTTAAGAGTCATTTCAATAAAGAGCTAAATACCGTGGGGCTTTAAAGGCGCTGATTTCCTAGTAATGCTGAAACCAGGCTTTCTAAACACATCCCATGATCTACTTTTTTCCTCCGGCTCACCAAAACACTCCATCCATCTGCTCCTGCTCCGCCTCCCCCATTCACAGTCACATTTTAGGGGCCCATCGAGGCCCCACCAGTCAGACGTTTTTTTAGAATGAAGCTGTTTGCGTGTCTTGTGTGTGGTTGTGTTGCCCTGCAGTTTGACGCCACGCTGGACGTCCTGTCCTCCGCCATCGTGCTGTGGCGCTACAGCAACGCGGCGGCCGTGCACTCGGCGCACAGGGAGTACATGTAAGACAGACACACAACCGCCTCCGCTTTTTCGCAAGACGTACGCAACCACTGTTTTGTTTTTTTTTTTTTTTTGCCGAATAGGAAATCGCGCAACGCCGTCGTTGCACCGAAAAGGTTTCCACATTTTTTGTTTGTCTTTCTGGCGTTTGTTTTTTTTTTCTCCCCAACCTCACTGACGCTCCAGCAGAGCAGTTTCCCATCATCAATCCTCAGCAGAAAACATTTACAGAGGGGGAAATAAACTGCGTGCATAGACCTCAAAGAACTCAAGGAGCTCACTCTGCCCCCTTTGTGACATCACGAGGGGCCTTATTTTTCCACCGTGGGTTGTAGCCCAGCCAGTTCTGGTGGAAGAGGAGGGACGATTTTGTTTTAAACCAATTCAAGTGTCAGCTGACTGATTTCAGAGGAATCTGTGTCACTGTCTGAGGCCGCAGTGTGTGTGTGTGTGTGTGTGTGTGGTGCAGGTGACCAGAGCAGTTCTAAACTCCTACACTGAGACTCGTGGGCCACTTAATCGGAGTGAAAATCACAAGTTTTTTGAAATTTTCTGCCTCAATCTCGTCAACCAAAATACCACCAGAATTTGTTGCCTCGCTGCTCACGCCCGCCGAATTACCAAAGCAAAGCGTAAGCGAAAAATCAAATTACACACAAACCATGCGATCCTCATAAAAAAACCCAACACGTATTCATTTTGTTTTGTTGTTTTTCTTGGTTGAGCACAGATGTAAAGCTGGATTGCTGAAACTCCCCGCTGATCAGCTGATTGAAGCAGCAGCAGCAGCAGCAGCAGAGGGGGGGGGGCCTGCTAAAGTGAACAGCGTCCCAGCTGGACGCTCGGCCGTCGCTCTGCCTTAATTGGAGAAATGCGGACAAAGTTCAACTCAGGCAGGAAGCGACGCAGCCGCTAATTGGCGGCGGTGCAACATCACGGCTTCCTCTGGGGGATCAGAACACGGATTGATTTACATCCTGCATTTTCACACGGAAGGAACGACAGAAATGAAAGAAAGAAAAGAAAGCAGCAGGACCTGCAAGCTGCTGAAACGAGCACACATACGTGGGCGCGCACGCACGCACGTACAGGCATCTCTGTAAAAACGCAGCACTGAAGGGACGTTCCACTGCTTTCTCTTCCCTTTTATTTCACTTCCGAGACGTCGCAAGCTGTGTTTCCACGACAGTTTTTCTCAAAATAAAAGCGACAGAGTACCATTGTGATTTGCAGGTGTTTCCATTGAATGGTGGCGTGAAGCGTGTAAACCGTAATTCTTGTAAAATCCCGTCCCATGAGACCACACTTTGAGGAGGATGGAGGTACAAAACATTTTGCTATAAATCTGCATTTCGACGTTGTTTGCTGTCAGGATTGGTTGTTCTATTTTTCTCTTTGATTACTTGTAAAAAAAATATTCCGTCTCCTCCTCCGTCCAAACATCCATTTTCCATTTTCACTTGAAGTGAAGTTTAGGTTTCCATGACCAGTTTTTTATTTGCGATATTTAAGTTTTGCGCAATTCTAGGGGTAATGGAAACGCAGCTAAAGTGAGCTGAGAAAAGCAAAGTTTGTTAGCCTGCTAGCTTGTTAGCACTTGAGATAGCTCCGGTGGTGATGTCGCTCGTTCTGAAGTGGGCCAGCTGGGTGAGCTGGCGTCGCTGTTGTTTCCGAGTCAACACTAAAGTGCAGGACATGTGGCGCCTTTTCTTGCCAGCTGCTGCATTTGTGTGTGTGTGTGTGTGTGTGTGTGTGTGTGTGTGTGTGTGTGTGTGTGTGTGTGTGTGTGTGTGTCTGTGTGCATGAACCAATCCACCTTTCACGCCTTTTACAAAGGAGACTTTAGCCCTCTCTGCCGTCTCTCCTGCTGCCGACCTCCTCCAGGGACGTGTTTCCGTGGTTACCTCATGCAGCCAAAAGCACAAAGCCCCCACACCCCCCACTGGAAGACCCCACCCACTGGTAGCCAAGCGTGACGCTGGCATATGCTCGCATGCTCCAGCCGTCTCCCTCTGGAGTTCAGCTAATTGGCCCAAGGTCCCTCAAGGACATCTGTCGGCCAAACTACCGCCGCCGCCGCTCGCGCGTAATGACGCTTCCCGAAAAGTCTGGAATTGGTCGTCGTCGAGGAGCTCCCGCTGCAGCTCGCGATTCAATTTCGCCATCGATCGGCGACGATGGCCGCGCTCTGTGATTGATCGATGCGCTCAGATGTCAGGGAAAACCACAGTGAGGTGATTTGTCCACGCCGAATTTATCCAACGACAAAAGTTTAGCTGGGCGAGTGAAAAAGACAAAGTCTGAGCAGCAGATGAAAGATTTAATATCGCAAGAGGGAACAACAAGGTCGAAACAAGCACTCAGTTTTGATAGCATTGAATGAATGTGAGAATCTGATGAGTTAGATACATATGGGTGTTCCCTCCACCTGGAGTGTCTCTTCCTCTTACTCAGGCATGGGCAAGCTACGGCCCGGGGGCCATATGCAGCCCGTAAAACTTTTTAATCCGGCCCACCACCAAACTTGAAGAAATTATATTAATAGTCAGTAAAGTCATATTATAGCTGTATTTCAGCCTTTTTTCCAGTGTTTTAAGAGTCATTTCAATAAAGAGCTGAACACCGTGGGGCTTCAAAGAAACTGCTTCAAGCTCTACCTGAATGAGGTTCATTGTGTCTTCATGGGGTAGATGGAATTATGAGCATTTTTTTTCTTTTTTGACAGACACACAGTGCGCCTGTTATAAAAGGAAAAAACGCTGATAATTCTATAAGTCTCTTCCTGTGCCAAGGTGAGATAAGAGGCCGAGGCCTCTCAGGGATTTGGCTCCTCTCCCATTGGGAGAACACACACACACGAGACGCTTGCTGGGCCAACACGTAGCAAGTCACAAGGCCTGCGCGAGAAGAACACTGTGAGGCACTGTAAGATACCCATGAACAGCGTCGCACTGTGGCCATGGTTGCAAGTGCAAACGCACTTGCAACCCCCCCAACATCCCCATCAAGTTGCAGCTCCAACAAAATGCAATTTTATTTTTTAACAAGAAGCTAAAGCCAGTTAATGTCTTATTTTTGTCATTTTTCCTTCTCTTTGCACTACTTTTTGTTGCTGTAATTAGCAAATTTCCCCAACGTGGGGTTAATATAGGTGTTGTATTTTATTCTATTCTATTCAACACAGGGTTAAATATGTAGTTTTCTGGAGCTTTTTGGATGTAGACATCACTGCACTGGGGTCCAATGGCAGCGGATGCCATATAAGGGGAGACCTCGCAGTGGGCGGGGCCTCCAACACCAGCCGCTACCAACCGCAACCAGCCGTGGCCCGCCTGCTGATTATTTGTTTTTGTTTTTTTTATTACAGCGAAAACAAATCAATTTTTCAGACTTAACCGAATTGTTGTTTTTTTTTCCAATTTGAAGAAATAATGAAGTGCGTCAGTGAGGTTCTCGCAGCCGGCAGCCCCTTTAATTAATCATGAAGAATTGAGACACGTGCGGTTTCTGTCAGGAGCAAATTCGTCTCATGCTCCTTAGCAGCCACGGTCAGAGCTGAGAAGTCACCACCAAACAGTTTTAATACCAAAAAATGATTAAAGGGATAAAATAATGGATGTTTGCCGAAGTCCAGGCCCAGAGAGAGCAATTTTGCCACCAAAGACGATGGTTTCAAAGCGACTTAAAGCAGTATCGCACAAGCCAATACGACCGTGCGTAACCCAACGCTGCATAATGATAATAATAATGATAATAATAATAATAATAATAATAATGATGATAAAAAAGTGCTTGAAACTTCAAATGTGTTTGATTTTGCAGAGCCTGCGTCATCCTGGGCGTGATCTTCATCCTGTCGTCGCTGTGCATCCTGGGTAAAGCCATCCATGACCTGGCCACCAAGCTGCTGCCCGAAGTGGTGAGGTCCAGGGGGGGGGCTCAGAATTTGATCTATGTGGCAGAGATTTGGATTAAAGCGTCGGCCATATGGGCCAGATTATTTGTGATCCATTTAACTTTTAAGTTATCCATTTGGTTTTAAGTCCCAGCATCCCGCGCTGCGCTGCGTGAGGGCGCTGCTATTGCTGCAGTCAGCTGATCGGGGGGTGTGGGGGGGAGGTGGCGTCAAACGGGGTCAATTAAAGGGCCCTCTGAAGTCGGCCGGCGGCGTCGACCAGCGGCCAGTTTGGCCGGATAATCCGATTTCTGCTGGAATCTCTGGTTGTTTTTTTCCTTCTTCTTCTTCTTCTTTTTTTTTGTAAAAAGCTCCTAGTAGCAGCAGCAGCTGATCCGTCGACTCTGATCTGCTACTGCAGCATCTGCCAGAGGGCAGGATTTCACTTTGCCCACCCAAACCCCCCCTCCCCCCGTCCCACCCCCACTCCCCAACCTCCCATTAAAACAAACACACCAGCTCTGCCTGCTGGACTATTAATATGGACTCCCAATCTGAGAGCAACATCGCACAACTCCCAGATAAACAACTCATGATTTACTGTGATTTACACCACAGTTCAGGCAGAGGGCACCTCCTCCTCCTCCTCCTCCTCCTCCTCCTCCACCTCCTCTCCTCCTCCTCCTCCTCCTCCTCCTCCTCCTCCACCTCTGCCTCCTCCTCCTCCTCCTCCTCCTCCTCCTCCTCCACCTCCTCCCTCCTCCTGCCTCCTCCTCCTCCTCCTCTGCCTCCTCCACCTCCTCCTCCTCCTCCTGCCTCCTCCTCCTCCTCCTCCTCCTCTGCCTCCTCCACCTTCTCCTCTGCCTCGTCCGCCTTCTCCTCCTCCTCCTCCTACTCCTCCTCCTCTGCCTCCTCCTCCTCCTCTTCTGCCTCCTCCACCTCCTCCTCTGTCTCCTCCTCCTCCTCTGCCTCCTCCACCCCCTCTCTGCCTCGTCCGCCTTCTCCTCCTCCTCCTCCTCCTCCTCCTCTGCCTCCTCCTCCTCTTCTGCCTCCTCCTGCACCTCCTCCTCTTCCTTCTTCTCCTCCTCCTCTGCCTTCTCCTCTTCTGCCTCCTCCTGCTTCCCCTCCTTCTCCTCCTCCTCCCCTTCTCCTTTTCTTTCTCTTCCTCCTCCTTCTTTCTTCGTCCTCCTCCTCCTCCTTTTCCTCCTCCTCCTCCTCCTCCTCCTTCTTTCTCTTCCTCCTCCTCCTCCTCTTCCTCCTCCTCCTCTTTCTCTACTTTTCTTTTATCATGTCTTCACAGCGTCACTTGTTGCTGTAGTGCTTGGAGTGAATTTGGGGTGAGCGTTGCAGAAGAGCAGCAGTTCAACATGGCTGCTGCTCACTCCAATGATTCATTTTTTACTTATTTACTTATTAATTAATTTATTTATTTGAGCTGAGATGCGATTGAATGGAAAGGGTTTTGTGGAGGAGGTGGAGGCTCGGCTCCGTCCTGATGCATCACTTTATTCAAATTCACACAGCGCTGAATGTCACTGCGTTTTTGGGGTCATGCAGGTCAGGCCGATTCTAAAAGAGATGCCTCTCCACTCCCGTCCAGTAGGCGGTGTGTTTTTTGTATTCGACACGGCGCCGTGTTTAATATTTATGACCATAAATCCATGTTACAAAGTTTCCCCCGATGCTGCTGTGATGGCGTCTGATCAGCCTCCTGGTCCCCTCGCTGCTTCCTGGAAAGCGTTGACGCTGGAGTGTCTCCTCCTGCTGGAGGAGGAGGAAGAGGAGGAGGAGAAGGAGGAGAAGAAGAAGAAGAAGAACGCCGCTCGTCTCAGGTGTGAAGACTCGGGAGGCGTCGCCGCTTCCTGAAATAGCTCCGCCAGCCTGTTGCCTGGCAATAGTGGCGCCGGCGGAGGGGCTGGGAGGGAGACAGAACGTGAAGATGATGATGATGAGAATGAAGATGATAAAGAAGATGACGACCACAACGGCGATGAATAAGAGGGTGCATCTATTTTCCGGAATGTTCCTTCACTCCCTCTGACACTGGAGCAGGATGGAAACCTTCTGCACTGCAGGCACCACAAGCAGCCTGGAGAACCACAGCCGCGCATTTTAGCCTCCTCACTTCCTGCTGTGAACCAGTTTGACGACTCTCACCCGATCTCAGCTCCAGCTTCAGCGACGCGCTGTGTTCGTGTGTGTTCGTGTGTGTTCATGTGTGTGTGCGTGCGTGTGCCATAATGGCTTTGAATGTTGATGAGGTGGTCACGTTTGGGATTTCCCACATTGTCTCCTGGTGAAGACACCCACAGCTCAGAGACTCCCAGTGTCTCTCGATATATATAATATATGTATTTATGTAGGTATATGTATATATATATATATATATATATATATATATATATATTTAAATATATACGTATGTAATATGTTTACATGTGTATATACACCTGTGTAGTGCCACCACTCTGCTGGTGAAGCTCCTGCAGTTTCTTCAAATTGATCTTCCATGAACAGAAGTGTCAGGGAGGAAGAGTTGCTGCTCCCTCCCTCTGTCTCTCTCTCTCTCTGTCTCTCTCTCTCTCTGTCTCTCTC
Source organism: Thamnaconus septentrionalis (assembly GCA_009823395.1). Classification (NCBI taxonomy): domain Eukaryota; kingdom Metazoa; phylum Chordata; class Actinopteri; order Tetraodontiformes; family Monacanthidae; genus Thamnaconus; species Thamnaconus septentrionalis. The sequence goes on along the minus strand of CM020501.1, from coordinate 29,999,923 downwards.
TCTCTCTCTCTCTCTCTCTCTCTCTCTCTCTCTCTCTCTCTCTCTCTCTCTCTCTCTCTCTCTCTGTCTCTCTCTCTCTCTGTCTCTGTCTCTCTCTCTCTCTCTCTGTCTCTGTGAGGAATGTGATCAATATTTCAAGGAGGAGGCCTTGAAGAATTTTATTATTTCATTGAGTCTCTCTGCTTCCTTCCTTCCTTCCTTCCTTCCTTCCTTCCTTCCTTCCTTCCTCTCCCTCGCTCCTCTGCTGAGTCACCGCTCTAACTCGGCTCCAGATTTTCTTTTTTTTCTCCCTCCGTCTCGTCTTTGATGATGTCGGCCCGGTCCACAGTTTTTTTCTTCGCCGCTCTGGGGGCCGCCATGAAATATTAATGGCTGGAGTCGCAGAGCCCCCCTCCACCCCCAACCCCTCCAGCCCCGCCCTCCTTCATTAGGACGGCCAATCACAATGACTCCAGGTTGTGGGCGGAGCTGATTCATCAATGTTTGAAGAGGGTAGGAAGGAGGTGACAAGATGAGAACGAATAAAGTTCTTTTATTTTCGAGGGGATGATTTCTGGATCAACATCGCCCCCTGCAGGCCCGAAGCAGCCTTACTGACAATGACTCACTTTCACTTACTTACTGACTTAGCCACTCCCAGCCCTCTGTGACATCACCGTCTGCTTGTGCTGCCTCCCCCTCCTGCCCCCTCAGGACAGCTTCCTGTTCAGCGTGTCCATCATCAGCGGCCTGGCCTGCATCATCCTGGCCGTGGTCAAGTTCATGCTGGGCAAGGTGCTCACCAGCCGGGCCCTCATCACCGACGGTACGTCCCACACACTCAGAGAGAGAGAGAGAGAGAGAGAGAGAGAGAGAGAGAGAGAGAGAGAGAGAGAGAGAGAGAGAGAGAGAGAGAGAGAGAGAGAGAGAGAGAGAGAGAGGGGAGCTTCATTCAGCAATGAGCTCCTGGCAGATATGTGAGACATCTCCACCTGCTGTGGCTCCACTAGAGGTCACAGGGGTCAGAGTCTCTGGAAAATTCCAGCACCAAGGCTCCAAGATTCTCACCTCCTGTCTTTTATTTCACTACTTTAATTTGTACTGTTCTATATTATTATTAGTTTTTTTGCTTCGTTTTCCAGGATTCAACTCGCTGGTGGGCGGCATCATGGGCTTCTCCATCCTCATCAGCGCCGAGGTCTTCAAGCAGGAGCCCAAGGTGTGGTACCTGGACGGGACAATAGGCGTCCTCATGGGCCTCATCATCCTCGGCTACGGCCTCAAGTGAGTGGACCAGTCACACCAGTCAGCCCAGTGAGGCGTTCAGGGTCCTGTTCCTGTTCCTCTGTTTAATGTCAATCTGCCTAAGACGACCATTGGACTTGAAAGATTGTTTGTTTTCTAGCCAGTTCTTAAGCTGGCCACTAGGGGGCATTCCAGATGTTTTCTTTGATATTAAAACTATATGCACAAACTGATTGTTAATAGGTGAAAAAAGACAAAGGTTTAAAACAGTTGAGTCGTTTGGTGGCCTTGCCGTCTAATGCCCCGCCCCCTCTCTCCTGGCCCCACCCACCTGCAGGCTGCTGCTGGACATGGTGCCCCGGATGCGTCAGACCAGGAACTACGAGCGCTTCGAGTGACGGGGAAAGGAAGAGGAAGACGAAGAAGAAGAAGAAGAAGGAGGAGGAGGGGGTGAAGGTGGAGGAGGAGGAGGAGGAGGAGGAGGAGGGGTGTTTGAAGGGGTGGACTGGGGGCGGGAAGAAGGGGGCGCCCATCCATTGATTGGCCCCCTGCATCCACCCTCCCTTCCCTCCTCCCTCACCCACTCCGCTCAGCAGAACTGAAGGGCGGGGCTGACGGAAGAGGACGCCGTCGCACCTTTTTAACGTCTTTTTACAAAATGGCTGTTTAAGAATCACGTCTCCATCGGCCTTTTGAAAGTCAACTGGACTGTGTGTGTGTTTGTGTGTGTGTGTGTGTGTGTGCTTCTTCTGATGCCCCAGTGTTTGAGAAAGGGGGGGGGGTTGGACCATGTGACCATTGTGACTGTGGGTTTTGGGGGAGGGGGGGGGTCAAGGAGTTGTCAGAAATGATTGTAGTATGCAGTACCTCAGTTCCACCTCAAGGCCCCGCCCACGCACACACACGCACTTACACACTCAAACACAGCTGCTTTTTCCCATGATTCCTTGAGGCATTAGCTCAGCCGTGTTTGCGAGACGATGTAGCCGTTGAGTGTTGTCATCAAATTTTTTATAGAAAATATATCGATATGTACATATATATGTATATAAATATATTCTCCGCCACCAGAGATGAGATCGATGCTAGAAGCACAGACACAGATCTGCGCCACAGCTTTGAAAAGATGTTTACAAGTTGTGTGTCTGAGAGAGTCTGAGGCCCAGTTTCAAGCAGCCAATCACAGAGCAGAGTAGAAAGTAGAGGAAGAAAACGACAAACCTACGATTTTTTTTTTTAAATGTATACAGAGTTGCATCACGCGCCATCTAGTGCCCGGTGGTGATAGTTGCAGCACATAAGGATGTTTCTTCTTCTTTTTTTTCAATTATAGCAGGAAGTCTGTGATTAATACAGACACGCCCCCCATCATAAAGCAATGTAATATAAAATATATAAAGATAATTTGGATGCAAACTCTATCAAGTCAACATAAAGGCAACTGTTGCCAGTGTTCGTCAGACAGCAGCAGAAAATCTCTCCACCAGGTCAAGGTGTGACTTGATTGACTGATGGTCGTCACCTGCCTCCTGCAGCCAGACAGCAGCAGTCTCTGTCAGACACAAACACAAAACCATCACTCGGCAACTTTGGATTTCATTGGATTTCTTTTTTTTTTTTTTTTTAATCTAAATCTCTCCTAACGGCTGTTTAATGGGCAACTGTGTGTATTTTTATGCTACGGGAAAGGCAGCAGCTTGTGTCTCCAGTTCTTCGGATCCAGGGTGAGTAGTAGATCACTTAGATTTGATATGTTCTATTATTTTTAGATCTCTTCTTCTAACTTCTATGTTGTTCATTGACCGGAAACACACAAACTTGGGCGCTGGTGTTGTGCGACAACACTTCATTTGTGATATTTCCGCTGTTGCACTCTTGCACTAACTGCTTAGTGCTGGTGGTGATGACGTCACCAGGCCAGTCCTGATTGGCCAGTGTGTGTGCGTGTCTGCCTGGAGGTCTCTTTGTACAGGCTTTAGCTTCGCAGTCCGACCACCAGGTGGAGCTGCAGCAGCAGCTCCTTTGAATTTGAACTCGGCCTGTTTGAATGACTGGAAGCAGATCAGATCGAGTTTCCACGTTGACCTGCTGATATTTATCCAAGTTGTGACTCTGATGGTGTTTTGTTTTTTTTTCTTCAACTTTGACTCCAACGCCTTAAATTGTACCTTGAGTGATTTTTTTGGACTGAGTGTTTAGACCAGGAGGGGTCAGAGTGTCTGATTGTTTCATTGACATAATGAAGTTTAGAAAAATAATAGTGATAATATTTCTTTGCTGCAGTGACTGTAACTGAATGTAAACACTGTGATGTGAAACCTGATCATAAGGTGTGTGTGTGTGAGTGTGTGTGTGTGTGTGTAAAACCTCATTAGATCATGCCATGACCTTTTGTACATGTCAAGCACAAAAGAATAACTGTATATGAGCACAAATGTAGAGGTGATTGACAGTGAATTGGCCGCTCAAAATAAGTTTGCTTTTAATTTTTAATCTAATAATAGTGCAGTTATTTGTAATTATTTTAGATAAAAAAAAAAGGTTTTTTTTTTGTTTTGTTTTTTTACATTTTTCTTTTAAATTCTGAGTCAAACTTTGTGCAAAACGCTGAGGCTGAGATTTATTTAGATGTCTGTGTTTTACACACACACACACACACAAACACACACTGCTGTGCTGTGTTCCAGTGCTGGCCGGTGTAAATACTACATGTTGCTGTGATGTAGCCGAAACTGAGAGAGTCTATTTGAGCCTTTTGTCACAGAAAAAAAGGGTTTATTGAAAAATAAAGTTATATTATCCCTCCTCTTTAAAGACTGTGAAAACAGGAAAAAAAAAAAATCACACAACAACAGCAACAACAACAGAAAGGTGTCGTGGCCGCCGGGAGTCTCGGCAGCAGTCGCAGCTGAGCTGAATAAACAATCGAGCCAAAAATAATAATGATAGAAAAGCAAAGACTCACTCACTCTTGTACAAACATTCGCCGGCGAGGTTTTAAAAAAAGACAGATACGGTGAAGACACTGAGCTGTTGGTGCTGCTGATCATCACCACCAACAAAAGAAAGAAAGAGCGAAAGAAAAGAAAAATAAGGCTCAAAGGTTCAAACCAAAAGAAATGACTCGTCCGAAACAAGTGCTAACACAGGAAGAGGGGAAAAATCTCTTTCTCGCTTCCTACAAATGCCCGTCGGTTGATTTATGATCAGCAGCGACGACGGTTCTAAAAAGAAAAAAAAAAAAATCAGACTAGCAGTACTTCGAAAGATTAACCGTGTAAATAAATATTGTTCAAGCTGAGCATGGACTCATAGAGACTCAAATAATAAGAAGAAATTCAGTCCCTATGAAGTTCATTTCTCCTCCTGATGAGGCAGAGTGTGACAGCAACCAGATGGCCAAACACTGCAAAGTAATTTTTTTTTTTTAATAAAAATGTGCATCTGCGTCAGATTTACTTCTATTTTTTTTAAACCCTGCTGGTTGACTCTGAGTCGACGCTTTAGTCCAAACTGTAAGGCAAAAGCAAAAAAAAAAAAAGGAGTGTTTGGTTTCTTCTCCCCCTCCTGCAGGTGGCTGTAAACAAAGGGCTAAACGTTGTGCCGTAAAACCTTTTTGATCGCCGAATTATTCTTGGGGGGCTGAACGCGTGAGTTGAAATCCGAGGCTGACAGCGACGATGGATGGAAATGTTCAACGCGCGGGAGGAAAGAAAGAAAAAAGGCACATCATGTCTTTTTCACCGCTAAAGTGGTGGATAGACGGCCTGTAAAATATCATAGCAAAATAATAAAAATGTTAAATTTTTTTTTTTGTTTGTTTTTTTTAAAAGAAAGGACATGGACGAGTGACAGGGTGAGAGTGCAGGTGATCAGTCGGTGCCCTATAGCGCCACCCTCAGGCTGATTATGTTCAAAAAGAAGAAGAAGACAAAAAGAATTCGAGGCTTTTTTTCTGGCTGCTGTTCACCTTCAAAAACCAATTTGACAATTTTCCCACAAATCTTCAAAGTCCGTAAACAAACAAACAAAAAAATCTTGATTTAATTAAATATTCTCAGCATGATTATAATTACTTTTTTACTTTAACTTTTTACAGCACACTTGAAGTCGGCTGTGGACAGAAGCTGACAAAAGTGCCCCCTGCTGGACGACTCTGTGACAAGCAATTAGCTGCTGTTATCTTTTTTTTTTTTTTTTTTTAAATCATTTTTAAATTACTCTGCATAAATAGAACTCTATTTTTGAAAGGAAAAAAATTAAATGAAAACCCGTCTATAAATAAGAAAAGCAAAGAACAAACAAACAAGTGAGCTCCAGCGTGATGAAGATCTGTGTACAAAATAAATAAAAAGGGAAATAAAAATGTCCCATTCGTTACATACAGTGTCACACGAATAAACCTGCGCAAAATCAAATGGCGTAGTGCATCGCCCCGCCCACAAAATTACTAATATCTTCGTCGACGGCTTTTTCTTCCCCCCCAAAGATGGAGAGACGTGAGGCTGCGGAGACAGAGAGAAAGAGAGAGAGAGAGAGAGAGAGGGAGAGAGAGAGAGCTGGTTGGTTAATAACAACAGTTAGTTGTTATTAAACTCGTAAAAAAGAAAAAGAAAGGAAGAAAACCAAGAGGATGGAGGAGAAAAAAGCTCCGCTGGCCTCGAGCTGTTCCCGCCACTACGACACAAAGTCACGACGACGACGACGACACGGCGACTCCACGCAGAACAGCTTCAGTTGACACGAGACTGCACCCCTCCCCTCCCCTGCCCCCCCATCCCTGAGCCTCACCTCTTGGAATGTGTGTGTGTGTGTGTGTGTGTGTGTGTGTGTGGTAGCAGGAAAGGAGGAACAGCGACGACGCACCCTCTCTACTGGCCATCCGTGGCAGCGCACGCACTCTCCTGCGGTGAACGTCATGGTGAAAACGCGAGTCGTCCACCAGGGGGCGACGCCGAGCTCTTCTTCTTCGTTGCGTTCGTCCCGAGGGAAAAAAGCGTCGGAGGGAGGGAGAAATAACCGAGGGATACAGTGTAAAACTGGAGCTTGTCTCATATGGAAAACCACCCATAGGTGTGTGTGTGTGTGTGTGTGTGTGTGTGTGTGTGTGGGGAGGGGCTTCTTTAGGCCTTCCAGTCCAGTGCAATCCTACCTACAGAACACAGTTTGAGATGAAGGTGGAGGGGTGTTGGGGTGGAGTCTCCTGGCTGCCACTGATATGCTGATACAGTCCATTGGGTGGCAGCACTGAGCCCCCCCAACCCCCTCCCACTCACAGTCCCTATTTTATTCTTTTTCAGGGGGGGGGTTGACAACAGCTGCTGGTCAGTCAGTTCAGTCCGCAGCAGGCCAACAAACTGGGGGGAAAAAAATAAATATGACGGTCATGTGACCCGCGGGTGTTTCCCCCTCTGACCCCGTCCACTCCGGTCCGGTCCGGTCCGGTCCGCTATAGGCAGTCCTTGCACAGCGCCACCTGGCCCTTCATATAGTCGCGGCAGGGGCAGATGCGCTGCAGCGACGGGTGGCCGCCGGCGCAGCTGAACAGCAGCAGGTCGGACTGGAAGACGCAGTGGCGGCGGGCGGCGCTGTAGGCCGGCACCACCGTGTCGCCGCTCGACTCCACCGTCTGGCAGTCCACGCCAAACCTGGAGGGGGGAGGAAGAGGGGAGGCGGTCTCATGGTTAAAGGGGAAAGTCAAGAAAAAAAGCCTCTGTCCGCGTTGATTAACCTTCGTTTTGAATGGGGAAATGGAGACATCTAGTGGTGAAGGTGGGGTACTGCATGCTATTTTGATATTTGCCATTTAAGGCATCTGCGAAACACAATGATTTGTGTTTCTGTGTGTCTCTGTAAGTGTCTCTGTGTGTGTGTGTGTGTCTTCGTGTATGTGTGTCTTGGTTGTGTGTGTGTGTGTGTCTGTGTGTGTGTGTGTGTGTGTGTGTGTGTGTCCCACCTGGCCAGGTCCTTGTCCTTGTTGAGGTGCTGGAAGAAGGACGGCTCACAGATGAGCTGCTCCTCCTGACACACCTGCTTGCAGGAGCGGCCCGGCTCGGCCAGCCGCACCTGCATGGTGGCGAGCGGCGGCCACATCACCTGACCGTGGCAGAAGTCCTGCGAGGCAACACCACAGCGTCCCGCGTCAACACGTGTGCGTCAAAAAGAGGTTCTTTTTGAAAGGCAATAAACTAGGGCGGCGGGAAGACGTACCTGGTTCTCGATGAAGGCGTTGACCCGCTGCAGCATCCCCTCGCAGGTGAACTCGTAGGGCAGGTAGGGCTCAATCTGCTCGGGGTGGAGAGGCACAGTGTCAGTGTATACGCTGCATAACCTCTTGAAAAGGTCCCGAATAACCGTATAACCACTAAAAGATACGCGTCAGTGTGGGTTGTTTTTTGACACAGCGCTGACTTTCCCGCTTAAAAATGAGATTGAGAGGATGTTTCGTCCGATCTGTTTGGGAGTCGGCCACTGCTTTTAGTGGGAAGTGAGAGAATTTATTTGTGTTTGCACCCCTTTTTGCATTTGATTGCTGAAACGGAATTTCATTTTTTCTTGATTCAAACAGATTTGTCTTGTGACTGCTGTCCGCCAGTCCAGCTCAACTGGACGACACCACTGCTGACTGATCTGCAAAAACTTCAAACGGGGACGAACGACAAGTTGAGCCTTTGTTGCGGTCTCCACCCCCCCCCCACCTCTCTCTGATCCTCCACCCCGTCTTTGTCTGCCGAGCCCTGTCGGCTCCGGCCGACCACGGATCACAGAGCACATGAGGCTCCGACGGGCCTCAACGGACCCGTTGTTCCCGACTCAGCACCACGCAGAACCTCCCGGGCCTGTTCAATATGCATCAGGGCTGCAGCCATGGGAGACGGAACAGGATCGGGCTCCCTTTAACGCTGATGTGCCCACACTTTTGGGAAGGCTGTGCTGAAAAGGCCCTTTGTGATGTCACAAAAGGCCTTGGGGGTAGCCAACGCTACCTTAGTTTTTGTCCCCTTCCAAAAAAAAAAAAAACAAAAAAACCCAGGTGAAGTTTCGACAAGATCAAAACTGACAGCCGGTATGTCAGCGGCAGGCTGTAAACCAGGGGTGGGCAAACTACGGTCCAGGGCCCCTATGCGGACCATAAAGCTTTTTAATCCGGCCCGCCAAACTTGAGGAAATGATATTAATAGCCAGTAAGTCGTAAAATATCTGTATTTCACCCATTTTTTTCAAGAGTCATTCATAGCGTGGGGCTTCAAAGACACTGATTTTGTTGTGACTTTGTTTTGGTTCATTTCAAACTGACATGAAAGCAACATGTTTTCTACACATCCCATGATGTATCTTTTCCTCCTATTAGGTGGGTCACTCATCCAACACTCCATCCACCTGCTGCTGCTCCGTCCCCACTGTCAAATTTTAGAACCTATTGTGGCCCCACCAGTCAAAAGGTTTCCCCAGCCCCGCTGCAAACAGAGCGCTAACCCCTCCAGAGGGTCTTTACCTTCTGGCTGAGGATGGAGCGGATGGCCCTCTCCACCTCGGCGGAGTTCTCGATGTCCACGGTCCACACGTGCGGCTGGCCGATGTAGACCTCGGCGTAGGGGTGCTGCGAGGTGAGCTGGCCGGGGGGGGGGAGGAAACAGGAAGTGAGGGGGCGGAGTTCAGCGGAAGAAAAAGCCAGATGCACCTTTTCGCAGTGGTGGGCTTGTGTGGCGCGTGTGAGCAGGTGCACTCCTCACCTCCCTCAGGGTGGGCTTGCCCTTGAAGAAGTCGGTGTTCTTGCTGCTCTTGGGTGGGTTGAACTTGGGGTTGAGGAAGGCGCAGCCGTTGGCGATGGCCTCCAGGGGGGCGGGGCCCTCGTAGGGGAAGGACAGGCCCACGAACAGCTGCGGAAAAAGAGAGCGGAGGCACAAACAGTGGGCTTCAGCGGCAGCAGCGTCTGAGGCGACTCGGTCAAAATGCACGTTATGTCGTTGTCAAGCTCGGATTTACGCTGAGGTGCCACAGGTTTTCACTGACAGAAGGCCGGTTCACCTAAAGCAGGGGTGTCGAACTCAAACGCACAGCGGCGCCAAAATATCAAACTTGGACAAAGTTGTGGGCCAACATTGATATTTGTTGAAAAAATCTTCATCCAGATAGAACAGTGATCAACCCAAACAAGTTTTGCTTCAACCTGAATATAGAACAAGCAAAAACCTTCATACTAGTCAATAAATAACTCAATAGTGCGCACTTGCAACATCGAATTTCAAATAATAAAAAAACAACAAAATAAATAAAATGTCAATAAAATTCGAATGCCTCTTTTTTTTTTATTTGCAGCCTTCAGATTTAAATTTCAACAGTAGCCTTTCTCCACAGGCTAATAGTAAATTTAACAATAAAATAACAATAAACCAATTAAGTAATAATAATATCCTTCAATAAACGTCCTGTCCTGATTGACGTGCCAAAATACCAGCAGAGCATTCTGGGATTAGTGGTCATCAATATTAGGTCACTAGTTAACAAATCACTGCTAGTAAAAGGTTATTTTAATAATGTATGAACCTCCAAGACACAATGAAAAACTTCCGGAGGAGTTTGCAGAGCTGCTGTCAGTTATCTGTATTGGTTAGAAACTTTTTAGGCATAACAAAGAGACTTTAACATCCATGTTGACAATAACATGGACAAAACTGCCGTTGAACTCTCTGCTGTACTGGACACTTCTGGCCTCTCTCAACATGTGAAGGGCCCCACACAAACTCAAGGTCACAATCTAGACCTGGTGACCTCTAAGGATGTTGACATTTTATCTAATGACATGAAGGACTTGGCTATTTCTAATCATTTCTGTGTGTTTTTTGAAGGCAACCTCTGTGTCTGTTAGAAAACAAAAAGGTTCATAAATGAGAATGCTAGCACTCGGTTTATGGAGACAACAGCTGTGTCACCAACTGTAAATGCAGAGACAATTGATGAACTTCTGGATAAGTTCACGTGGAAAATCTCAAATGCGATGGATACTGTTGCTACTGATAAGACTAAGACAACCTTAAGCCGATCCAAAACTCCATGGAGAAACATTATGACGGTAAAGACACTTTTCTTTTCATACAATTCTCCATAGGTTGGGTTGGAAAAGTTCCAGACAGGTGTCCAACATTGGCGCTGGTGATGCACATTTGTAGCACCAAAAAATTGTAACGCGTTAATAATCTTCAAATTTAGAAATATAATTCAAAAATTAACAAACTAAAATGCAATGCATTTTAATTAAATACTCATTATTTATTTCCCATGGCTGTAGGGAGCCTCATCAGAAGGATGAAAGGCCCTGCAACCGTGGGTTTCCAGACCCTGGCCTAAAGGAACCGTGTGAAAGGTGGCGCAATCTGCAAACTGGCCCCTAGATGGCCACCTCCAACCAAGTTTTGGATATTCAAGCATCTATTGACGCCTTTAAAAACAGCGCATGAACGGGAAGTGAACGGTAGCGGGGCAACAGGAACAACACTGTGCGGAGCTTCTTACCAGAAAACTCCGCCCTTTGGGTCGGAGGCCTAACTATTTTTGACTTGAGTGCCTTAGACCGTTAGATGGATGGGGGTCTCTCTTCCTCCGCAGCCGACTGTGTTGTGTGTGTGTGTGTGTGTGTGTGTGTGTGTGTGTGTGTGTGTGTGTGTGAGTCACAGCCCTGCGGAGGGACAAACAGGAAGTACCCTGGCAGCGCAGAACCACATCGCGCCTTATATACTTGAGTTCTCCCTGCTGCCTTCTTCTTACCCCCCAGCTGGTGGCAGCAGAGCACACACTTTAAACCCCTGCCTGGTGTGTGTGTGTGTGTGTGTGTGTGTGCGCGCGCGCTTGAAAAAAAGGAAAACATCACTATTTATAGTGAGAGGAGAGGAAGGATAAACAGACTGATGAAACGTCGACACGTCCTGTAAATATTCCCACTTGACAGAAACTCTTCAGGTCTGACTGTCGGCCCTCTGTGATGTCACACAGGGCACAGAGTCCCCCTTCTGGGTATCACCCTCACATCACCTGGCAGCTGCCTTGTTTTTGTTAAGTTTTTCTCTTGCGACCATGCATGCTTTCATATGGTAGCGTTTACCTACTTTCTGTGCACGATGACGTAATGCACGAGGATAAACGGGCTGCAATTAAAGTTGTTGTTTTTTTTCTCCCCCCCGACAGGGCGGCAGGGCGCCACCTATGATGCAGCACGGGGATCTGCAGCCGGGTAAGTTGCAAAAAAACAAGCAAACAAAAAACATTAAAAAAAAAAACAAACATCATGACTTGCAAATTGGAGGGAAGGTGGGAGAGAGAGAGAGAGAGAGAGGGAGAGAGAGAGAGAGAGAGAGAGAGAGAGAGAGAGAGAGAGAGAGAGAGAGAGAGAGAGAGAGAGAGAGAGAGAGAGAGAGAGAGAGAGAGAGAGAGAGAGAGAGAGAGAGAGAGAGAGAGAGAGAGAGAGAGAGAGAGAGAGAGAGAGAGAGAGAGAGAGAGAGAGAGAGAGAGAGAGAGAGAGAGAGAGAGAGAGAGAGAGAGAGAGAGAGAGAGAGAGAGAGAGAGAGAGAGAGAGAGAGAGAGAGAGAGAGAGAGAGAGAGACAGAGAGAGAGAGAGAGAGAGAGAGAGAGAGAGACAGAGACAGAGACAGAGAGAGAGAGAGACAGACAGAGAGAGAGAGAGAGAGAGAGAGAGAGAGAGAGAGAGAGAGAGCAGATGAACATGAATCCAGCGGCTGTTCCCCGGATACAGACGGCGTCACGGAGGTATTTCAGGCGATTGGGGTTTGAGGGATATCTGTCGATGGTGAGATGACGTCCGTCTTGACGAGGATATTTTCGCATCAAACTCTTTCAGGACCAATTAATAGGCCTCCGGCTGCAGCTCGCTAGCGCTGGATGTTTAATGTTGCCGTTGATGGGAAACTGAATTCAACACATCCCAGTTAATTCCTCCCCCAGACCCCAGGCCTCCTAAAACCTGCTCTCTTGTTTGTGCTCGCTGCAGCTCAACTGGATCTTTTCCTGGGGATTTAGCGGGCGGCTCCCCCCGGTGGCTTCTCCACGCACAACCGCGTGCGGTGAGAGGATACGGAGCTTTACTTTCCGTAGCGCATCGCCAGCGAGAGGAACCAGGCCAGGCTAGAACGTAAATACTCTGAAGCCGAGTAACACCTCTTCTTTAGCCGGCGTGGAATCTTTTTCTTTTTTTGGCCGACGCGACAAGTCGTCTCGGGGCCCGAACGGATTTTAAATCTCAATCCTTTTTACTCCCCAATAAAAGCCTGATTTACAATCTGTGGCTCTCCTGGTCCTCCACAACTGTCTGGATGGGGATGGATTTTATGACTTTAGTACAAAGTCATAAAATGAAAACTCAGCTGTTAGAAGGTCCTGGACTTGATCTTGAGTCCAGTTGCTCTAACTTGACCCTTCTACCTTAAGATGACCTGGATGACTGAGAACCTTCACAGACACTTAAAGCTCAGTTCCACCTTTTATTCTTCCCCCCCACCCCCGAAGATAAACACAAGGCCGCGGACACAACGACCCCCTGTTATCTGCAAATTGATAACAGCTCCGAGAAAATGTTTCTACCAACACATGGCACGTCTTGATAAAGGAGGCAGACACGCACTGCTTGCAAACGGTGCAAAAGTGTTGTTTTGCACTATAGCTGCCCCCTGGTACACTGCGCCAAACTGGCAACGAGCTGCTGCTGCTCCCTTAATAATAAGCTCTCCTGACAGACAACAACTCAAAGCAGAGCGTTCACTCTTTATTCTCTCCCTCCTCCCTCCCAGAACCTTAATTACTGTCACTGTAAACACCTGCGTTTATCCCCCCCGGCTCATAACTTGGCTTCAGGGCCGAGTTGTGTTTGGACGGGAAGGAAGCTAACGGAAGGAAGCTAACGGAAGGAAGCTAACGGAAGGAAGCTAACGGTTGACATCGACGAGGCTGTGACGTCTGCGGGGTCACGCCGTTAATAACGTTTCACTAACGGAGAAGGTGAAAATATGAGGAAGCAATGCAGCGCCAAAGCGTAACGTTACCGGCACCTGATATTAGAGATGGATCTATCTGTGGTTTCGCCTGAGGAAAACTGGCGCGCACCAGTGCGCAGTACGTACAGAATATGCGGCAAAATAAAACTGAAACTTAAGCTTTTTGTTTCATTTTGTTTTTGTCTTTGTCTTTTTCAGTCTGGATGGTGAGACGTATTTAGACTCATATCAGCGCCGGAGACCAAGACTAACTTTTGTTCCAGCAAACGGGAGGAGGAAAGAAAACTGCGGTGGCGGCGGCGTACTCATCACCTCTAAGTAAGTGCGTCGCGGAGTTGCTCTTCCGTCCCAGCTACAGTAGGTGTCGCTGTGCTCTGTGTATCATTTCTCACTCGGTTATTTAAACAAAACTGGAATACATGAACCAAATATAACGTTTACTATTTGTTGTTTTTTTCATCCAGAAGTAGCAGCAGAATAGGTACAATGCAATTATTGTCATTTACCTTCATCTGTTCATTTTTTAAAAATATGTCACACACACACAGGGCTTCAATTGTGTGTCTGTTTAAGAGTCTGTTTTACCGGTTTTTGCATTTGGCACTAGCCCAAAATAGTTGCATGATGCCACACCTCTTTCACTGCGTCATCACGTTACTTTTCCGGGAATTATGCAAAACATCAAAGTTTTATTCCTTGGTGAGTTGGCACAAAAAAACAATCTGCTTTTGTTCCCTTCTCTATTTTTATTTGATTGATTGCTTGATACTTTAATGATCTCCAGGAGAAATTTGTGTCAGTCCAACATCTCTTACATCTATATTGTTGACACCGGTC
>CM020501.1:29915860-29980860 GCA_009823395.1 Thamnaconus septentrionalis | reverse complement strand
GCTGGATCTGAGCTCTGGCATCCGGCCACTGATAAGTTTCCATTGGAAGTTTGACACTTGAAATTGTTTGGCTGCAGGTGATTCTTGGAGCAAACGTACCTTCCAGAAGTTGTCCACCTTGCCGTAAACCAGCGACTGGTTCTGCCTCTTGATGTCGTCGATGTGCTTGATGTCGCTGGCGTTGAGGTGCTGCTCCACCACGAAGCCCAGGAAGCTGTTGTCAGGCGTGTGGGCTGCAGAGAGACGGCAGAACACTGAGCGCTGAGGCTGGAGAGGTGGGGACACATCGGGGAAGACAGCGGGGGGGAAGAACGATTTTGGACGCCTCGTGCATTTGTGACGTTCTGTATTGCGCTAAGAATTGGTCTGCAGTTTGTTGTAGTGCAGACAACCAACACTGACCCACTGACTTTTCTGATTTGGAAATAGTTTCTCGTGTGTGTGACTCTGATGCAGGTAAACCTTTTTAAACACACGCCCAAAAGAAATTATCTGGCAAATATATCATGACAATTAAAATTCGTTTAAGGGCGTCGGACAACTTTTTCCCAACACTGCACGTCGTGTAAACCGTGACGCAAAAACGGAAAGGAAGACAAAAGACAAGGACAGAAGTCACAGGTGAATTTTTCAGATTCTCTCTGAATTCCATCAGATATTCGTGCTAATTTTTTACATTTGTATTAAATTGGGCTTCAGCTATAAAACTGACCTAGACTGACGTCTCCCAAAGCAGCACTCGCTGGTCTTTTTCCCCCCACCCACCACCACCTTCAACACCACCCTTATATCCTTCTCCTCCCGGCGGTGGCCAGCTACTGCTACTGCAGGAGCCAACGGATGAGCCGCTCAAGTGCGAAGGCCGGCGCTGGCAGTGCTTGGCCTCCATCTGCCTCGTTACGAGAAAAAAAAAAACACAACCCGGAGAGGAAATGGAGAGTTTGGAGCGCCGATGAGAAGCATTGAATTAAAAAACCAAACGAATGGTACAAGCAGTTCGCCTGTCAAAGGGAATTGACTTTACATTACGAAAGACAAACTGTTTTTAGAATCGTTTTGTTAAAACCCCTCAGTCGAGAAGGTTCGCTGTTTGAACACGAGCCAGCGGACAAAAGCGTGTGTTGGTTTTGCGAAGGCAAACTGAAGAGTGATGAACGACACGTCCATCGGCGTAGCCTCGCTCCTTTTTTTTTTGTTTTCACCCTCGTGACGCTCGCAATTCACGATCAGGGTGGTCTGACACGTTAAACACGGCGCTGAAATATCACCCGAGCCTCGCCCGGGATGTTGGACCACTCCCAGCTAGCCGCGTTTGAACTCTAGTTCCTCTCTGCGATGCTCAGGAGAAGCAGCTTTTTCGCCGCCTGAGGGCCGTGCGGAACAGTAATTGTGGGCGTAGACGAGGATATCGCTGTGTATGTGTGAAGGATGCTGACGTGGGCCGCAGCCAGACCTTCTCCAATTATCTCCAGAGCCTCCCTCAGCTTCTGGAAACAATAACACACCAGCTACCGCTAAACAACGGGCGAAAGACGTAGCTGGCAACCTTCACTTGTCTGTATGTTTGGAAGATTTGGGGGGAAGCGCTATCTGGGATTATTTAAAATAACTGGGGTGCATAAACTCGACTTTGGTTGTTTTTTTGGGGGTGGTGGAAACACAAGTATTAAAATAAAATCCTAAGTGCGCATTTTTCAAGGCTGACTGTCTTGCACTTTGGCAAAAATGTAAAAACTTCAAAGGTGGCTGTTGTGAACAAGGCAAAAGTAATAATTTTGTTGCTTTAAATAAACAAATATAAGTTTATTCGGGGGGTGAAGGAGCTGCACAAATGGCTGCACCAATATATATATATATATATATATGTGTGTATATATATATATATATATATATATATATATATATATATATATATATACACTATACATAATATTATGTGTATATATTATATATAATATTATACATATGTATGTGTGCTTATATCTATATGTGTATAGACTATACGCTATTTTGATTTTTATTATTTTAGCGTTAGCATTTAGCTTTCGCACCGGACCTGTGAAGGCTCTCCACGACCCTTGAAACGTGTTGTTTGGTTTGGTTTTCTTCTCTAACGGCGACAGACGGATATAGGCGGCGGCGGCGGCGGCGGCGAGCTGAGCTGAGCAGTGTCAGTGGGACAAGCTGTTAATTAGTGTCGTCCGTCCCCCCCCTTATATATTTGGCAACAGATGCCTCCCGTCCCACAAGAGTCGCCACTCAAAATGTCACTCGCCCGATCCCGTCGGCTGTTTAACTAACAAACAGGCCGGGGAGCAGCGTGGAGATGGAGGAGGAGCAGATGCTTTGTTGCAGATGCTAACGGGTTTTTTTTTTTTTGCGGCGCGATTCACTCCTCGCCCTGGATTCACTGGCAGCAGAGTCAATATTGGCACACACTGACCTCCAGCGGGCTGCAGATAAGGGAGGAGGACACGTCCAGGATGACTGCTGCTGAACAGTGGCCAATCATTTATATGAGGGTCAAGGGCCTTCGGAACGGCGCCTACTCTCCAAACCGTTTTAAATGGAAAGATTTTGCAAGTTTACTTTCAGCAAAGTGCAAGAGTGGTTGTGTTAACCTGGAGAATGTGGGCCGGCTCCCTGTGTGTCCGACTAATCTTCGCCATTACGCACAATCAATCAAAAAGCCAAATTAGCCACTAGGAGTGCTACAAGTCACTAAATAAATAAATAAGACCCCATCGTGCCGTTATCTGCACTGTAATGTTGATGAATGAGGTCAATTTGCCCTCATCCCGTCTTATCGGCCAGGGACCGCTCGCGCTCTCACTTCACTTCACCCAATCAGTGATTCATGGGGGCTCGGCCTAATCGGAACAAATCGGCCAATCGCCATCCAGGAGGGTGAAGGAACCAACTGGGAACCTCTTCATCTCTCCATCTGCCTTCCAGACGGCCAACTCAGACGGATTCAGGACCATTGAACCCAAATACATAATTCATTTTCATTTTTTTTCTTCACTTCCGGGTCTGACCGAGCGATTTATCGATTTTGTTGGGCTCTTTCACCACCATCAGAAAAGGAAGAAAAGTCTCTCGGTGGGAAGCGACGCAGCTCTGCCATTCAAGCCGAGCGGCCGCTTCGCTTGTTTCGCCCCCAGATATCATCTAACCTGGCGCGCTGTGAGAGCGGCCGACCCTGTTGAGCCAACAAAGAGGCTATTGAGGCACCGCTCCTAACATTTCACTGCTCCCTCGGGGCCCTGGAGGGTCCGGGAGGGCAGGGAGTGAGATCAAAGCCTTAAGCACAGACAACAAAATCACATTTAAATAGAAAATAAATAAATAAATAAATAAACAAATAAATAATCAATCTGCGCAACAGATGGGCTCATCCCAAATTTCTTCAAATTCCCTGGAGAGCCCTGTGGCCCCACCTCAGATTTCCATTTCCCGACTCACTACTTACGGAACATGGTGTTGAACTGCTGCGGGTTGAGGTTCCACTTGCCCCAGGGCGTCTTGTGACCCTTGGACTGGGCGTAGTGGGCGTGGTTGAACTCCGGCTCCGTCCCGAACGAGTCCAGCACCCTCAGCATGCACCTGCGAGGGACGATTTAGAGAGTTGAGAGTT
The DNA here is from genome assembly GCA_009823395.1 of Thamnaconus septentrionalis. Taxonomy (NCBI): domain Eukaryota; kingdom Metazoa; phylum Chordata; class Actinopteri; order Tetraodontiformes; family Monacanthidae; genus Thamnaconus; species Thamnaconus septentrionalis. The sequence continues at coordinate 29,977,223 of CM020501.1, read as the reverse complement.
TAGTTCAGTTCAGTACTTTATTCCACCGGAGCACTTTCAACAGCGCTACTGCTAACCGTGCACTTCACTACCCACATATGAAAGTATGACTCAATGAATCATTTGGTTGTCGCTTGTTTGTTTTTAATGACTGCTATTCTGTGTATGTGACCTGCCAAGGGACAGAAGATGTAAATGAGCAGCTCTGCTCACTCTTTCATATTTACAAACGTACTAGTAAAAAAATTACTGAAAAATTACTGAAAAAATGAACTTTGAAATTCAGTTCTATGAAGTCAATGAATCGAATCTCCTGCTGAATCCACGCAGGAGTTTCACCGGCGACTCACCATAAAAACGACACGTTTCAAACGGAAGACAATGATATTTCCTTCTTTTGCGAACGCGGGAAACATTAAAACCTCTCGGTGGCGACCTTTGAACTCCTCCATTGTTGGCCGCTTTGATGAAGTCAGCCCTGCCCCGCCCTCATTCATCCATTAGCGGTAAAACATCCCTCGTCTCTACCTTTTCTTTTTTTGTGCGGCCATCTGTTTGCTTTTTGAAATCACGCAACCGCACCTCGGAAAAAAATAAAACCCAAACAACAACAACAACAACAACAACAAGCTCCACCTGCCGTCCGTGGCTCTCGTGGCTCCGGCAGCTGCCGCACATCTGGCTGAACCCCCCCACTACCGCCCAGGAGAGCCACAGACCTGCAGAGGCAGCCGCCAGCCCAGGCGCAACCACCACTAAAAAACGACGATGACAAGAACGGCTTCCATACGGCTTCCGAGGAAAGAGTGGGTTTATTTTTTGTTATTAGATTAGCGTTTAGTGACGAGCCGGCCGGCGGCGCCGCTAAGAAAACTGCACGCTGCAGCTGCCAAACATCAGGATACGGTTTAGAAAACCGGGATTCTGACTTCCACTGTCAGAACGGGGAACTTCCTGTCACCAGCTGTTTGTTTTTTTTTTGCGTTTCCACGGTGAAAAGTTTCTCACAGGGCCGAGGGAATCACACGTGGAAGTTTTTATTTTCCCGCTTTTCATTTCTGCCTCGGCCTCGTTGGAATGAAACAGTGGGGGGAGGGGAGGGAACACAAAAAAGAAAAAAACCAACAACTTGCTCTTTATTTATGGACGACGGCGCAGTGCCCTGACTATGTTACCGGATGAAAGGATTAAATGGAAAAGAACACTGACCCGACTTTATTGTTATACTCTGGGAACAACAAAAAAGGGAAAAAAAAGGGGAGGGGCGGGGGGTGCTGCAGAGGAGCTGCAGGGTGACGGCGCGGGAAGCAACAACAGGAACGCCTTCATCGCAACGTCGGAACGGAGAAAGGATTCTCCTCTCCTCTCGCCTACTCACGGCTTTGCAGTCGCAGCCGCTCTCTACGAAAACGCACACACACACACACACACACACACACACACACACACACAAACCAAGCGCTCGGCTTCCCCTACAGGAAGGAATAATGCACGAGGAGCATCTGGGTCGTCCATTAGGAGCCGAGGTCGAGTGGTGGTGTGGGGGGGGGGGGATATGCCGCCACGCAAACAAAAGCTGCCGACAGACAAGGGCGGGGCCATTAGGGGGGCCTCTCCCCCCTCAGTTATTGTTCACCTCCTTTTTTTTTTGCTCTTGGTTAAAAAGCAACTAAACACCAGGATACAGTCTAAGCCCCGCCCCCGCCCCCGCCCCCCGCCTCAGACACAGCTGGGCTGCTTACTGGTAGTGGACCCAGGAGGGTCCCAGCGTCTTCTTGAACTGGGTGAGGCCCACGATGTCAATGTAGATGAGCTCCACCACCTTGTCGCCCTGCGTGGGGCAGCTGGACTTGTTCCCCATCACCCGCCGCATGATCCTGGAGGGAGGGGGGGGGGCAGATTGTTTTAAAAAAACAAAAGAAAATCTCGGAAAACATATTTTCAGGAGGACACTGGCGACGCCACTGACTCTTTGAGCTCCACCAGCGAGGCGGAGATGCGCACGTCGTGGCCCAGCAGGTAGAGGGTGGTGATGAGGTCGCTCCACTGCACCAGCTCGCCCAGCGGGCCGCCGCTGAAGGCGTTCTCTGCGATCTTGAAGCCCGACTCCTTGGTCAGCAGGCCCAGGTGCACCAGGACCTGCCAGCAGAGGATACACAGGAGTTCATTACTTGATCGCGGTCAGAGCAGATTTGAAGCTCTTTGCGCTGAGCCACTTTGATTCTTCTTAAACAGGAGCTCGCTCACCTCCTGCTCTGAGGCCGAGCGAGTTGGCCGACACATTTTTTTTATTATTATTATTTTTTCCATTGTCCATCCTCCCACCAAACCCCCGTTCCCCGAGGGGGGAGCGAGCGGAGGATTAATATTCAGGGATTATTATCCCAAAAGAGATTAGTGGTGCGGGATAAAGGAGGAAGGGAGGGGAAGTCTCTTTGTTATGGGAGCGCTACCGTCCTACTGTGGCCAGATGTGGGCGCTCTCCATGGGAATCTGACAACAGTCATTCTGCACCTGCAGGAGCGTCGTTCCAGGTGCGACCTGTGTCGTTTAGCATGACTTATTATATGCTGTCTTGCCTGCTAAGTCAAAAGGAAGGGGGAAATGAAAGAAGAAGAGGAACTGAGAGAACGAACACACACACACACACACACACACCTTCTTCCTCCGCCGCGTGCCCAGGTTCTGCTTTGCGGCCAGCGAGCGGATGGCGCCCACCCACGGCTCAGCCATGCGCTTGATGCGTAGCATCATCCAGCGGAACTCCTCGCGCTGTGACATCATGCGGTACAGGTCTTCGAAGCTGGTGCGGATCTCTGCCTGCGGGGGGCGACATGTTCCAGTCAGTTCAAGCCCAGTGGGAGTGGAGGAGAGAGAAACAACCAATGCAAAAGCAATAAAAAAAAGACAAAAGGGGCATCGCCTGCAGGATCCCGGTTTGTTTTGGTTGCCAGTAGGTGCAGCGAAGAACTACGACACCTAGTGGCGAAGAGATTCACATTGTTGGTCTTCTGCAAAACTGTGAAGAGGATTTAAAGCAGGGGTGGGCAAACTTTTTGACTGGTGGGGCCACAATAGGTTCTTAAATTTGACAGAGGGGGCCGGAGCAGGAGCAGATGGATGGAGTGTTTTGGTGACCCACTTCATAGGAGGAAAAATGCATTATGGGATATGGAGAAAACTTTGGTTTGATGTCAATTGAAAATGAACAAAAGCATTTCAACAAAATATCTGTTTTTGAATCCCCACGGTGTTCAGCTCTTTATTGAAATGACTCTTAAAACACTGAACAAATGGATAAAATACAACTATTTTATGACTACTGACTATCAAATTTCTGTAAGTTCGTCGGGACGGATTAAAAAAGCTCAACGGGCCACATATGGCCCCCGGGCCATAGTTTGCTCATGCCTGATTTAAAGCAAGCTTTCTAAAAAAAAATATAGCTGTTAAGCGAGCGCTGCGGGTTAGCCGTTAGCAACCAGCCGAGCTGCCACACCGTCTCACACGCTGCCGTCATAATAACCACAAAAATGATTGAGAATTACAAACGTCACATTGTTCATTTCACCCACCCTGTTGCTCTGCCGGGTGACTCACCGGTGGTCCGCCGCCCCTCCCCCTCTCTCTGTCGTGACACGCTCCCGCGAGAGGTGTTAAAAATGCATGCCGTCTAATTGAAGCGCACGGCTCTCCAAAATGGCCAAGGGGCAGTTTTTCCTGGAAGGAGCTTAACCAATAAGACCCCCCCCCACCCCCCCACCCGTATCATACACACTCGCCTCACGCCTGAGGAAAACCAACCAACCAACCAACCAACCAACCAACCAACCAACCAACCAACCAACTCTGTATCAACCGCCTGAAAACTCCCCTGAATTATAAATCGCGCCCCAAGTTAAAAACGAACGGAGGGTAAGTGGGTCTCGTCGGGAATCCCGGAGTGGGCGGAGACTAGGAAATAACAGTGGAGAGCCGCCGGGTAAACAACCGCAGGCGGAAAAATTGCGCGTCTCTGTAGTAAAAACACGTGGATCCAGAGCGCCCATATAAATACAAGAGTGTGAAAGAAGCAATTTATTTATAGAGGCGGGCATGAAAAAAAAAAAAAAAACAGCGAGGAGGCGTTCAATGTTGAGTCAACACGAGCTGCGGAAAGAGGTCAAAGAGTCAAGACTGTATTTTTTTTTTTTGTTCCAATTGCAATCGGATATCTTTTTGAATCCGCCCGAGTTGGGGTGTTTGTGTAGCGCAGAACACAGCGACACAAAGCTGCTCATGAAAAGCAGCCACGGACAGAGGGATCGGTGAGGGGTGGGCGGGGCAGAGGGCGGGGCAGAGAGGGAAGAGTGACTGGCCAAAATGAGCCTGCAGCGCCGTGTTAGCGTAGCTCAGCGCGACAGGAAATCACTTCCCACCGGTCGGACCTATTCAAATCTTGGCATGAATTTAACAAAAAGTGCTGAAGGCTGTCAAACAGCACTGCGTCGGTCGACGAGTGCTTAGTACCGATTCACCCGCAGTGAAGTGCTGATAGGTAGCAGCTTGGGGTATGAATGGGATCGTTATTCCAGATCCGCCTGCCCCCCGAGGTCCCATCACTCTCGTGATGCGTCACCTCTCCCTCTGCAATTCCATTCGAAGGCGTGAATTTTTAACAATTATTTAAGAGCAATTGTTTAAGAGATCGTTTTGGGACGTTCCAATGAAAATAAAAATGTTAATATATATATATATATATGTGTGTGTGTGTGTGTGTGTCAATCATGCCGTTATTAACGTGTTAACTTTGACAGCCCTAATATATATACATAGACACACACACACATAAATCTGTCTTGTCGTCTCTTGGCGCCGAGGCGTCTTTCGAGTTGCAATAAGATCTCAATAAGAAGAACGAAAAGAGGAAGAAACAGAGGAAGTGTTTTCCGCCCCCGCAGAGCAGCGAAGCCTCTTGTGAAAGCGCTCCGCTGTGGGTTGCTAGCGGTTTGTGAGTCGATGAGTGTCGCTGAACCCGGTGTCGTGAAGAGTGGCCAGCAGGGGGAGCCGTTTCTCACCTGGCCCCTCCTGTCGGTGTCTTCGCCCAGCGTCTTGGTCCTCCACGGCAGCCGAGGGCACCAGTTCTCCACCTGCGCAGACACAACACGCAGTGTGTGTTCAGAAGTTACTTCTGCCGTGTGGAAATGCCATTTCCTGCGTTCTAACGGTTGTGACCATGAGGGAGACAGAGAGAGAGAGAGAGGGAGAGAGAGGGAGAGAGAGAGAGAGAGAGAGAGAGAGAGAGAGAGAGAGAGAGAGAGAGAGAGAGAGAGAGAGAGAGAGAGAGAGAGAGAGAGAGAGAGAGAGAGAGAGAGAGAGAGAGAGAGAGAGAGAGAGAGAGAGAGAGAGAGAGAGAGAGAGAGAGAGAGAGAGAGAGAGAGAGAGAGAGAGAGAGAGAGAGAGAGAGAGAGAGAGAGAGAGAGAGAGAGAGAGAGAGAGAGAGAGAGAGAGAGAGAGAGAGAGAGAGAGAGAGAGAGAGAGAGAGAGAGAGAGAGAGAGAGAGAGAGAGAGAGAGAGAGAGAGAGAGAGAGAGAGAGAGAGAGAGAGAGAGAGAGAGAGAGAGAGAGAGAGAGAGAGAGAGAGAGAGAGAGAGAGAGAGAGAGAGAGAGAGAGGGAGAGAGAGAGAGAGAGAGAGAGAGAGAGAGAGAGAGAGAGAGAGAGAGAGAGAGAGAGAGAGAGAGAGAGAGAGAGAGAGAGAGAGAGAGAGAGAGGGAGAGAGAGAGAGAGAGAGAGAGAGAGAGAGAGAGAGAGAGAGAGAGAGAGAGAGAGAGAGAGACAGAGAGAGAGAGAGAGAGTGTGTGTTGCTGATTATTCCCCCGACTCACAACAGCAACACAAGCTGCTTGAGCTCTGACCTCCTTCTCTTCTCAGCCTGAACCCTCCCCTCCCACCACCCCACCACAAGGTTAACGCATCGGTCGCCCAGTATGAATAATACATGGAAATGGTACATATGTGTCTGTGTGTTTGTGTGTCTGTGTGTGTGTTTGCGGGATTTTCAAGATCACGTCCGACAAATGCAAGGTTGCACACTTCTCGACCGACATTCTCCAGTTTTGCAGAAACAAGGTTAACAATAAAAAGTTGTGCATTCCGGGTGGGGATCAGCCCTTTGTGATGTCACAGAGGGCAGTGACACACACACCTCAGGACACAGCTCCTAATGGATTCTCCCACCAGCTCTTCTCCTCGCTTCTATTTCCATCCACGGCCGGACGCTTTCAGCTCGTATGGAATATTTATAACGGCCGAGCGACCTTTTCTTTTTTTCTCTTTTTCACAGCGCACTCTCCTCTCTCTCTCTCTCTCTCTTCCTCTCGCTCGAGAAAGCTCTTTGTTTTCTCAGAAATAAAGAGCACGAGCAGCAGGAAGCTGCTTCGGTCGGCCTCCGTCGCATTGAAAGCAACGTTCAGTCGTTACAAAAAAGATAAACAGGATCCTCTGGGGAGGTTTTTTCCCCTTATTTGCAATGAAGCGGAGGCCAGGCGAGGCGCCGCCAGTGGCCGGCGGAGGTAGTGCATACAGAGTTTTTATCGTTTGAAAGGTTGTAAAAATCCCCCCCAAAAAGTCCCGCACCACCATGGTGGTTGGGGGTGGGAGGGTGGGATGGAGTCATGCAAGATTGACGGCCCTAAAGTGTCCCTCGAAGGAAAACGAGCCTCTATATGTTAGCGCCGCTCAATAATGGATGTCCCTCCTGCAAAGTAATTCCACGTCTTTTGACTCCGAGGCTGAGGGGAAGTAGCTCGCACCACCCCACCACCACCACCACCACCCACTGAATCATCTCCATGCACCCCAACACACACACACACACACACAGCCACCTCGACTCACCATAACTTGCTCTCATTAAATATGAAATGCACTCCGCTACTCTTATTAGCTTATTTTTAGCGCATGGCTCTCTGGTCGCAGGGCGCTCAGCCTTTTTTTTGCCCCCCACACCCCCACCTCCCACCACCACCTGCGGTACCTGCTGCTGCTCTCCTGTTGCTCTAGTAGTCTGAGTCACAGTTATTTTTCTCTCTCTTCCCCCCTTTTTATGTAAAATTCTGTCCAAAAATGGGGGAGTTTTTGCTGGAAAGTTGCTTTGAGTTAGTTTTCCTCGAAACGATGACGTCTTTTTCCGCAAAAGCAAGCGGCGCCTGAACAGGGATTCTAAACTGGTCTCGGCACCCTGACCCTTTTGACCACCCCCCCCTCCCCCCATCCTCCGGCCTTGGGAAGAAAAGAAGAAAGGTGGCCGGTCGGCTGTTACCTCGCTGAGGTAGATGAAGTAGGAGCAGGTGGAGCCGTCCACGCCGTAACTGCTGTAGCACGAGTCGGAGCGCCACATCTCCTTCATCCACTGGGGGGGGGGGGGGGGCACGAAAGCAGGGGAAAAAGAGAAGAAAAGAGAAAAGTTGAAGTGCATGTTCACCGTGATCTCCCCCAGACCCCTTTCAGCCCAACGCTTCTTCCCCTCGCCGTCCGTTTTGACCACAGCTGCACAAGTATCTGCTCCACATAAAAGTCAAACAGAAAGCCAATCGCTCGGGCTGCGGCTGTGAAAGAGCTGGTTTTTACACAAGAGTACAAAAAAACGGCCACTTGACCACCGAGCTCGCATTTCTATCAGCTGGTTAAAAGCTCCAGGACTCTGGCTGATGTGAGCTGCTCAAACGTGGAGAGTTGGACCGTTCTGAGTTGTTCCGGTCTTGCTGAGTCAGTCGCCCCCTAACACAAGCTCCGCCCACTTCCAGAGGGATTCATTCGTTGAGGGAGGGAGTTGGTGGAGCCGAGTTGAATCGATGAACCCGAGTCGATGCTGTTCGCGCTCGGCTCGTGCTGCCGTGAACTTGATTCATGTGTGTGTGTATGTGTGTTTGTGTATATAAATCTATATGTATATACTGTTTATGTATATATAAAGAATGCAATTGCAACTGCTTTTCTTGCCCACAGCAGGAGGGACCAGCAGGGGAACTGGATGTGTTTGTTTGTTTATTTGTTCGTTCGTTCTGTCGGAGCCCTTGAGTTCTTCCAGACCAGAGAAGGAGCGAAGCTGGCCTCAAGTGCGGCGCCTGACACTCCAAACTGATTTTGTGTGTGTGTGTGTGTGTGTGTGTGTGTGTGTGTGTGTGTGTGTGTGTGTGTGTGTGTGTGTGTGGGTTGGGGGGACCACAGAGAGGAGGAGGGGGAGTGGGGGCGGGGCTGGTTAAACAGATGGTGTGTATGACAGGGACAACTCCACACACACACACACACACACACACACACACACACACACACACACACACACACACACACACACAGTCACTCAGGTGCAGGCACTCACGCGATAAACAGATGTGCCATTCATTCCGACGGTGTGTGTGTGTGTGTGTGTGTGTGTGTGTGTGTGTGTGAGGGCTCGTTGTTGCGCCTCCGGTGCAATAAAGCCGAGCGTTGTCGGGCTCGACAACAGCAGCTATTTTTACAAGACAAACTCAAAAAAACAAAAACAACAAACTACTCGTCATCAGATTCTTGGTCGCTTCAAAACTAAAAAATAAAATAAAATTGGGGGCTCATGCCGCCTCCCCGTTCAACGCAGCCGCACTCGAACTCACCCAACTTGAACTCAGCAGGAGTGCTTGCGGGTGGCAGGAGGCGGAGCCGAGCCCCTGCACAACGACTTCCTATTGCATCTCTTCCCAAATACCAAACTGTTGCAACGCTTTAGGGCGCCTTCTCATTGCCTCGCCATGCCTCGCCTCGCCTCGCCACAGTACGCCTCGCCACGGTACGCCTCGCTACGATTGTGTTTTCATTGGCTCTGTGATCACGAGACCGTGGGCGGAGTCGACGCGGTAAAGCGGCACAATGTTTCCGTCAGCATCATTTCTGTGCAACACACAACAGCGCAGCAATGGACAAAGTAGAGGTTGTTTCATACCTGCTGCTCGGTCTGTGGTTGCTTTTCTCTTAAAGAAAGAACAGTTTTCCTCACTGAAGTCACAGTTGATCATTTATGCAGACAACATTTATAATTTAGTTCAACCTTTATATTTTCACGAAAAGTGAAACACGAGACAGATACAACGGGAAAATAGCATTTATTTAAAAACAAACAGAAAAACAGACAGTAAACACGCCTCCTTATTTGAAATAGCTGCCCTCCTCTCGCCTCAAGACTCCTCGGATTCCCTAGCTTAACGCGCTTCACGCTGGAGCAACTCGATTTGTTCCGAGCTCTTCGCCATTTGCCGCTCGTCGTTTTCGCAAATATGGTTGAACACACTCGTGACGTCGAGGGCATTCCCGGTTCGCCTGCCTCTCCCCAAAAGACAAAGTAAACATGTATTGAAAAAGCTGTTTTCAAAAAATGTATAGATATAAATATATTTGGACACCATCAATAGTAGCTACTTGTATTCACGGTAAATTGTACCTGACACGGAAGTTCCGTGTCGAAGGAGTCGGCGTCGATGTCCGCTCCGACAGGGAACATCGACGAGGACACTGAGCCAATCAGTGCCCTGCTCGTCGCTACGTCACCACTAAACTCGCTTCGTCTCACTTGGACCCTGAGCGATTGAGGTACCGAAACAGCACCACCGACAACCGTGTAGCGGCCAGTGCAAACACCCTACAACCGTACCGTGGCGAGGTGAGGCGAGGCGAGGCGAGGCAATGAAAACACGCCCTTAGAAGCGTTTGTGTCAGCGTTTTTTTGTTTGCATCTGCGGGAATGTTATGGTTTCCTGATCGTCTGTCAGCTACAGCATGTGTGGGTGTGTGCATGCGTGTGTGTGTGTGTGTGTGTGTAGAGTACCTTCAGCTTGCTCTCGCAGTGTGGGAAACCCTCCAAAGACGGCAGTTCGCACTTCTCCTGGGCTCCGTTCAGGAGGTCTGCAGGGGAAACAGAAAGTAGAAACAAGTTGTTACTTTCTCGTGCTGAAATATGAGGGTTGAACAAAGTGATCACTGGTTCGATTGTGTTCATTTTGTCTTCACTTTTTCATAGGTTTATGCCTTTCTTTTGTACAGACAAGGGTTCTGTTTGTCCTACAAGTCCTTGTCACGTTTCGGCAGCCAGAGTCATCCACACAGAAGACAACAAACACCAGCGTTGGATCAGGGAGGCGATTGAAATAAGGGGACCGGGGGCAATGAACCGGGACGAGGGAGCCTAAATGCTCTCTCACACCTGGAGCAGCATCCTGGACAGGCCTACGGACAAATCTGATCAGATTTGTCCCACCTGTCAGATCTGACAGATCGTCACCCCTCCAAAACAGCAGCTGATAAAGACGAGTCACACACGCCACCCAATGACACCTCTGAGGAAGGCGGAAGCTCCGCCTGAAACATGTCAAGGTAGGAAAAACAGAACCTTTGTTGAATCTTTGGACGGATGTGTTTTCAGCAGGAAATATAAAACATCCATGTTTCTTCCCCTGTTTTTTTCCTGTTGCTGCTCTTCGGCGTAAATAGAATATTTAAGGTCACCATGAAATCTATTTCACTACTTCCACATTTCACAATAAGACGTCTTCAACCTGTCAATGAACTCCCCAGAAATGAGAAAATGAGAAATGGCCTCTTTTTCTCAAAAGTACTTGCCGCCTTTAAAAAAATGCAGCTCAGGGGCTCCTTGTGATGTCACAAGGGGCTCCAATACCCCTCACCAGGCCAGACATATATATGTATACATATGTATATATATATATATATATATATATATATATATATATATATACATATATATGTATACATATATATATATATATGGAGCCCCTATGTACATCATATATATATATATATATATATATATATATATATATATACATATATATATACATATATATATATATATATATATATATATATATATATATATATATATATATATATATATATATATATATATATATATATATATATATATATATATATATATATATATATATATATATATATATATATATATATGTATATATATATATATATATATATATATATATATATATATATATATATATATGTTATATATATATATATATATATATATATATATATATATATATATATATATATATATATATATATATATATATATATATATATATATATATATATATATATATATATATATATATATATATATATATATATATATATATATATATATATATATATATATATATATACATATATATATACATATATATATATATATACATATATATATATATATATATATATATATATATATATATATATATATATATATATATATATATATATATATATATATATATATATATATATATATATATATATATATATATATATATATATATATATATATATATATATATATATATATATATATATATATATATATATATATATATATATATATATATATATATATATATATATATATATATATATATATATATATATATATATATATATATATATATATATATATATATATATATATATATATATATATATATATATATATATATATATATATATATATATATATATATATATATATATATATATATATATATACACACACACACACACATGAAATACATATATTTGAAAGAAATGCTAATATTCACAGTCGGTCAATCTTTTTTTCGAGGTGCTTTCAATATCGCCAGAGGATTTAGATTCGAAGCTCGTGCGCGCACGCAGGCTCCGCCACCACCTCACAATCACCTCTCTGATTTTCCTCTTCAGAGGCATTAACATCATCATCGGTGACCTTTACCACTCGCAATATAAATAATGCAGCGCGGCGGCAAGATAAAATCCTCACTGGCGAACCCCACACTGACTTAATGAGCGACTGTTGGTGCTGCTCTTTTAATGCGTGCGTGCGTGTGTGTATAAAGCTAATCAGGAAGTCCAGTGAAAGGTGAAGCCATTTCCTTTGTTATTGCTTTTTTTTTGCTTTTCTTTCCTTTTTCCCCCCCACCCACCTCTTCTGGTTCTCTGCGCTCGCTAAGAAAGTAGCAAAACTTTCACACTTGCTCAGCGACACGTGTCGGGTGAGGGGGAGGTAACAGCCACAAACGAAGGAGATGACGGGTCATGATGCAAAAGACAAAAACCCCATTCTGCCAACAAAATGCCGGCGCCCCAACACACACCCACCAGCCCGCCCCGCCCCCCTGGATGTATTAGCAGAAAGAGCGTAGCGTCACGCCGCCATTAGCCGGCGCCCCGTTTAGCGCCTTGATTTGCGCTTGCTTATCGGCCGAGGAATCTGGGGCAAGACTGTTGCTCTCGGCAGGTTTTTAAAAATCAGTAGCACTAGCAGCTACTTTAACTGCTGTGTGATTGGTTAATGAAAGCGCTGCAGCATTCACTTCTTTGATTTTGTGTCAAATGAGGTTGAATTAAGATATTTCATTTTGAGTTCAAGTAAAGTAAAAATATAGAATATATTATAATATATGTATACTCTGTTTAATGTTAAAACTAAACTTTACTAAAATGTTAATTATTCAATTCACTTTTAAAGCCTTGAAATGTGGACACTTAATAAAAATGAGATCATTCTTTGTTGGCTTTAAAAGGCTTAAATGATTGATTCATTTAAAATGGTTAATATGAAAATGTCAACTTAATGTCAACTTTTTGGTTCTGTGTTTGATGGTGTTAACTTTTTTTTCTGTCTTTCAACTTTTAATGCTGAGCTCATGGAGCCGTGAGCGAAGCTCCACTTTGGCCCTGGAAAGTTGCCACGTCCGTCTTTGTCACAGCACACAGAGAGAGGGATAAAAAAAAAAAGACGAGCACACACACACACACACACACACACACACACACACACTCCCGAGTGTAAACATGACTTGCTCTTATCGGTCGCAGCCTTTCTCTGGCTACTGCTCAACTGGTCAATATTTGCCAAGTTCTCTGATTTGTATCGTCCCCGCGCATAGCGCAACTGTTGGTCAGTTGGGAGCCGCTCTTAAGAGACAACTGCTCTGCCTCATTTTATTTCATACGTGTGAGTGACACCTGAAGTCAACGACACCTGAGCACACCGGATCTTAGCGAGGATGCCCGTAACTTCCTGTCCCCTCAGCCAAGCAGCTTAAGGTTAGAAAAAAGGAGTTGAATCCTCGTGGTTCAGTTGCGATGTCATCACTACCTTTGGCCTGTCTGTCTGGAGAATGAAACCTATGAACTTCCCCAGTAACCCTAGTAAGGTGTGTGTGTGTGTGTGTGTGTGTGTGTGTGTGAGATAATGTTCTTTGCAACCTGTTTTAAAGATAACAAGTGACCTGGCTGCATGTCTTTGTCCTTCAAGAATGTCCAAAGAAAACACGTTTCTTTAAATAGGACATGGGCCGCACAGATATGAGTGATGTCGCACCTTGTGCACGCATTGTGCACCCAGAGTGCGCACGTGGTGCTGAAAAACGCTGCTTCAAGGTCGGCCGTTGTTGCCCGTCCTGCACACAAAGAGTCAAGGCGTGTGTATCCACCCAAATTTCGAGACTATCGGGATGGGAATCAGTACTTGTGCAGAACACAATCTGGAGTAATAATTATTATTACTATAACCAGTAGTAATAACTAGAACAAAAAAGTTCTCCATGAGAACAAAAAGTTCTCAACGTAAACTTCCTCAGAAGGTCACACGGGTCGTGGTGGTGCTTTGTGAGCCCCAAGGGGGGCAGGGGAGGGGCGCCATCAGGAGGCGTTTACAACCTGTCATAGTCTGACAGGTAGGTTCCACCTCCGTGATACCAGCTGATTAAAATGCGTCTCGGAACAACACCACCACCCGAGTTTACGTAGAAACACGTAAAGGTAGAAAGACAACATCTAAACAAAATATTTGTGCGTCTGTGACAGAGGAAAAATGCTAACTACCGTATATATCAAATAAAGACATAATGGATCCCGCTTAGTTACACTGCAGGATTAGACAGCAATGTTCCAGCCCCCTGCCCCCAAACCCTCACAGAGGACTGAGGTCACCCGAAACACACGGGTTTCTACCAGACGATGGCTCCCAAAAAAAGCATAATCAGAAGAAAAATTACACCCAAAATAAAAATCTTTTCCATTCTCCAGTCTTTGTGCCCCCACCTCCACCGTCATGTAACATGTGACACCTCCCGAATAAGAGATGGTTTGTGCTCTACCCCCCCCCCCCCCGCCATACTCATTACAACTGATTTCATTCTCGCTAAATGTCACCGCGGACAACAGAATATCTCCCAGGGGGGGGGGTTGGCTGTCTTAATGGCACGGTTGTGTCGACTTAACATTTAGCGCCACAAAAAAAAAAAAAAAAAAAAAATAGCGGGAGAATATTATCTGAAAAACGGTTTCCATGTCGAGGCGAGCTCAGTAATGAGCGGAGACTCAAGGCAAGAAGGAAAGTGGGAAAGAGTCCCGGGTGAAAAGTGCAGCTCCGCTCTTTTCTCCGTCCTTGTAACCACTGTGTGTGTGTGTGTGTGTGTGTGTGTGTGTGTGTGTGTGTGTGTGTGTGTGAGAGAGAGAGAGAGAGAATCTCTGCAGCAGCTCATCAATTAAACAGGCGGCAGACCAGCAGATGGATGATGTATCTCTCAGCTGCAGCTAACAGCTGAGCAGGTGGGTGAACGGCGGGAAAGAGTTCCAACCTGACGGCGGGCGAGAAGGAAAACATTTGCTCTTTTTCTTTGCACAATCAAACAATAAGTCAAATTATGTGAGAACAGTTTTGCTGATTTTTAGTGCAATAAAAACAGAGGTACACAGCGCAGGCCTTGCACGTGTATATACAAATAAATCAAAACGATAGCCAGGTTAGCCGTCATTCAAACTAGCGATGCAAAAGTCTCAGTTCATCCATTTCACTTTTATCGTTCCCATTGGGTTGAGACAAAGAAAATAATTACAGCTTGTGGAAAAGTTCTGTTTTTATCAGCTAACACTGCCGCTAGCTGGTTTGCAAAGCTTCCCGCGCCCACGTTCCAGTTAAACAAAGTCAATTACACTTTTATCGTCTCATCCAAGTCAAGAGGAAGAAAATGAAAATAGCTAATGGCGGTTGGGAAATGGGGGTGGGGACTTGACTGGACTCTTACACAACACAAGGGCGTGTTTTGTTTTGTTCAGCTGAAACTATCTGGGAGAACACGGGGGATTTCATGGCATGTATTTAAAAGCTGGTCAAAGCAGACACATGTTATCCTCCCTCTGATTTACACGAGGTCCACAATAAAAATCCTGGTGGCAAAATACCAAATCCAGATTTCCCATTTATTCGGTATTCCAGCCCACATGCCGCCTCCATCTCCTCTCTCTCTGCCTTCCTCCGCTGAGAGGAGCACAAAGTCCGTTGTTGCACTGTAATCAATCCCTCTTTTGTCCTCGCTGCAATCTGATCGCCCCAGCATCCCGTCCCCGCAAAATATCCGAGAGGAAGACTCGGATTTGGCTCGGCTCGGCGTGAGCGCTCTCGGTGGCGGCGAGCCAGACGACTTTGATCAGCTCCCGTCGTCGCCGAGCGGTGAGTCACGCTCCGCTTGCCGGATTGCAGCGAGCGCGGGAAAGCTGTGGGCTGAGACGGACGGACTTGGAGAACGGTGTTGTTGTGATGGGAAGGGAGCTTTGAAATGAAGGCGAGGACACTGCCCTCTTTTTAACGTGTGAGTGGCTCCAATTACAGGATTCTTCGTGCACTTCATGTAAACGCAACATGAATAAACGCCACAATTAAACTCCTGCACCCTGGTCCAAATGTCCCACAACCTCCAAAATAAGGCGCGGAATTGTGGCATTTCCCAATTTTATGGACAATCTGTTGTTCCGTGTGGGACATCAGAGGATCGTCTTGCCATTCACGTTCGCTCGCTCATGTATGGTTCCACCCACCTGACCACTCCCAACCTCCACCCCCACCCTCTCAGGTATGGGGAACCAGCTGCCTAAAATAAACGCACTGTTCATTGGGGCTTGAGCACACACAATGAATGGAGTCTGATGTTACAGATCTAGGATAGCTGCAACAATTTTGTGCAGGTCTCTCGCTTCTTTCAGGTCTGATTCAAACAAGGAATTAATGCCCTGTCGCTAAATTCCTGCGAAGCAGTTAAAGACTGGAACTCAGCCGGGTTGTGCGTCGTGATAGCTGCCACAATGTATCTTTTCCGAGTCTCACACCTGCATTTTCAGTCAACCCATGTCCCACAGAGTGAGTAAATGTGGGTGTTTGTTCACCTGAGTTCAAAAGCGTTTTCCATCCACTGCAGTTATCGCCAAGTAATGGCACCAAGGAACGAGGTTACCGATTCACCAGTTCACGACCAGCAAACAGAGGCCTTTCAAAAAATTATTATACACACGCAGGTTATCGTAACTCAACAGCACACATGCAATGAGTTGCGCAAAGGTGAATAAGATTCATTCATTCATTCATTCATTCATTCATCTTCTATGCCCGCTTATTCCAATTCAGGGTCACGGGGGTCTGCTGGAGCCTCTCCCAGCTGTCTTAGGGCGAAGGCAGGGTGACACCCTGGACAAGTCGCCAGTTCATCGCAGGGCGTGAATAAGATTAGTTTATGAAAATAAGATTCCCAGATTATCGCCAGCTGCTCGGAGTGTGCAAAAAAATAAATCAGTTTGGCTTATTTTACACTGTGTAACGGTTAAATAATAACCACAGAAGGGGCCGTGGATTAAGGCAATTCCAGTCTGGTGAGGTCATTTTAAAAAGACTCTTTGGATAATAACAAACGCCTCTTTGGACTTCGAGCTGCGTGCGCGATCTGTAGTGCCGTTAGCTAAACTTTGGAGAGTGTCTGTAATTAGCGGAGCACATTCAGTATGGCTGGATGTGCTCAGCGTTGAGCGGTGGCAGCGCTCCAACCAGCTACCACTGCTGTGAAGCATCAGAGGAGAATCAGCAGGGACGTTTGGTTTAAACGATCATCTCCAGGTGAAACAAATGGGTTGAGATCACCAGTCATCAGGTAGCGCCGTCCTTGACTTGCCTTCTGTGGCATTTCCGACATTGGCCGTCGTGCCAGGAGGAACAAAAAACGCAATAAGCGCAAAGTCGGTTTTGTATATTCTGTTTCCTAACGGCACTGCTTTAAGATGTGGTGTGCTACTGAGCTGACGCTCAGGTAGCGCGGCACAAGGCACGGCCGCAAAATTCTCGCGCTCAAACGCGCTTTGTTCTTCTCAGCGCATACAAGAATGAAACATGCAAACCAGTCTCACAGCCTCACGGGTGAGCTTGTCCGTTCCTGTCCGCGCTTGTTTACTGTTAGAGGATTGTGGAGATGTGTGAAGGTGCGCAACAGGTGACACAATATCTGAAAATTCAAACCCCACCAATGAGTTTGTGTCAAACACAGCACTGCAAAGAGAAATTCCAATCCAGCCACAGCACAAGTTTGCACAAAACCCGACCGCAATCAGCAGCAAATCCTCATGCAAGCATTTGAACGTGTGTGTGGGAGACGACGACCTCCTTTGGCAGCTTATGAGCCCTGAGTGGGTTGAGCGAAACTTTATTAGTATCGATCGATTCGCCGGAGAAGTAAGCAGGCCCTCCAAGACATAATGGAGACCACAGCCTCTGTTCAAATGCTGAGAAACAGTCCCACAAGATACTGGGAATAGTAATCACATGACAATATGTGCTGGATTTAATTTTTTCATTTTTTTTTTAATAGTGAAAAGAATTATAGATTTGAAACCCAACACCCGAGGAGGAGGGAGCCACTTTTTTTTAAATGAGAGTGAAACGGCACGGGGGCGGATGACAACACAAGGTAACCGAGACAAGCTGCCGTCCTCAGCAGACACCCGTCCTTGGTGCTTTTGTTGACACCAGGACCTCAGATCTCATCTTTCACCATGAATGGTAAACAGAGACGTGGGTGCCCGATCAATAGCCGTGGGGAGACAAGGCCACTAAGACGCCCTGAGCTGCTGGCTGAAAAGAAGAGAGGCGCCAGACGGGATACTACAAATCAGGGCAGTGTCACCAAAACTGCAGATTGAGCCTCGAAGGTTGGAGGAACCTTGTCATTCATTACATCTGACCCCATTCAGGCTACATTTCCAACCCCACAAAGACCTCTGTGGAGGTTGTTTAGCCATCGACGAGACATGAACGGGACCCCCAGTCCCACCAGTGTCCCGCTGGCCGTGTCCAGATGGATTTTTGTTTGGCTCGGATGAGGGGCTTCGCATTTCTTGTTTGGCCCGAAGTCTGCACCAAGGACACCAAGATGAAGATATCAGCTGGACGGACTGCATTTTTTTGAGATGACTGCTGGTACAACAGCTGTTGGTGTACAAGGGGAGGTTGGATTTTTCAACTGGAGACTTTGGATTGGGGATAAAATTGGGCCCCCGTTTCATTTCAAAATGTTCTCCCCGACTCTTCGTCCAGCCACATTTTCTAACTAGCTTTTGACTGTGTCAGGACGCCTGCAAAACCCCTCCATTTTTACCATTCGCTGCAGCTCGCCGAGATTAAAGACGGTAACAGAAATAAACATCTGATAAGCGCAGCACTGCGGGGAACCGTCCCTAAATTATCACTTTCCCTTCCACTGCATCTGCAAGTTATTTTTTTGAAGCCTCGTCTTCTGTGTCGGGATTGATTGGCGCTGGCTGAGAAAGTGAACCCGACAGAGGTAGAAAACCGAGCAGCCATCGTGCCACCGCTCGCCTTCATCTTGATAGGGGCTCCTCTGAAAGCCAGGCGTGTTCCCCTCACTGTCCCGATCCTTATCTCTGTAATTGCCTTCCAGTCGGGGGAGGAGCACTATAGTGCGACTGCCAGCAGCGCTTTCTACCACCCACTCCAAGCAAAGAGGAGATGGCTCTGGAGTGTCCTGGCCCTTTAGAGCGTTGCCAAAAGAGATGGTGGGCCGCCGCTTTGACGGCTTTTGACCGGCATTCAGGAAGTGAATCCTGAAAATCGTGAGCGTGCAGGGCATTGCTCGTGTACCGGCATCTGTCACAGGACCCGGTGCCGTTGCAATCCTGGTAACGTGGGAGTCAACATGGGCCTCGACATCCCTAACATGGGAATACAATTCCGGGAGGCAACCGGCAAGATTAAAAACAGATTTTTAAAAACAGAAAGGGAGAGCAGGAGCTGCCAGAGTCTACTTTGTTTTAAATCACAAACTCAGAGCAGTTCCCTAAACCATTAGATGTTGTTTAATAGATGTTTAAATTCTCAATGAATGTGTTTTACAGCGGTACATTTGGAGATTTATGGTCTCATTTGACAAACGGTCCAAACCCATTTTGATTTAAATCAAAATCCGTAAGGGTTGATAGGCATCAGTCGCTACCTGTTTGCAGCTGGCCAGGAAACTGCAGACAAAGGTAGTGTCATTCGATATCACAGGTATTTTTTTTTACCATGTGTGTTCTGGTGAGTTTATCTCAACTTATACAAGTAGGCCAGTAACGTTGGGTAGCATGGAAACAAACATTCTCACAGGAGCTAAAGTGAGCTGCGACTTGGATGTGGTTTTTTATGTCCATGTGTGTTTTTGAATCAGATCGGACTGTCACATTGTCACTGACACTTGGACGACACCAGATCCGTAAACAACTTGTACGGAGGGGTGTTGTGTTTCTGTGTTACGCTGGAGCCCGTTGTCTCCATTTACTGCTCCCCCTGTCTTGTCATTGGCTGGATTGTCCCTGTCTGTGAAACTCCAGAATGGTTATTGTCGTATTGATGTGAAGGCCATGGATTTTTTTTTTTTTCATTTTTCATGAACTAGCTCCTCAAATGCCTAATCCAGACCTGGGTTTGCTTTTAAATAGCAGCTGGGAGCCAGTCTCAGAATCCGGGGGTGGGGGGTGGGGCACCTCGGCTCCTTCAACAAGCCTGAATTCATCATCTGGGAGCTGGCAGAAAAATCAATGAAAACTAATAAAAAAGGGTCACGCAACTTGAACAGAGGCCTTATTTGAATTATGTCCAAGGATGTGGTCTGGTCCCATAAAGTGCCTGGTGTGCTCTGTGCATCACTGGCAGAGTTCAGTGGCGAATGCGCCCCCTCCACGACAATTTGGGGATTTCTGTATAAAAACACAGAGCCAATTATCTTATCATTGGTTTCTTTACTTGGTCACAGCCACTTTATGGCTCCAGTGCAGTTTCCTGTTTTTTTCTGGAAGAAGGAACAGCTCAAACTGGCCAATGGATGAGTCACAGATCAAGGAAAATGACTTTCCTCTGACACGGAACCATGAAGGAAAGCCATCCCTCCATGGTTTACCAATCCTGCCACAGCAGGCAAAACAGGGTGCTGTCCAAATTAACAAACCCACCTGCAACGTTGACCTTCTCGGAGTTGGTGGCGATGGGTGTGGCCGTGACCGTGCTGTTGGTGAGGTTGCCCCCCGTGCCATTGTAGATGTTCTCCACCTTGGCCTCCAGCTTGCCCAGCCGCAGCATGATGTTATCCAGCAGCACAGCCAAGGTCTTCTTCAAGTCTGCGAGAGTGAGAGCACGAGTAGTGTTTTATGTCCGTCAAGACATTGAAATTTTTTTCCGCACATTTTCCTCTCAAACTAGCTTGTCAGTCACTAATTGCCAAACAATCCACTGCAGCGTCTGCATGGAAAATATGCCTGGACAGTTGGAATCTTGCCGGGTGGAATGCTTGAAAACATTCAAACAATAAACTTCGGCATCAATCAGCAGTACTGTGCTGTGTGGCAGGCCAGCCTTGGCCGGTTGCTGCATTTACATTTTTTTCCCCCACTTTTAATGGCAGATGATATTTAACAGTCCGTGTGGCAAGCAGACAAACTGCAGTCAAATTAGCCTAAAGCACCTTTTTAGATTTTCTCTCTTTTCTCTGAGGACAGCACACAAGCCACAAGTCTGTCGAGAGGAGTGTTCTGTCTTCCTGATAAAGACGTGACGCTATGGCAGGTTAGATATTTCTTGTAGCCCAAGTCAACGGTGTTACAGGGTGACGTTAACAGTCTCCAACAAGTCTTATACTTAAGGCGAAACAATTGACCAGTGCGAGGATGTCATTAATTCAACTTACCAGAACTGACTTTTTGTTGTTTGTATTTTTTTAGACTTTATTATTTATTTGCACATTTAAGGATGAAATAGAACAAATACATATACATAACTCTTGATAGAGAGAAAGATATGAGAAATGTGCAGGTGAGGTTGGAAACCCAAAAGGCTTATACAATGACCTCACTTTGATCCAACAGTAAGAAATAATATTAATATACCTTGTGTGATGTAGAGAGAAAAAAAAATTACGTTAAAATTAATAAAATAATAAATGACAGAAGTAAAATAAATACATTTACATTTATTGTGGCTCGGCCCAGCGAAGGGCCATTAACGTCCAGCAATCTCTGCAAATAATAAAACGCGGCTGGATTTCATGCTGACGGCCCGAAGGCTCATTTAAATGTAAAACCAGCGCTGGGCTCGTCTCAGTCACTGACCTTACGGTTTAATTTGGGCCTCTGCATTTCCGCCGGCATCTTCTCCTCCTGCTCCTCCTCCTCCCCTCCCCCAAATCTTTCTTTCCGCACAGCACACAGCTAATGGGAGAATGAGCGGAAGTGACACCGTCCAGTAATGAAACGACGAGGGGGCATGTGTGCAAAATGTTAAGGCGTGGGTGGCGGGTTTTTTTGGCCTTATTTGTTGTGGTATTTGTCTGATGCCGTAGCCTTCGGCGCGCGCACTGGCATTTGCAGAGAATTGCGAGCGGCGCGCGCACTCCATTATCTGGCCGACGGCAGAGAACGAGTGAGAGAGAAAGAGAGAGCGAGAGAGCTCCGCCATAGCCTGCAAACTCCTGGGAATATTATTTCATCAATGCTGCGCGCAGAACCGATCCGGGTGCCACGTCGCGCTCCTCAGACGGCGATAATTTCGTCGTGCAACCGCAATGCATTTGACACGCCGGCTCCCATCGCGTCAGAGAGATTGGCAGGGGCACAACGTTTTTTTTTTTTTTTTTCCTTCTTGTGCAAAGGGAGCATTTGTGCTGCTGTTCCTGCTGCTGCAGCAGCAGCAGGAACCAAACGCAAAGCTTTTTGGAGAGGAGGCCTGGTGGAACCAGCGGGAAGGACAAAACATCTGTTCACCTCTGGCCTGTGCACGCCAGCGCCAGCTGATTTAATGTTTCTGTCCGCAGCCTGAGCTGAGGGTGCTATTAGAACTTGACTTTGAAATAAGTGGCTAGTTTCTCGTGCTAACAGTGTTGCCTTAGGAGTCTTGGGTAATTTAACAAGTGTTTCTGGTAACTCTCTGGGGTCTATGACACATTATATTGAAGGTAGACTTGTACAACTTGGTGCAAAGCTCATTGCAATACAAAGGTTCCATTCTGTAGCAATTTTTGAGTCTTTGTTTCTCATTACAGACCCCTGTGAAGTTTGTGAATTTAATCTATAATATAAAATAGTTCCTCCTGGAAGTAAAATTATCCACTTTATATGCACTAATTCCACTTGGACTCTGACTCATTTAAAGATTCAAGTCAAAGTCATTTAATGCGCAGCTTGAAAATTGGAGACCTTTTCATTAGCTTCAGCTTCATTAGCTTCAAGCTCCAGCTGACCCCCCTATCCCCGAGCGAGCAACGGCACGCCAAGGGACACGTCTCGCAATAATGAGACACGGAACAGAACCGCACAGCCACGACCTCCAGTTTCCGTTTTAATCATAATGCAAGAAATGATAGCCGCACTGACTGTGGAAGCACGTCCGAACATAGAGGGCAGCGGCTCGGCAGCTCGGCGGCTCCTCTTCCATGGATACCCTCAGGGGGTGTAACCAGGCCTGGCCCTCGTCTGCATCCACAGTCTCGCCACGGCGTAACAAGTACAAAAGCAGGGTGAGCAAAACGATGAACCCCGCCCCATCGCCCTGGCGGATGCCGCGGGGACAGAGCGGTAATCTCATCACGCACCACCCCCACATCTCACTTGTGGATCCTGGGTGTCTCTGGACTAGCGACTCTGGTCCTTGGGGGGGCTCGGTTTCAGTCATAACTAGCGGCGACAGATCAGCTTCTGTGCCCAAGACAATATACAGTCAATGGATTCTCGCTGTCCCTCAAAGTGGAAATACCCTGCTAACCTTCCGCACTGGCCCGCATCACATTACTCTATAAACACCATAGTTTGGAAATCCTCCCCAAGACTCCTGGCGCGGAATTAGAGAATACTTTGGGATTTTACGTCAGAATTCCGGTGACTGGTTCAGACCGGCTTTAGGCAGGTTCGAGGATCGGCTGAAAAAATATGGAGCGGGAAGCATGACAAAGCATCACGTCCACGTGAACGATGAAAAGAGCAGGCAGGGCAAAGAACCTGCTTCCTGCGTTCCAGCAGGCCCACCATTTCATGTGACGTGACAATGCAAATCAAGACCTTTTCCGCACGAACCCCATATTAAAATCAGATGCATTTAGATTCCGCGGGTAATTTGTGGGCGGCACTGCCCCTCCCCCGGTCACTGCAAATTGCATTAGGGCAAATGGTCGGCAGAGAGAGTGGACACAGGAAGCACAGAGACATCCTGCTGCTTCAGTATCTAATCAGGGATGTGAGATGGATTGAGATCAGCTGGCGGTCTAGCATCTCTGGCAGGGCCAGGGTAAACATAAAGAAAGGAAAAAGGCATCTATCCTATGAGGGAGCTACATAATACAACAGAGTAACAGAAACAATTAGAGTCACATTTCAGATCTAACGTGACCACGACGGGTGAAGATCAACAGATATCATATATGCAAATACAGTATGAAGACAGTTATAAATTGTAGCAGTGGAAAAAACTGTTGACCTATTCACTATCTGCAGATATAACGACCAGGCAATTAGAGCTGCGTGTTGGCAGAAAAGAAAAAAATAAAACCTGGAAATGCCATGCACGCTATTGCCGGGGGCGGTCCAAATACCATTTGCCAATTGCTATTAATTGACATTTAAAGAGGAAGTTAAGCGGCGGAATTGGACACGGCGACATCCTGCTGCCCGCTGTATCAATATGTAATTAACCCTCGCACCTGTCCCGCCAGGGCCCCACTGCAAGCTCCGCACCCACCCTGTGACCCTGACAGAACTCGAGCTGTCAGTGTTGTGGTGTCGTAAGGCCACGCCCACTGACAGCTCTTCACCAAAACGCTAGTCTGTACTCCCGTCTTTAGCTGTAAGACCCAAAGCGTGGTGCTGTGTCCAGGGACGCACCAATTCCACTCTTTTACAGAACAAGTACAGTACGAGTACTTGCATTTCAGTACTC
This sequence comes from Thamnaconus septentrionalis, assembly GCA_009823395.1. Lineage (NCBI taxonomy): Eukaryota > Metazoa > Chordata > Actinopteri > Tetraodontiformes > Monacanthidae > Thamnaconus > Thamnaconus septentrionalis. Next base: position 29,952,922 of record CM020501.1, on the reverse strand, counting down.
ACCGATACAGATACTGCATACTTGATAAGGCCATGACACGTTATGGAAGTACTTTTGAGTTTTTTTTAGTTTTTTTTTAAATTTTGTTCTGTATGTGTAATGTGGTTCAATCACATTCATCAGCATGGTATGAGGTGACTGTCACAAATTTCACTGTAGTACAAACACAAATTTAAAAAAAAATTGCATTTGCATATAAATATACAACTGGTATCGATGTCGTGGTATCGGCACGTATTTTACGAGTACGAGTAAAGGCTGCATCACAACATCCCTAGTTGTGTATGAACGTTAAAATACCCCAGTGGCACGCGTTATTGCATGTTCGTGCTCCCACGCGTTCACATACCAGTGCATCCCCTTTGTTACTCCTCCAGTTAACGCTGTGCCTAGACTCTATGTCTTCATCACCATGCCACCCTGGGAGTTGCGCTGGCTGCACTTGCGCTCTGTTGTTCGTGCAGCCGCTACGGAACAAATCAATTCCAATCTTGGGTTTCTAACGAAGACCAGCCCCCAATGAGCCGTACAGGTCTATTAGAGGCATGAATAACTTATCGACGGGTTTTTGCTGAAGCCGCGCGAGCGAAAAGCGTTTTGGCTTCAGATGCAGCTGCGCACCAGCTTTGAGGGAACCGTATACTGTATGTGAGAATGGGGAACAAATTGGACTGACCTGTTCTATTTTACTGGAACCTAAATAGATATTCTGGTCTAAAAGCCATCTAACGTTTGCCCTGATCGTAAATGGCAAATATGAGGGCTGTAAATCGGAGGCGCTGCATACCGCCGCAGCTGGACTCAAGTTCCGGAACTTTGATTAAGCCAATATTTGTTCACCTTTCTTGTGGAAAGTCAATCCGAGACACAGAGATTCTTGGAACTTTCACACTCCACCCCACCCGTTCCCCTCCCCTACTCACCGTAGGCCGTCATGGTCCCCACGTAGGGCCCGTCCATGACGCTCTGGTTCTCCTCGGCCAGTGCCTTGATGTAGCGCTTGCTAAGGTCCAGGATCTGCTGCCTCAGCACAGCGCTGTTCTCGTGGCTGGCCCGCTGCTGGATGGTAAAGTGCAGCAGCATCATGCCCCAGATGAAGCCGAAGCTGACCAGGAAGAACCCCAGCTTCTGGGAGGACAGCTTCCACAGGAAGGGTGTCGCCATGCCGACTCGACGTGGGGCCACCGTGACTGCGATGTGGGCCAATCAGGAGGCCTGAGGCATCGCCATGGAGTCGGCGCGGATGGAGGGTTCACGAGCGGGTGGTGCTGGCCTCGTCTGCCTCACCGACGTGACTTTCTTCTCTGGTCCATCCTCACGCCGTAGTACCATCCCACTCCCTGCCAGAGAGGAGAAAGATCAGATCAGTTAGCCCCACCCTATTACATTGTTATTTTTTGTATGTGTGTTTTTGCAAGTGCCATAAAGGCACAATGCTTTGGGGTAGTTGGTCTTTTTTGATAAGAATTTGGTCATATTTGAAAAGAAAATATTGTACTGTCACTTTCATAGTACAATTAAAGTTTGTTACATAAAATATCTACAACAAATATTTACCATACCATCAGATCTTATGTATTGAATCGATTTGTATCGAATCGATTCGTATAGAATCGGTCTCTAATAAAAGGATATTGTTTTTGAATCAAATCGTAACCTGTTTATCTAGATCAGGGCTCGGCAACCTTTACCACTCACAGAGCCATTTGGACCCGTTTCCCCCAGAAAAGAACACACCAATATGCTGCATATAACTAATTTTTTTTTTTGCCTTTATGCTATGTATATACCAGGAGTTGGCAACATTCACCATCAAAAAAGCCATCTTGCCCCATCTGCCATCAAATAACATTCACCTGGAGCCAGGGGGGCTTATACTGCCTCTTTAAGAGACCTGAGGTTTGGGGATTTTTGCAACTGTCTCTTTCTTGGCGTGAGTTCAGGGAGAAAGTCAATGTGCATGTTATTTAACAGCAATAAAAAATAAAGTATTCCTTTGGAAATTAAGCGTCCGGTGATTGACGTTTGCACCAACGATATCTGACGATCTAGGTCACAAAATGCTTCAGGGTTACTAGAGCGCAAATTCGGGCTTCTACCTCATCAGGTGCCGCATTTTTTGGGTGTTTTTGCGCCTGCATATCTTTAGCGGAACGCGGGACGACTCTCAATCGATTGGCATTTAGTCCCTTTCCCACGGAGCGAAACCAGTGGGGTCTCACCCGTGCCGGCAAGATGCACCCCCTCCGCTTTCACCGCTGCGTGTCTGCTGACGTCATCGAGCTGAGATTGCGTAGATCAAGTGCACCAGAATTCAGGGAAGTAGACTGTCATGGTCTCCGCCAACAATCTGCGCCTTTGATCTGCACTGCCTTTATTAACCAGTCTCCCGTGTTCTCCTGTTGCCAGATTATCTGTTTGCCTTGGGCCAGTAATCCTGCGGTTATCTCTTCCATGTTCTGCTCCTTCGTTCCCCTGTTGACTACCGACGCCAATCCTGCCTGCCTCTGTCTCCGCTTGGGCTGGCTCTCGACCTTGGACTGTCCGACTTCCCGCATTAATAAACACTTTAAACTGCATCAGTGTTTGTCGTGCACTTGAGTCCACCAACACCTGACATAGACAATGGAGAGCAACATGGGTGTGAGTCCAGCAGTGGCCAGTGTTCTTTGTTGTTGGGCACTTTTGACTGTAGGTTCCGCGAATAACTGCGGAACGATGGTGTCGTTCACGCCAGACTTGAAGCGGCGCGCACCTCCATGGCCGGCTCGCGCCGTGCAGCGATCGTTTCGCGTCTGGTCTATTTTGGGCACGAGCCGCGAGCGAAAAAGCAAAAGGACAATGAACAATTTTCGAGCGCTAATGGAACGTAATCGAACACCTTTACATCAGTACATGATATACGCGACTGGCACAATGGATCAGAGCCAAGCCAATCCATTGCCGGGTTGTTTGACGCGTTTCGGCGCGGCTCAGTGAGCCTTTCCCACTGCCACCAAATGCTGATTAATAGCGGGACTACATTACGTTTTTTGGCCAGCGGGAAAGTGGCTTAAGTAACTCGAAGCAAAAGTTCAACTTTGTCGTCTATCCACACCGTCTTTTTGCGTGCGTTCTTCGCTGTATTCGCAGTGCTATGTTAGCGAGCTGCTACTTCTGTAAATATACCGGGCTCAAGGTCTTCTTCTTCTTCCGCCTTCAGGGAGGGATATTTTTGTAGACGGCTACGTGTCATGTTTTTTTTTTCTAAATACTTTTCTTAACACGCTTGGTTTAAAAAAAAAAAAAAAAAGTCCTCTTCTTGTAAACATGGCCATAAAAATGGATAAATGTATTTCCCTGTTAATAGGTTGCTAGTGATTTTTTATTTTTTTTCCAACACTAGAGGAAGCCACTGCAGAGGCTCAGAGCCGCATGCGGTTCCGGAGCCACAGGTTGCCGACCCCTGATTTAGATGCATTTCAAATCTTTTACCACAGAGAGATGTGCAACCCTATCTGTGAGCCACCGAGAATCACAGCAACCACGTCTTTCCTCGGGTATTATTAAGAACGTCAGCAGCAGGTCACATTTTCATGGGGGCTGCCTGAGACAACTGGTTACTTTCGGTTTGCTTTGAAAATACAAATAAACTTATTTGTCGATGTTTCTTGTTCTTTTTCCTTGAGTCAAACATTTTTAACGCCACATTAGCGGGTGTACAAGTCGTAACACCATTCCATGATTCTCTCTATAGTGTCTGTTTTACAACACGGTCAGACTAATAAAACCCCGTACAGATTGGTGTATGTCACACCACAGTAGTCCACCACTTGACTTCCTCTGTCTCAGCGAAATCTAAAATTCAATCAATAGTCAATCAGCTAACACATAAACCTACAAGGTCCGACCGGAAGACCAGAGCAATATTTCCACGAAGGTTGTTGCACTCCTACATTTGGGAAGTAGTAGAAAACATGCCAGTGGCAAAACACCTCAACAAAACAAAACTACCGACTGTGCCCTGAAATTAACTCCTTGGAAAAATAGCAATCAAAGTCCCTGGCAACAACCACAGGCCAAGTAAGGGGTGAACTTCCTCCTCGGACTCTGGGGCAGCAAAAACACAACCTCTCAAGGGCGCAAAAACCCACCCTAAAAGAAAGCGATGGTGCTTGCTCATCTGCATTCAGTGAACAAGGCAAAGTGCAGGGAGGAGGATCTATGCAGCCTCCCTTTTCTTTTCCAACTCTCTTCGGCTCTTTTAAAAGGCGGCTCTAACCAGGTCAGGGCCACTGCCACTCTGCGCAGACGCCGTCAGGGCTCGACCTCACGTGCCTGCATTCCCGTTGGTGCCCTTCGGGGATCTCGGCAAGTTAGCATTCTGTCCCTGCGAGTCCCAGCCCCCGGTGAAGACACAAAAAGAGAACCACACAACGGAGCCTTTTCACCTTGCATCCATCCGTCAGTTCTGGAAATAGGTCGGAGGCGGCTGCGAGCAGGGTGGATTCCTGTGAGGCGGTGCAGCAGCATCACTGGGGGGGGGTGACACAAGGTAGCTGCTCAAAGGCCACAGACCTCCTGAGACATATTCACACAGAGGGTGAACGAACGCCAGAATGCCTACTTTTGTCTTTCACAAGAGTTTTTCTTGCTCACACTCGGTCTTGTTTCCAATCGTGCAACACTTGGTTTTTGTTATCACCTGTCATTGGAAAACAGTATTCAAATTGTTATTTTTGCAATTTATAAATTGTGAGGGAAAAAAGGTCATGGCATACTGGTGTTTTGTGTTGGAAAACTTTTCAGAACCATTGTGGCTGTCATCATGCCAATTTGAAATGATCATCTTCTTCACACCTGTGATGACCAGTTCTGATTGTTGTTTGGAGCTTGGGCGGGGTTATTCGAGCCGCATTTCAGGTGCTGCTGTCCATTGGAAAGAGAGGCCAGGGTGATTGTTGATGACAACAGGGGGCCGGCTGAGGTTGCACAATATATGGATCCTCACAACTCCAGGAGAACCCAAAACAAGCTGCTGAATGGGAACTTCAACGGTGAAATAACTCGGCAGCGGCCTACAGATTCATGGGTGGAGAGGACAGCAGCAATTGAATCATTCGTGCCTGAGAGGAATTACTGTCTTCCCAAATCTGCTGCGAGGGGTGTTTTCCTGTCAGGGACAAAGTAATCGTAGCTCCCAAAGTGCCTCTTGTGGCTCGGTTTGGTATCAAATGCGCCGTGAGAGGACGCAAAACTCAACCAAAGCCTTAACCAAAAAAAAGTGCCTCAACTTAACTGTGCACGTGAACCCGCTAAGGTAGTTGCGCATACTCAGTAGTAGGGGTGTGACAGATCTCGTGCAATAAGATCTCACAAGGTTATATCGTGGCAATATTTCTTGTTTAAGTGAAAAGCCGTTACACTGCATACAGTTTGCAAATACTGTTTGCAAAACCCTTTTTAATGTTGTTTGTGGAATGCAGTTTAACATCTCATGCATGGAAATTATGAATTCAAGTTGTAAAACATTTTAAAATGCCTCTGCAATGTTTTGTAAGTCTGCCAGAAAAAACAAACTCCTTGTCCACTCATATTTTGGCTTTTTAGTTTTCTTAAAAGTAATGTGAAAATCTTGCCTGGTCTCGTTCTTGTGATCCCAACATCGTGTATTGTCTCGTCTCGTGAGCTGAGATGAGATGCAGTGCAGACAGCCGATATCGGTTTGAAGAGCAACTGTTCACAAAACCAACTCTGAATGACTGCTGCCAATTTTAATTCTGTGTCCAGATGGGCAACCGCAGTAGCAGTATATTTAACTTAAAATAATCATAATCATTATCATTTATAAACTTTAATTTACCGTGTCATATCAGCGCAGACTACTGGACACTACAGAATGGCCCTTGGCACTGGACGCATATCTTATCAAGTAGTGCTTATCTTCCGTGGCCCCCACCCTCCTATGCACAGATGAACCTGGTTTATTATAAAGTGAGTGGGGATTTGGACTGAACGATGACGGCATCCCATCAACTGTCAAACCAGTCATCTGAGGCTTTAATACCTCGGCAGCAGAATCCTAATCACCTAGCCTGTGACCCTGTTCCATCACGCCAAGCGGCGGGATGGAGCCAGATGGCCGGACTAAGGTAAAGAGCCATTCCATTTCCTGTGCATCTTGTAACTGAAAATAACTTCCTGCCAAGCGTGTTTACAGGCAGTACCATAGAGGTGAGGCAGGCTGGGGAACATGTTGATTAGTTCTGGTGCATTACTCCAGGTCTTAACAGAAAAATAAAAAAAGAAAAGAAAAAAAGAGGGGAGGCTTGAACCACGCTGGAATAACATACACTAAGTGCTGGTTGCATAACTGCAGAAAGTGGCGAAAGATGCAGTGGATGTGGCCTTGCACATCAATTATGGATCGTGCCTGAAAAAATGTATCCATTTTCCTACCGAATGTAGGCAACTTTTGCAGTGGTCGACCTCTCACCTCTGGGAAACTTCACTAAAATAACAAAAGGGCTGACAGCCCGGGCAGCTGGACCCATGACAAGGGGCATAAAATCAAGCAATTCATTGTAAAAAGAAAAAAAAAAGGAATGACATCTACATTTGTCTGGAGCACTCGGGTCCATCTGACCGAACTGGGGCGACTCAACACAACAGCTGTGCGCATGAAGTCACCCGGGCTGCATCATCGCCGCCGCACGGCCGCAGACAGAAGACAACAAAAGTCAGAGTGACTGCAACTCGCGCTGCACTTTACTGACACTCATTGTTTGACGGTCCTCGCGGGGTAGCGAATGGGGCAACGGATGATTCGCAACCGACCGATGGAGGCTCGTCTCATGAATGTCAAAACAGCAGTTTCTTCATTTTTTGAGTTCTTTTCGGGAATCCCGACGCTAACGACCAGAAGGGCCCTCGCTGCTGTGGAGCTCGCTGTGATGCTGCATCTTAATGACGCTCCATCACGTAAACCCCACCTCTTAATTATTCATCAGGGCCATCCGGAGAGAGCGGAGTAGAGCAGATATTGGGGTTGTCATCAAAGATCAGGTCACGTGATCTGCGGCGATCTGCTCTTCAAACGGTGCCTGGTTATCGATTCAAGACCAGTGGGGTCTTGGGCATAAGATCCCATTTGAAAGGTGCTTGAGAAGAATCGCCTCATTAGCTTAATGAAGGCATCATAAATAAGGTGGTCTAATAGTCAGGACCTTCATTGACTGAGGTTGTTTTTGATTGTGAAAAGCAGAGAATGTTAGTGGGGGGGTTGTATTTAAAGGGGGGTTTTTTGGAAGAAAAATGTACTGATGCGTGTAGAGTCAAGAGTACACTTCAAGCAGGACTGTGAGTGCATGGCCGTGACAATGCGATTGCGATGTTGACTGGATGTGACATTTTGGAGTTTCAAAATCAGTAACGGAACCCTTTTCCATTTTACAATACAATGAAGTGAAAGTACATCTAAAGAGGCTGACTCTTGGTTTCCTCCAGCAGGCGTGCACGGGTTACGATGATACATTTCTGGGGAGGGTTGTGTGAAAAATAACTCTATCGTAAAAAAAAAAAAAAAAAAGAGGAATTTAATAAGTGTCACAGTTGAGAAGCCAGTGTGGCTTTTAATGAGTTAAATAGTCCCCCCGGTTAAACACTTGATAATGCAGCAGGTGCTCCAAGAAGAACATTATATCAGCTGAATGCATTAGGGTGAATCCCCTGTTTGTTGCCTCCTGAGCCCATCAGTGAAGCCAAGAACCTCCCTTGACGAGAAGTCAAGTGCTTCCCTTTTACGTTCCCAAGCACACAGACCAGCGTCGAGAAGCAGTGAACTCTACACTACCCCCATAAAAAAAATTAGGAAATCATCTCAGCACTTTTTAAGAACAAAACACGCTTGATGTGTTGACGTGCACGTCCTCTTGCCGTCGTGGAAAAAGCAAGGCAAGCGGCAGATTATCACCCCAGAAAACAGCTTTGTCAAGTCAAACGGGTGCCAATAAACAGATTGCAAGTAGAGCAATCAAACCTAATCCTGAAGAAGATTTACGGAGAGATGTGCCCTGCCTCTGCCCCGATGAGGCCGAGCCTTGCGAGAAACTGATGGCTAACGCCTCTGTGTGAGTGGCGACATATGTAACACTCGTAAGACATTTAAACACACGCTCGCCAACTCGTAGGATCAAAAAAGGTTTTGTTTCCCCAGTGCAATCTTCCTTCCTGGCTAAAAGCCCACTCGTGTACAGGAAGGAAACAAAGAAAAAAAAACAACAACTTAAGAACATACCAGACAGGTGGTGACAGCTTTGACCTGCCACAGCATGCCTGAAAAGAACCAGCAAGATCATCTTGAACATGACCTCGGTGTCAAAACCAGGATCAGTGGCAGGCGGCCTGGGGGAGGCACACAGTTGCAAAAAAAAAAAAAAGACTGGGGAACTTTTGGAAATATCTGAAAAGTTTCGGAACTTTGCATGGCTATTTGTGGGATTCAACAAAACATTACGAAATGGGGATAATCCAAACAAAAGTAACTCAATTCTTTAACAAAAAAAAGCTTGTGCAACCCAAAATGCTGTTATTTTGGTTCATGTTCATAGTTTTTAGTGTATCAATCCTTGGGACACTTTGCGCATTTACATCATACATCAAACACACGGCCTCAATTGTCCTGTGCTGTGGGCTCACACGCATGGTCATGTGATTCAAGGATGCACAGTGCACGTGGAGGCTGTGGCCTTAACAGGCCTGCAGCAAGGAACAACACTGAGGGTACTCAAGTGCAATACAGGACATTGTGCTACAGCATATTTTCCCAGCTACATTTAAGTGTTTGTCGAGGGCTGGCGTTGGACTTAGGAAATTTCTAGTTTATTTTAGTTTATTTCCGTGAATTCCCGTGGAAGGTTGCCCAAGAACTGTGCAACCCTGGTTAGAATTAGAGAAAGAAGATGGGCACGGAGGGGACAGAGGGGGGCTCCTTCTTCCTGTTGGAACCACAATCACAAGCATTCTGTTATCGTCTGATATCAGTGAGCATTTTAATCACACGTCAAAGGTCACAAAAAGGCACAGAGACAATTAACCTAAACCTACATAAAAAAAAAAAAAAACTAAACTAAACTAAACTTCATGCTGCTCTCTATACTCCGGACACTTTGCCAAACACAAAACTAATCCTAATTCTGCTCTTATGCCTAATGCAGCACAAATCCTCTAAAAACCCCTCAAAAGGAGTTGGGAGGGAGCGAAACTGTCCTCACCCACTTCCACCGTGACCGCGAGGAGAACTAGTGTTGGCGTCGCCTGCCCCAGCATCGGCAGCAGCATGCTCCTGAACTTTGACCGACTCATCTCACTGCAGTCTCGGTACAACAGAATCAGCACAACCGACAGGAACACACCAAATCTCACATGGTCGTGAGGCTCGTGCTCGAAAGCAAAGTTCTTGCACTTTGGCCGGCCTCCATACATATCTCTGCAGGGTTAGCGACGGGAGAAACCTAACAGTACCACTTTCATAGCTTCTTATTCTTCTTCTCTTTCCAGGAGATGGTTGTGTATGAAAACTCCAGTCGGACCAGCATGTAGAACTACTCTGCCTAAACGGCGAGACAATGGAATGGTTACCACGGGCAACGCGTCCCCAGATAAACGCAAGAAACTGACTGACCTCTGCTCAACATCGACTTTAAAGCGCCATGCAGAGCTACGCAGTGCCACTCCCAACGAGCCTCAGGCGACAAAACAATAGACCTTCCAAGCAAAGAGCGTTGTTCCTTTTCTCTCTTAAAATCATAAAAATCTATAAATAAATAAATACTTCAATTAAAAATCGTATCGTAGACTTCTTACCAAGGTAAGCTAGCTTACCTACCCAAAAGAGTGGCACCAATTAGGGATGCAACTAACAATTATTAACTAATCTATTGATTATTTTTTACCATTAGTCGATTAGTCACGATTAGCTTCTTTATTTTCAACACCTATTTTAGACTTCTGTATAACCTGACGTACTTAAATCTACACACCTGTGTTATACTGTTGTACTCTGACATCATACGCACAAAGAATTTATCTGTGACAAAATAACACAGGTATATAAAAGGTATATCTAAAGGTTATATGTAATGTTTATGACAGTTAAATACCTTAAAGAGACTTCTTGCAACTTCATTATTAAATTAATATGCCCTAAATAACACAGTTTATAAGTGATAAGTAAAAGAGTTTTACAATTCAGTATAAACGCCGGTATTGACAGGGGCTGTAATTCACTAATTACTGCCGTAAAGTACGCATTTACCTAAGCGAACTATTGCCCGCTAAGCAAGCTTTTTCCATGACTTTGTGAAGTGCGAAAAAACATATCATGTACTTGTGTCCTACGCTGATGATGAATTCACAAATAAGCATGTCATTTAAAAAATATCTATTCTCAACGTTATTTGTGAACTCCGCTCTGCGGTGCGTGATGATACAGCGACTACGGGGGGTCTTCTTCTCCGTTTTTAGCAAAATGTAAACAACCAGCAACACTGCCACCCTCAGCACTCAGTACAGCACTGCAGGTACAAATGAACACGATGCGTCAACGCTTAAAATTTCACGTCAATGAATTTATATTGTCAACGTAATCTCTTACGCCGACCAATCGTTGGAGCCCTAGCTATGACTATTTTGAGATGTTATTTTTCGTACCTTTAGTTGTTTCCACAGTTGCTTCCGTCTTCTTCAGAAGGTCAATCTGGGTGGTGTTGTGTGACATGTATTCATCAGCTGGTATTAGGGAGGTGTAACCCACCTGTCAAAATCTGACAGGTGGGTCACACCTCCCGCTGTCGGTCCGCTCCTCCCTTCTAGGATGGTGCTCCAGGTATGGGAGAGCACGTACACTCCCTCACCCCTAATCATCGTCCTTGGGCTTCGCTTCCGTATCTCAAATACCTCCTTGATCCAGCTGTGGTGTCTGTTGTTTTCATGTACTATGACCCTGGCATTGTCCCAATCCATGACATGATTTTCCTTTCTGCAGTGATCTGTTATGCTGATTGCTGATTTCATAATTGATTTGAGTTTCTCTGCTGTGCCTTGTCTTTTATTGATCTGGTGTGTCTTTGTACCATCTTCTTTTCACAGCTGGCTCATGGAGGCAATTGAGATACGGAAGCGAAGCCCGAGGACGATGAACAGGGACGAGAGAGTGACGAACATGCTGTCCCGTACCTGGAGTGCCGTCCTGGAAGGGAGGAGCGGACCGACAGTGGACAACCGTGATACCAGGTGATAAATGCACGTCACACACCCAGGTGACCTTCTGAGGAAGACGGATGTAAAGGTGCTAAAAATGCAATCTCAAAATAGTCACGTCTGTTAAAAAAAGCTAAAAGCTAATGATAGTAATTGTTGGAGGTTCCTGTCACAAATATTTTTGGCTTTATGTGCACCGCAAGTTATAGCACATTTTTGCAATCTGATGTCCAGGGGACAATAACAATTGCATTTTTTCAAGAGGATTTGGTGTTGGCTTACAGGTCCAACAACACAGCTCTGAAAGGCAAAATAATTATTTCTTGCACTTTCTCCAAACTCACATTTACACTGGAACAGGTGCGTCCAGAACGTAGGTGTGCTGCGAGAGGCGAGGCCGTCCTCGGGTTCCCTCCACCCCTCGCTGCAATCTTCACGCACACATACTCTCGAAACGATTTCTTGCCAGTGAAGCATGCCACCGAGGCAAAGCTCCTTTTCCTCAGGATTTTATAATCCCGAGGGCTCCGACGCAAAAAAAAGAGGGCTGAAAGAGCTCTTTATAAAGCCGCGGGGGCAGTCGCTGGCTAAAAAGTCTGGACGGGCAGCTCCGCGGCCTTCACTCAAGGATCATAAGCGGGGAACCTTGTCACTGTGTGACCCTATGGGAAAATATATTAAAATTCATGGGTGAAATATAGCAAAGTGAACTGTGCCACGCACCGTTGAGCCTGCACGCCGACATGTACTCAAACCGGCGGCTCGTAACCTGATTACAGCCACTAACTCGTGGTGTTGGCTAAAAATGACGGCCTGCGCTGGTGAGCTAAGTGCTCGGCTGATGATCCCTAACCTAATACACGCTTCTGGCTGCTATTACACTCATTTACTGGCCGATAACGTGTCGGGCCGGGCCTCAACCTGCGGTTGGAAGACATGGTAGTAATCTCTCACTCATAGTGGTATAACACCCTACTCTGTATGTATTGTGCATATTTCCACTCTATCTTAAATGATGCCCCCCCCAAAAATAAATAAATAAATAAATCATTAATTAATAGAAAGAATGGCACATTTAGCTCTGTTTGGTAAACCGTGTTTAGCTCCTCTGATATGTTTGGAGGGAGACATAAACAGTCGCAGGTGAGACAAACTCCCAGGTGCCGCCTTCTTCTTGACTTGTAGAATGAGCTGGGCCTGTTGTGACGTCATAAAGGTGTTAAACCCCATGTCGTGGCAACATAGGGTGTGTACAACAACTTTTCCCTGAGGATAAACTCAACAAACTGCTTAGCAAATTCTGGCCTTCACGGCTTCTCCTTCTCACGTTAGTGATGAGTTCATCACTTTCACTGGCGTTATTACATAAAACAGTCAAGAGGCTCAAGTCGAACGGGCGAGTGCAGCGGCTCTCCCACCCTCACCGCCTTTGCTGGGTGAATAATAAAAACGCACCTCTTAAAATAGCCAGGGAGCACTTGTGTCGGATCGCACGGCACTTTCATTGGCCATAACCAGCAAACGGGCGACTGTCGATCGGCAGACCACACAACGGTGGGATATACATTTATAGTAAAACAAAACAAAACAACAACAACAACAACAACAACAACAGCAACACACGCCGCCCTCGAATCAATGTGTGCAAGACGCGTCCGAAAACCCCCGCAATGCGCCCACCGTTCGTACCCCCCTCAAAAAACCTGCGGTTATAGGCGGGATGCAGGCAGGCGAACGAAGCCGAGGATGTTGTCGGCGGCGTCGGTGGGGACACAATACGTGGTGAGGGGGTCTTCTTAAAGAAAGAAAATGCGTGTCGCAGCGGCGAACCGACCCTCCGGGTTTCCGATGTGGGCAGGAGAGAAGAGGAGAGGGAAGCAGCTAACTAGCGTTAGCCACACGGAGCTAGCGTCGGCAGCCGAGGCGCAGTAGGTCTGTGGCTGGCTACGGTGGCTTTTGTTTCGGAGGGGCTCCGGGGCTCTGCGTCGACCGCCGCCGCGCAACACACACACACACACACACACACACACACACACACACACACACACACCCGAGTCGCCCTCCTCCGCTCCACAGCCGTTATTTCCCGGGCGAAACGGGGCAGCGTACCACCCGGAGCTGCTGCGCGGCTCTGGCGGCGAGACTCACCTTGACGGCGGCGGATCTCTGGGGCTCCGCGGCGGCAAGAGGCGCGATCCGACGCGGGTAGGAAAGGAAGGAAGAAGGAGAAAGAGAAGAAGGGTGGCCGTGGGACGTCGCTCCGTTAGACAGACTTGAATAGATGAGCGTTCAGACACACAGCCACACTCTATTGCCTCTGTCTGGTGTGTGCGTGTGTGTGTGTGTGTGTGTGTGCGTGTGTTTGCTCTGCCCACTTGCAGCGAGCGAGCGAGCGACGCTTTAGGGACCGTCCACGTGTTAAGAATCCCACGGAAAACGCGTGGGTTTGCATGATGCTTTTTTTTATTTTTTTATTTTATTTTATTTTTTTGTTTAGCTGCCTCGCCGTCCAAACGTTTCTATGAAAGAGGATTAGGGCCACACCAAGAGAATATACATTCTCTATGTACATGTATACATGGTATGCATGTATATTCTACTGGTTTGGTCCCATCAACTCAAGCGAGGATTATTCTGTCCTTGATTGCGTTGATGTCAAACTAGACAGATAGTTAACATGTGAGACGATCCAATGAAACTGAAGCTTGGAACTTTAAGGCTTTTATTTATTTATTTATTTCACTTGTTTCCTTGTATTTCCATATTGAACAGTGTGGTTGAATCTGCTATCTTTTTGTTTTTTTTGGAAAACTGCAGCAAACATACAAACAAAATATAATCATCATCACTCTTCACAGTATTTCCATGCAATTAAAATGATGTATATATATATGTATATATATATGTATATATATGTATATATATATATATATATGTGTGTGTGTGTGTGTGTATATATATATATATATATATATATATATATATATATATATATATATAAATGTAAATATATATTCAAATGCTACTTAGCAAACTATAATTAGCAATTCTTAAAAGTAATCAAAACATCACTAAACATGAAAATATGCACCCCATCATCACCCCAACATCATCATCAAAGAAAGAAAAAGACCCCAAAAATCAAGTTCCTTTTATAACAACTTTTTTAAATAATATCTTACTAATCTAATTAAAATGTTATAGTGCCTCTCTGCCTTTGAAGCCAACATAACCTGCACGTTAACAGTGGACGGTCCCTGACTACACACGCATGCGGTCATCGACTAAAAAGATGTTTGCTCCCACCTGCTGGCTGAAAGAAGCATCAGCATTTTTTTTTTTTTTTTTTTTGGTTAATCTACCCATGATTTTACCTGGTTATGTGTTGGCCAGGTCCTTGTGCTTTACATGCACGATTTTATTTGTGGCAACAAACCTTCGTAGTTCTCAGAACATTGGAGTAAAAAATTAAGTAGTGTGAGGATGATAATAACCAAGCTGTTTCACGCTTCTGAGCTGTTAGTGTTAAAAAGTGTGAAAAACTTTTCATTTCGCAAAAGGACTTAAGTCTTCTGCATGCAATGCAGTAGATCCTTCTGGGTTTCAAGTTAGTTGTACATGACTTAATCATGAAGTGCTACTGTTTAGATCGGTGTGTGATAAATGTAGCATGAAATTACATCATGCTTTTAAGATGGACCTCTTTGCTTTCATGGCACACCCAACATGACTTTGCATGTGTTTATTTCCCTAAACAAATGAGGTGGGCAGCTTTTCTTTTGTCGTCAATGTAATTGTACCTTTATGTGACGCAAGTGTATTCAAAGACATGAAAACACAAAAAACTCAGTCTGAGAAAATAGATTTATTATGCAAAAAGGGAAGTATGCACAACTTGGTTGCGGTTTTTGTGATGAGGCAAAGTTTAGATGAGAAATGAAAAAGAATTTTAAACGCATAAAAAAAATCAACCACATATGAAAATTTGAATATTTAAACAGGATTTTTCTTAGTTCCTGCTACAGAACCAAATACTTAAGTATTTATTACCACCAGTTTGAATTGAGAGGCATAACAATACAACAGCTAGGGAAAAACTGATTGGTTGAACTGGTTCTATTATTTGATTCAAAACTAGACAGTCAAACAGATTTAATGTTAATCTGAAATATAGCCAAGGTCTTTGACAATTTCTAAGAAAGTACCGAGGGTGAAAGAGAAAAACTGTGATGCAAACAATCTCTAAAGAAATATGGGCCTAGTTTTACAGTTTGAGCCAATCAACAAACTTTTTTCTTTTTTTTTTGGTTGGGGGTAGGGGGTGGGGGACTGTAAGAGTCCACCCTCAAGAAAGAAACCTTAATCAATCGAACCCTTTGTCCCAAAAGCTGACAGCGCCTAAATAAACCACAAATGACTTTGGCAAAAGACATTATTTCTTGTATTCTCCCCCAACACTAATAATAATAATAATAATAATAATAATAATAATAATAATAATAATAATAATAATAATAATAATGATAATACAATGATATTTAATCTGTGGTTTCCTCAGTTTGAATAAAAAGATAATTCCTGGATAAATACGGTCATTGAAATCAAGCTAACATTTTTGGGCTCGAGCTGGACATTTTCCAGGAGGGTCCAAGTCTCTGGCGTACATTTTGAATTGCTCTCAGAAACCCCGATATTTCGGCAGTTCCACTGATGTGTCTGGAGTATGATTGTATGAAGCAGAAGCAGTTTAAGGAGGCAACGCGTTCACTTTCCCAGCCTCTTGGCCACATCCTTGTATGCCAGCTCGATCTCGACATCCGATGGACACGTGTTGGCGAACTCGTCGCGGCTGTAGGCGTTGTTGAGGTAACGCCACACACCCTTGAATTCGGACGGGATGTTGTACTTCCTGTACTTCTTTGTGACCACCTGAGAATCATTTTTTTTTTTTTTTTTTAAATTTTAAAAAAGAAAGAAAGAACAATTGCTTTTTTGAAAACCAGATCTACCGACGGACAAAACATGTTTGTGTTTGAAGCGGTAGACCTACCTTGAGGACGTGAAGTTTGGGCAGAAGGTTGCAGTCGGCCAGCGTCAGCTCATCCCCGTCCAGGTATTTTCGCTTGGACTCTCCCACGTCGTCCTCATTGGGCAGCGGGCTCAGCAGGTACTCGTCCAGCTTCGCCATAGCCTTGTCGAGATTTTTCTCCAATGCTAAACAGAAAACACACACAAACACACACACACACACACCACACACGTGCGGTTCGAAATAAACACGAAAGCATTTTCAAGGTGCGTACCCACCGGAGTAGCATAGAGAAAACAGCTTACCGCGATGTTTTTCAGGCTGCGTGTTTTTAACGTAAGCCGAGAACTTTGCGAACGTGTCATTTCCCGCCGTCATCGATTCGCGGTTCCTCACTGAGAGTCTGGGGTACCTTAGCAGCAGCAGATGTTGGCACGTCTTTAGAAAGGTAACCGTTTGAATGGTTTATACCTGGGTGTGAGCACACGGCCAGGGACTTACTTTGGCGGCGCTAGCATCGTCTCCAGGTACTCCTCTATTTTGTTGACGTCGGTGAGCACCTCCCCTTGGAAGGTGAGGAAAGGCGGGTGCGTTCCTGGGGCCAGGTCGTGAAGATCAGCTGGCCTCCTGATTTTGGTGTGTGTGTGTGTGTGTGTGTGTGTGTGTGTGTGTGTGTGTGCAACAATTATTAGAATAGCATCTGAAGCCACTCACATTAGCCATTATGCTCA
Source organism: Thamnaconus septentrionalis (assembly GCA_009823395.1). NCBI lineage: Eukaryota > Metazoa > Chordata > Actinopteri > Tetraodontiformes > Monacanthidae > Thamnaconus > Thamnaconus septentrionalis. The sequence continues at coordinate 29,935,924 of CM020501.1, read as the reverse complement.
TTTCTAAAGTACCACCATGAAGCGCTTTTTCAAAATAAAAGAAAGATTTACTGAAAGTAAGAAAGTAAGAAACATTGTAATCGGCTTATTCATTACCTCTTGAGGTCAACAGTGGTGACGTTGAAGACCACACCCTTGAGCCAGAGGATCATAAAGAGGCGCTGTGAGAAGGGACAGTTTCCGATGCTCTCTCCATCGCTGCCGGCCTGACACAGACAACAAGCAGCAACAGTTACACACAATAGTTACCATAAATGCAGTGACACAAAGTGTACAAATGCTGGGGACGGAATCGTGGCGCGGTGCGTTTGGGCTCACGCTTATTCTCTAAATGTAATTTAAAGGCCCAGTGTGTGAGACTTCAGCAATGAACTCTATGGCAAACTACACATTGCAAAGATAATGCCACAGCGACGACAACTTTTAGCTTTATGTTTACTCTATTAGTTCAACAGCGTGACACCTGTCACACCCGTTCAAATACTGTTTCCTGTCAGAACAGACAGTGGCATCGAAAAAGGTCAATGTGCAACACTGAGAGAGCCCTCCCATAACCTCCAAGACTTTGATACCTTTGTCTGCTTTTATTGTTTTCCCAGTGTCAAGACTTTCATTGCGCCATAAGCCCTGCTGTGAATCGCTTCCTTGGCCTAAACGTAAAACAGTCATCGTGCTGTACTACATTGCCCTCTAGTGGATTTATAATGTAACGTGCTGAACTGCTTTTTCTTTTTTCTTTTTTTTGTTTTAGAATGATTCGCCATAACTCCTGGAGTTACTTTTGTGAAAGTGACTCACATAACACAAGCATAGTGTAATGCATCACAATTCAGAGAGAAATAGCAATATTGTAATTCAGTTAATTACTAGTATTGCAGTTTCCCTCCGATTCCACCTCAATCAGACTACATATAATTTACATCATTAAGTATACACAAATGCGTGTTATTTTAGAAAATTAGCATTTAGCAGCTTCGGTGAACCACAAAAGTCACGTGTTGCTGCTTTTGTTTGCAAAAAAGATATATTTATGCAACATTGTTCAAGAGACCATGTATTTCTTTGAGTGTGTGCGTATGCACGCACGCAGCCGCAGCTGTAACAGGACACTGTCACGAAACCCCGAGCCCAGCATTAATAATCCACACTGCCCCGATTAACCGGCTCGCTGCCTGTTCTAGACCCTAGGTTCCCTTCAGTTTAAGGGGAAGAATTAACGATTCATAAATAAACAAAACAACTCTCAGCAGTCTGAGCAAGTCGACGCTTGACCCAATTTATTTTTATTGCAGTGCCACCAAATTATGGAACAGGCGCTTTGATATGACTTCAAATTCAAGGGCCAGTGTTTCAGATTCAGCAGCATCTGCTGGTCAGAAAGTGCATTACAACCAATGTTGAGGTTTGTCCCTGTTTTTCCAATGTCCAACCTGCAACCCCCAAACGCCACAATGAAGTTCTGGGCAACTTCAGTGCACACGGAGACAGTGTCCAAACATCTCCGCGACACAGGTCCTAATGCTGTGCCAGGAAAAGTCACGTGTTGCGTGTTCGTGGAACAGCTAAGGTTGCGGCGTGGAACGAGACAAATGGGGTTGCATTAAGTCATGTGACCCCCTCGCCCCCTCACCAGCCCGAGGACCCATTCTCAGCACTGAAAGCGCCCCCATCAATGATTCATGGCCACGGCCGGAGAGAGAGAAAGAGAGATTGTCCACGCACGTGGCGGGTGTCAGGTTGAACGCGCACACACGCATGGAAAAATCAGTAACCTGTGTCAGGTTCGACACGAGGTTGACATCAAAAACATGGGAATGACACACACAAGCGTTGCGAGGCTTCGTCCGGAAGCCATGAAACTGATCAGGTGTCAGTTTCTTCTTCTTCTTCTTCTTCTTCTTCTTCTTCTTCTTCTTCTTCTTCTTCTTCTTCTCCTTCGTCTTCTTCTTCATCTTCTTTGTCACATAAGCAGCGCAAAACACTCCCCCCACCTTGACAAACAGCTCGATGTCGGGGTCCTTGTCTTCCTCGGCCGCTGCATCCGTCATGGTCAGTAGGAAGGTGCTCGGCTTTCTGCTGCTGCTGTCGTCGTTGTCGTTGTTGTTGTTGTACGTTGGAGTTTCACTTTACTCCGGGGCCCATGTGGCGCAGTCACGGCAGCTGTGTCACAGTGTCAGCTGAGGGCGAATGCCGGCTATGTGTGTGTGTGTGTGTGTGTGTGTGTGTGTGTGTGTGTGTGTGTGTGAGGGGAGAGCGAGAGGTCCCGCTTGCAGTGGGGTGCAAAGACTGCCGGGGCTAAAATAAACCCCTCTCTGCAGGGGCGAGGGGGTGGGGCAGGGTGGTGGGCGTGTCCCAGTCGGACGCAAGGAAGGCCCAATCCCCCGTTGGCCGCCCGTGCCCCTCCAACCCCTCCCCACCCCAGATCGGCAACGCCACCGGGTGAACTTGGAACCCCAGTTCGGCTCCTCTGCGCCACCTGGTGGTGCCTGTGCTTCAACCACACCCCTTTAAATCACCAAAAAAAAAAAAAAAAAATCCCAGCAAAGCATAAAAGGGTGGCGAACTGACCTTTCTCACTGCAATTACGCAACGCCGTGATTGCGAAGAGGTGAATTTGCGCAAATGCTTTGACTGGTAAAAATATCAATGCACAATTGAAAGTTTAACATTTTCTCAGCTCTTCTTATTGCCTTGAATTTGGCAATAACCCTCGATGTTACTTACTTGGGTTGGCACAACCTAACAAATTGCAATTAGTGGGATATTTTCTCTCCCACCCTCCTTTATCTGATATCCTCATATTATCATCCTTGCACTTTTATGATCCTGTGCTTGGTGTTTATCCCAGATCTTATGCCTGCTGCTTACCTTTGATCACCAGCTCTGCCCTCCATGTCGTATTTATTTATTTATTTTTGGCGATACGCTGTGGATTTGTAGCCTCTGATTTAATAAATTTGGGCGTTTGGAGGAGGACTGTGCAGCTCACAGCCACGCGCCGGCGTTCGGATGGCCACGCGACAGGAAACGCCTCTGCATTCCCGTCCCTTCGACCCCCAAACTTAAATTTAGATCCACACAGTAGCACAGGCCTGTTAACGCTCATGCTCACCAGGGTCCATGCACTCAAACACACCCACCCACCCACACACACGCGCACACACACACACACACACACACACACACACACACACACACACACACACACACACACATTCTTAGACAAGCTGAAGCGCTGGTAGGTACTGGCTGAGCTTTGCCCCCCATTGCAGCTGCTGTATTTACAATTATGAATGTGATCCTGCTAATGGGCCACCGCTTCCAGAATACATGCTGTTTGTTCTTCTGTTTTCAAACCTGTGTCGCCTACCTTGACGAAGAGCGTGACCTGAGGACCGCCCGCCGACCCTCGCCTCTCCACGACGCGGCCCTTCCCTGAGGACGCGGAAGAGGAGGACGAAGACGAAGACCTGCGTGACGTCTTCGCAGCGTCCGTGTGGTCCACCTGGCCCTCGGCTGACCTCGTCTCCCAGGTCGTCTCAATGCTCACCACCTCCACCCTCTCCTCTTCCCGTTGCCATTCGTTCGTTGTCACCACCTCCCGCACCACACGCACCTCCACCTCCTCTCGGCGGGTGTCTTCGGAGTGCGAGGAGGCTGGGGCGCAGGAGGAGGCGGCCGAGGACGAGGACGAAGACGAGGACGATGAGGCGGAGGACCCGCTCCGGTCTCTCTCCTCCTCTATGAGGGGGGGCAGGGGAGGGGGACTCGGGACTCCGTACGTCTCCACGTGAATGTACGCTTGCGCTTCAAATTCATTCTCGTCGGAGGAGCTCATCCTTTGGGCTGAGGTCGTTCTTACTCGGGACGCGCGCAGTTCGTGGTAGGTGGCAGGCAGCAGGTGGAGTGAGCACGACGGCAGCCTTGCTTGGCTTATCAAAAAGAAGGAAAAAAAAGCACCCCCCCCCCAGGACTTTGCTCAGGTGTGAACTGAACCCGTGCCAACTGGGAACAGCAGCATTACGTAGATGGTACACACAACACGGGTCATTTGAAACATGAAATTGCCAGTGGAGATAAGCGCAGAATGGAAGTTAATTATTGTGTTTATCTGAGTGCAAAGTGCGTCTTACAAAGGGCTACCCTTAACGTTTTAATACAGCCATCATCAAGACACACCCAGAATGTACACATCAGCATTTTTCAAGGCCATATGCTATAATAGCCGTTCAATATCCAGGCAGCTTTGAGAGGTCTCTCAAAGGATCTACGACAATTGTATGTCCATTCATGTTTTATCCTCTGGACGGTTGGCAGGGACTCCTCTTGTGGAGGCCAAAAACTAAAAAAAAATATCAAAAATGTGTGTCTGGCATTCCGACAGTTAAAGAGAACAGAAGCTTCATTTATTAAATCACAGCAATTAAGCTCATATGGGTTAAAAAAAAAAAAACAACAAAAAAACTCCTCTTCTCCACAAGAAATGCTTTGGAATAGCTATTGGCTATCTAATTAAGCTGGTGACCGCTTACAAAACCTACTCAGTTCCCATATAAATGAATTCATTTGCATCCCTCCAAATAATATATGGTGTTATGGGAAAACAATGCATTACCAAGCACAGTTTTGTGTCGTGGAGGAAAAACAACAAACCAACAACGAATATCCTGCATTCTGAGATGTAATTATGTAAGTGGATCTCTGGTCGTGCACTTTTAATTTGGAGCAATTAAACCAAATCATGCTGTAATTAATGTTTATTTTGTTTAAATCGTTTTGAAATGCTGAAAACTCAAAGTGTCACCTGAGTAAAAATTGTTAAACTTGTTTACACGCCTATATAACAAAAAACAAAACAAAACAAAACTGTTACGTTCAATTGCATTATTTATGCCCCACCCCTTAAGCATGCCTATTGGCTGCCTGAACTGCCAATCTGCTGTAGTGGACTCAAGAGCGGAAGCAGGAAACGGTGGATATAATGCATTTTGGAATCAGAGAATGGTCTTGTTGAAAGCGACGCATTTTGCTTTTTATCATTACCATTTATCTAGTTCAACAACTATAGTTAATTCATGTACGTATGTGATGAAAATGTGAATGTGATTCACAACACTAGCTCTCGTTGCCTGAGCTGACTTTGATGATGTTGGATTATTGTGACAGGCGCGACACCAACTTCCGGTCAGCATTTGGTGCGCTCGAAGCATTTCTGGTCTGTGGGAATAACGATGTCGTTGTCAAACAAGCGAATGAACTTTTGAGTTTTCTTAAAAACCCTAGTGTAAGTACAACTGGTCGCTTCTTTCCGCCTGCACCAGGTAATTCAACAGACAGTCGGCACGATACGTTTAACCAGCTGGCAGACGAGAATCGACACTTTTATTTCGCTTTTGTTTCACGTTTACAGCTATTCTCGAACATTTCTTGCTTCGCGTTGACATCGCATGTTGTTGTTTTTAAACACTGAAATAAATTGTTACGAATCAAGTGCAGTGACAATCCCGCCGAAGACGTCCGTGTTTGTAGTTTAATTGATACCGAAGGAGGAAACTTGACATTTCGTCGCCGCCGACTTCCGTCTGAGCGCGTGCCTTTGAATCGCTGACAAGAGTCGCGGTAAATTTAGACTCAATATGACGTTTCCCTAAATACTTAAGTCATATCAAGTAGAGGTAGAATTTGTTGTCTTGTTTTCTCTGAAAAAACACAAACTGGGTTTGAGTCTCTCAGGTGTATCACTATCCACCTGTCTGGTGGCGGAAGGCGTCATTCCAGGGACTTCCTGGTCAAGTGAAGCAGCGACCTGTTTAACTAGCTTGTAGTTTGTGGCTTGTAGTTTTTATTTACTTCAACCTCGGGAAATGCGTATTCTTCCAAATACTAGGCTCCAAACCGCTCAAAATCTTGAATGTTTAATTCCCACCTCGCCCCCTAAAGAACGAAAGCAAGAAAAGAAATGCTGGACAGTAATTAAAGCAGCTCTAGGTTACTTTTCGACCATAAAATTATGATTCCAAACTCAGTAAAGCGGTATATAACCGATTAATAGGATCAATGGTGCCGCCTCGGCAGCGAGAGGGAGGTTGTGCCGGCTGTAACTGCACTGCGTAACTTTCAAGCGCGACCCGACACACCGGACGAACCACTATACGGCAACGTCACACGGTTTATTTAGAGGCGGTTTTGCTACTACTAATAATAATATTAAAACTTTATTTGTACATCTTTATTTGTACAGCAATCACAACCAAAGGCGTCTCAAAGCGCTTTATACAATCAGAGAGAACCAACCGGTTTTTTTTTACATACTACTATTACAAATACATAAGAAAATAATTAACCTCGATGAAAGACGAAGTAATAAAAGTGTTGAACGTTTGCTACGACGTTATTGTCAGTGTCTGTTTTGCATTTCATACTGGTGTTTTTCCTGAACACATACGAGCGCTCCAGCTAGGCCACTATTTGTATTTTCCCACATCAATAAACTAGCGCTGCAGCGTGTTTTACTTCGTCACGTCGCCATTTCCACCGAAAGTTACCTAGAGCTGCTAGAGCTCTAGTTTCTTATTTTCTGTTTCGCCCAAATCCTTATTATTTAAAGTATAAAAATATTTTTCAATCTCATCTTTTTAAATTTGCACCAGCAAACCAAGTATTATTTTTGTCAACTTCATAACTTTAAAAGTGACTTATCAATCGTCTTTGACTTACTCTCCATTTTCAATGGATAGAAATTTTAGATTGAATAACTTCTTTTCCTGGTTTGTTCTTGTTCCACTTTCTCCTTTATCTGTCTACATACACGGTGCTGTCTGTTGTCCTTGAACCCTCCTCAAAGAAACTTAGTTTGAAAGCATAATTTAAGTAGTGCAAAACGACGTATCAGCAGAACTTTACCATCCTGTTGCACAGACGTATGTAAAAGACAGATCAGACGGCACAGAGAGGCCAAATCATCTGTTCATCTCAGTTCCTCTTCATTGTGAGCTGAATTTAAACCGTCTCACCTGCTCACACTTCCTGTCTCACCTTCCAAAGATGTTGCTTCCAATGCTGTTCCTCTTCATGGCCACCATCGGCGCTGAAGAAGGGGCGACCCAACAGAAACCACCGGCGTTGCTGCTGGTGTCCTTCGACGGATTCCGAGCCGACTATCTGCAGCGGTTCCCCATGCCCAACCTGGAGCTCCTGTACAGCCAGGGGGTCCTCGTCGAGGAGCTCACCAATGCCTTCATCACCAAGACCTTTCCCAACCACTACACCCTGGTGAGTCTCCCCTCGCCGATGTTCTCCGTGTCGATTGTGGCTGTGCGTGCAAAGTCGACAGAATGACCCACTTGATTTTTATATTTTTCCAGGTGACGGGCCTGTACGTCGAGTCCCACGGCATCCTCGCCAGCTCCATGTACGACCCCGTGACCAAGAAGCACTTCAACAACGTGAACGACACTGACCCCATGTGGTGGAGGAAGGCGGAGCCCATCTGGCTCACGGCGCTGGACTACGGCCACAAGACGGCCACGGCCATGTGGCCCGGCTCTGACGTGCGCATCAGGAACCGCACGGCGACGCACTACTTCTCCTACAATCGCCGCGTCACCTTCCGGCAGCGGTTGCAGAACGTGACCAGCTGGCTGCTGGGGGAAGGAGAGGTATAATGTATGATGATGATGTGACGTTTCACTGAGTTTTACACCAGAAGTCTCTTTAGCTGCGTTTCCATTACCCCTAGAATTACACAAAACCTAAATATTGCGATAAAAAACTGGTAATGGAAACACCTAAACTTAAAAAAAAAAACCTCAAATCTGGCTGAAAGGTTTTAAGCTCAGATGAGGTGGTTTTTCAGACATATGGAGGTATATCGCAAAAGTGTAATGGAAACAAACCTTGCAAACAAAAGCAAACGTATTTCTAACGTAAAATTGCGGGATGAGATTTTATGAGAATTTATGCCTTTCCCGCCGTTCATTGGAAACACCTGCAAATTGCAATTGTACTTGGTCGAAATTTTTAGAAATATCGCTTTTATTTTGCGCAAAACTGTAATGGAAACGCAGCTTGTGTCAGTCGTCAATTGAAGTGCTGCCTCGTTTTCGAAAGTGGAAAAACAGGATGTGTCAGCACCAGCTCAGACGCAACCTTGCGGGATAGCGTGTTTGCTACAGTTAAACAGAAAAAACTCATTGGTAGCTTGTAGCTGTGGGAGGCAGACGTGTGTCATTTGTGTAAATTTCACTGTGGAGCTACATGACCTCCTGACGTTCGACACCTCTGGCACACCCCCTGCCCCTTCTAACCGCCCCAGGAGGAGGGAGTGACATTTGCGGCGCTCTACTGGGAGGAGCCTGACAGGGCCGGCCACATCTTTGGCCCCGACAACACCACCGCCATGGCCAAAGCGCTGAAGGAGGTGCGAGAACTGTTACGCAAAGGGTTTTTTATCTGTTGTTCTCTTCAGCTTGAAAAGTCCTTTTCCTTTCGTAGGTCATGAGCGAGTGCTGTTTTAACGGGTGTGTGATTTTAATTGTAAGCGTTTCTGTAAGGAGACAGAGTTTCCTGCTGTAACTCGGGGAATTTCTGGACTTGAGTAGTTAAACAAAAGCAGTTACTAACAAAAATTAGAAACCTAATTTCCGACACGCAATAAATCTAAAAGTTTCCCAGCGCAGTTTCATCCGTAACTCGCACTTCTCTCCTCCCTCCACCAGGTGGACGACAACGTGGGCCTGCTGGTGTCGGAGCTAAAGCGCACGGGCCTGTGGGGCCGCATCAACGTCATCATCACCAGCGACCACGGCATGGCCCAGTGCTCAGCCGAGCGCCTCATCCGGCTCGACCGCTGCCTCCACCCCGACAGCTACGCCGGTGGTGGACCTCACGCCGGTCGCCGCCATTGTGCCGCTCATTGGTAACACTCCCTGCGAAGACCCCCCCCACGCCCTCCACCTCTGGGGGGTGAGTGACGCACGCTGATAAGCACAAACTGTCACCCACAGACCCTCACGCGGTCCACGCCCTGCTGAGCCAGTGCCACCCTCACATGACGGCCTACCTGAAGGAGGACATCCCCGACTGGCTGCACTACAAGAACAACGAGTTCATCCAGCAGATCTTGCTGGTGGCCGACGAGGGCTGGACCATCGTGCAGCGCGGCGACAAGCCCAAATTCTGTACGAACTTTTGCGAACTGGAAACGTGCGAGTGCAAAGCATGCTAGGTGCCCCTAATGCAGGGGTGTATCTTTTTATGCAAGTTTTTCTTTTCCTAATGTGTGTATACATCATTTCTTGGCTGACTCTGTGTACGACAGGCTGCGCAAAAGTGCCTCTATCGTGAGGTCAACAGAAAAATTGCAAAGTCAGCTCGCTTGATTCAACGGGCCACTTAAAATCAGTCGACGGGCTGCAGTTGGCCCCGCGGGCCGTAGCTTGGATGCCACCTGCCCTAATGTGTCCGCTTTCCTCCTTCACTTGCCCTCAACCCTTCCCGCAGTGGGCGACCACGGCTACAACAACTCCTTATCCAGCATGCACCCCTTCATGGCGGCCACTGGGCCCAGCTTCCGCGTGGGCCTGCGCACCACCGGCCTCCACAGCGTGGACCTCTACCCACTCATGTGCCACCTGCTGGCCATCACGCCGCGGCCCCACAACGGCAGCATAGCGGCGGTGCAGTGCCTGCTGGCAGCCGAGGTCTGCTCCCGCCGGCCCCACGTGGCCACCCTGACGGTGGGCCTCTTCCTCCTCCTCGCCGTTGCGGGTGTCGGTGAGTCCAGACCCCGACAGCAGACCTTCGGGGTGTTTACACACCGCTGTTAACCTGCGCTTTCCCTCAGTTCTCTTCCAGCTGCTGAGGGAACGCCGGCGGTCGAGCGTCCACTTCTACCGCAGCCTGCAGGCACAAGACTCGGACGGCGCTCTGCTGATCACGTGATCCGCAGATGCCAGGGTTTCCAGAAGTCAAAAGTCGAGAACCACTGTTGTAGCACTTGTGCTTTATTTCGTTCATGTTACTGTCTTATTTTTTTACTTCCATTGTTAAGGGTTATCACTGTCAGACGTAGTCAAGGGAGTTGCTTTTTCCTGTTTTATTATTATTATTATTATTATTATTATTATTATGTTCTTCTTACAATGTGTACGTTTCTTTTTTTTAAATTACCACCAGAGGGAGCCATACACCATTTGAATGTCGCTTTTCACACCCCGAACGTTGCCTTATTTACACAGCCGACAGCAAAAGGATTGATATGAAGCTTGTTTTTCACCTTTAACATATTTGAAATCCAAATTGATATTTATTGACAACATTTTTCCTTGACGGAAATCATTAAGTGCCTTTCAACTAAAAATGTGTAGATGTGTGTGCATGTTTGTGAATATACTGTATGTGTTGTTGAGTGGGGTGGGATGGGGGTGTGTGGGACGAAAGAATATGACAGAGACGGCATTGAAACTGAATTGACTGATCTGGATTGCAATTCACTTTCAACATGAAACGTGAAATCCTCCGTTACTGACTAAAATGACTGATCTTCTCTTCTCCTGCTGCACCTGCTGTGAAAACCAGAGCTGATCGCGCCTCTCACTGTATTCGCGTGACGTTAAGTTTGTTCTCAGCACGCATTACAAATCAAAACAAACAAAGAAAAGCAAAAAAATGACATTCTGTTTGGACGAGATCCTGTTTACCAGCACTGCAACCTGCCCTCCCCTGCACTCCTACATGGAAGTGGTTCGCTTAAAGATGCAAAACTGGACCTCAATAAAGCCGACATGATATGTGATGCCTTGTGTTATTGTAATCTTTGTGTGTTTGCAAGCAAGGAGACGCAACACAATGTTTGGAAAAGAAAAAAAAATTATATTCCCGTATTTTTTTTTTTTTCTTTCTTGATCGCAGTCACAACATTACAATGTAATAAAATGGCAAATATATAAAATCAAACTTACGGACGCTTATACATCTCTGTATCATGATCAAACCCAAAAAGAAGTCCACATGTGTTCTTTAAATACCTGTTTTTACATTGCTTTAAAATCTAGTAATAGTTTTTTATGTACTCTGTATTATTGTAAATCTTTGTCTCTTCACAGATAAATATATATATATTTATTTCCAGGAGGTATTGTAACAAAAATAACACATTTCCTAATGTTGGCCACTCTGTGCCATTGAAAATATCATTCAACTCTTCCCCTGGATGTGATTTTTTTTTTCTCCTCTTACACTGTTGTAGACACAAAGTACACAGACAAACAAGAGATACACAATGCCGCCTGGCTTTGTTTTTGTTTTTTTTTCTCTCTCTCTCCTGTTTTGTTTGTGGTTGGTCAACATTCAATGTGAGAATCCCCCTGCCCCTACAACTCCAGTTCTGGGGACTGCGGAATACTGATTTTTGTTTTTTTATGAGCTGACGCAGGAGCGGTTTGAACACAGGCGATGACAGCAGCCATCAGTTCTATAGTGAAGCCGTGGCAGTGAGAGTCAGACAGACCCGCCCGCTAGCGTTAGCACGCTAAGCTAATCAATGCCAAATGGTCAAAAACTGTAGATGGCTGCATACGTTTAGATAATTACCAAACGTGTTGGAGTTGTATTCTGTATACAACGTATTGTGGGATTTCAGCATTTAAGGGAAAATCATAGTGTTGAAACTCAAAGATATATGTTTAAAAAGATTAGCATCTCAAAGATGTAAACGGAAAAATAAAATAATAATTATGTATTCTGGTTAAATATATTGGCTGTTTGTTTTAGGGCTTGTTTAACCCATTTGGTTGTCAAAAAGTTTCCACAGACCGCAGAAAACCAGCTGGGTAAGTTCTTGTGGTTCTTAATCTATCTACGCTTTCTTAGCACAACAGTGTTTGACATCCAAAATATGAAATATAAGCCATGTGCATGCAGAGCAAAATGACAACGAAGAGAGATTGCGAGGTTAGCGCAGTTGTGCAAGACATCAGTTGGACCAGTGTCATTTAAGTTTTAGAGGGTCACCGGGTGAGCCAGATTCCGAGAGTCCAACAAGCAAAACCTTTACATTTAGAGATGCAGCTATGTTGGAAAGTGTCAAACTGTGACCTGAGAAGTGTTGAAATTGGCTAGCTTACTAGCTAGTTCACCCCACTTCAAAATTGTGCGCATATCGCAAAGTGCTAATTCTATTTTGTGGTGTCCAATTTTATGACTTCAGGAATTAGAAATGTTTGTGTTGCTATTTTTGATAAAAAATAATGTGGATTAATGATTTGCGTTCTCTTTTTTTTTTGCTTGTGTGTTTCTTTTTATTATTGTCAGTGAGCCCAGGCTTGTGAAGGTGGCTGTCTGGCAAATCACCCCCACGTGCTTCTTCTTGCCTACAGATCTAATATCTATGTGGTTATACTCAAGACAATACGATGGCACAGACTCCTACGAAAACACAGTTTCCAGTTAAGCCATATTTTTCTCCTCTCACCATACATTCTTCGTATTTTATAAAGTACATTTACGATTGGTACATTTTTTTTTTTTTGAAAGAGCCATCTAAGCAAACTTGTCGCAACATAGATCCAACTAAAGAGGATTTACCGGAGGAAGGTATTTACAATCAAAATGCCAACCACAAGAAAAATAACAGGTACTTTAGCACATCAAAATGTCTAGAGCTACTTTTTTTTTTTTTTTTTTTTTTAAACCCCAAAGCTGAGAACAGAAAAGCATGACCCCCCAACAAAAATCAAAGCCCATGGTACATCGTATAGATACATCCACAAAAACATTCCCCCTGACCCTGCCCTGCACTTTGTTGTACCTCCATCTGTGTTGTACCACTGGAATCCTTGTTTTTTCTCTGATTGAATCTGAGCATTTGGAGCTTTTAGTCCTTTGAAACGAGGTTTACAGCAGTGCTTTGTCGACTCAGATTGGTTTGAGACCTTTCTGAAATCAGAGGCAGCTTAAGCATCTGGCCTCCTTTTCTGCAAAAAAACCACAATGAGGGGTGATAATTTCACAGCTCTGGACCAGGCAAGTAAAACTTTGGCTGAATAACGCAACAGCTTACAGATGCATACAGTAATTTGCACTCGCACGCACGCACTTGATACACACACACAAACATGTGCACACACAAAGCCAATTACCAGGCTTCATGCTTTCCAGACCCTGATTGTAAAACATTGATGGTCCAAACAACAAAAATCTTTCCACATTGCTTCCTCGCAGGCTGCACAGGTACATTTCCATTTTTTTTATCCTCTCAAACACAACAGTTAAACAAAATAAAGTTACCTCATGGAAATAAATTCCATAAATAAGAGTCAACAAAAGTATGAAAAAAATCCACTTAAAAATGTAAACAAACCAATCACAATTGTTTCGATGCTCATTAACGATCTGCTTTGCTTCGTCTCGGAGACGATGAGATTAGAGACAGGCGGTACGTCGGAACAGTGATGTGGTGTCTTCCAAAGCCCGCAAACCTTGTTGCTGTGTTGTGTCCTTGCATAGCTGTGAAGGTGTAGCCATACAATAACATGGACTGGATCCTACCGAGTGGGCCCTGGTTAAGGCTCAGGGTTGTAATGCGTGTGGAGGGAAGAGACTTTTCATTTGCAGCGTTAGAGACTCAACTGTAGATTGTTAATTCCAAGAGTGAGGGTGACGCTTATGAAAGTAGGGGTCAGCTGATTGTGTGAAGCTGCAGTGGAGTCTGAACGCTCTGAATGGAGCCTTTCTGCAAAAAGACAGGTGAGGTGCGTTTTTATATTTTTTGGTTGTGTCAGACCTGATTTGTCGAAAAACCTGACCTGTGATTGGCTGGAGCTCTGGTTGCAAAGCGAAGGAGGGGAGGGGTCATGGCATGGGTCAAAGGATCAAAGGGTTCACTGGAATATAACCCCCTTTTTTTTTTTTTTTCTTTAACGAGCAGAAGCCGTGACTGTCGAACACTTTTGTTACCCCGAGCAGCACACGAGCCCCACTAAACTAGGACATTCATGCAAGAAATTCACAAGCACAATCTGCAAAAAACGAACAGAGTCTGTGTTCGGGACATCCTCAGGACAACGACGTGCTAACACGGTCACACTATGCCACCACGCACTCGTGTGCTTTAGAACACACTGAACCCATGCTCAAAATCCAGTGCGTATTCAGATTAGAGTGTACCAAAAATTAGCTACACCCTCCTAGCATCGTTGCTAAAGACAGAAGAATCTTTTGTCAAGCAAATAAGGCATTGTAGCTTGCTATCGTCAGTCCCTTTCATGCTTCTTATTACAGAGGGTGTCCCTTTTTTTCCGTACACTCGCAAAAAATACCTTTAAAACGTATTCCTTCATTCCACTGTGACCACGACTTTACAAAACCAGTGATCCCAAATCAATAGCACCATATGAATATTGTTCCCAAATTGTGAAGTGGTTAAGAAGGGGTTATTGAACGTGAGTGTGTGCGTGTTTGTGTGTGTCTGTGCAGTGAGGTAGGGATGCATCCCAATGTTGTTACATGTGTGTTGTTAAGAGTGCCTCCCCGACGTGGAGGGTTTCTTTGTGTAAGTGTGTGTTTGTCTGCGTGTGTGTGCGCGTCATTACGCTAAGCACATCTCCTTGCGTTGGAGACTTGCATAGCTTCTGCAGGACAGGAAGAGCAGTTGTCCGTTTGCGTGGAGCCTTTGGCACAAGCCTTGGCGGAGAACTGAAGGCAGTACTCAAGTCGCACCATAGAATTCAAAGAGACAATCTGCCCTTATTGCACCAGTAAAGTACGTGCGTGTTTCTTGTGTTTGCACCATGTGAAGTTTAGGGTTAGCAGCCAATTGACTCTAGTTAGCTCAAGTGTGTTGCACCATATGGACATCAAATGCCGCTGCGCTCACTTGAAGTGAATCACCTTTTAGCAGCAAAATGAAGAGCTAAAAAAAAGGTTTTGTAATCGGCTAGCACCACAGAGAAAACAATGTTTAGTTCGCTCTTTGATCCCACCATACAAACTTGAGGGATACATCAACATTCACGGATGTCGCCCGCTTGGTCCACCATCTTTACTTTGTGTTTTTCCAACCTTAGGCCAAATGTCTCCAAGATACTCATCGTTAATAGTTCTGGTCATGGCGGAAGCTGAAAAGCTGAATTAAACCTTACTTTAATTTTGAATTTTCAATCCTTTAAAAATCCAACTGAACCTAGGAGCCAATTGAAGCACTTACAGAGCTTTGTGTCAAATCTTAGCAAGTTGGTGTGTCAGTTGTGTCAACGTTTGCCATGTATGAAAATTTGGCGGGTTGCCACTGGACTTAAGTTTGAATTGAGGACCTGATCTAAATGTGTGTAGTTAATGCTTTGTTATTTGAAAATCAAATGAGAACTCCTACTGTTGTTTGAATGGCCGCTTTTTTCTTCCATCTCCCAAAAATGTTGATGTGTCCTTCTCAAGTCCTCGCAGTGTTCTTCACTGTTGAACCTGTGTGATCCGCTTGGCCAGCAGTATTATTAAGAGGCTTGTGAGTTTGTTTTCCTATCGTCTACCTGCACCATTTGAAATGGCTCGTGGCCAGGGTTTGCGTGACCCTGCCACCCGCGTGGGACCACTGTAGAGGCCCAACGACACTAAACACTCTCGCCACCTTTCAAACCCTTTGATATGACTCACTGTGGCGCGGTGTAGCTGCGCCCCCCTGATGGTGTGTGATTTTCTTTTTTTTTTCCAACCGGCCCGATGACTGATACCACGGCTCATTTGTTGCCGCCTGCCAATGTAACAGCTTGGATTAGAGGGATAAACAAACACAAAAAAAAGAAATAATGAGCCATACATCACAGCTCAGCCGTGGGTGGCTTTTGGAACAGTTGATGCTGGACTTTTTTTTTCTTCTTCAGGACGAGTCATTGAGAGGGATGTGACGTTTTAACTTCCAAGCAAAGCTTTTATATATTCGCTTCAATGACACCACCCCGTTAGTGTGGGACCAACATGATTAAGACATCACTCACTGGTGGGTGCTCGCAAACATATTCTAAAAGCCATTAGTCATGCTTGCGCTCTTTTTGATTAAAATTTCGAGACTTTTCCAAATCATTCTCCAACGATCAAGGGTTGACGAACAAATCAGCGGTGTAACAGGAATAAAGGTGATACACTCACAAAACAGATTTTGGGAGACACTAGTCTGCATTTGAAACATTTTAACTGTCTCTTTAACTGAGCAATAGAACTCAATTGTTTACCGAATGCTCTTGTGGTCGATTTTGCCCTTCTCAAACAGAGGACACTCTGGGGATCTGCATATTGTTGCTTCATCGTGTTCATTTACCCATGATTGCCTGTCTTCCCAGGAAGTTCCCTTGTGTAGCTCCATGCTAACACCTTAGCATGTTGTCTCTGCATTGTGTCTACACAAGCCTCTCATTCCATGAAATCATATGTTTAGCTGAATGGCTTGAAGTTTGATATGATTGAGTTGGTTCACTAATGTCTAATTCTTAATTGCTTTGCGGCCCGGATTAGTGTTTGCCTATTTTTCTGAATAATATATACATTTTAAAGTTGGTGAATTTGAAACCTTTCCATGAAGCAGTCAAATTGTTGCCAGCAACAGTTTTTGGATTCTTAATTTTACAACTGCACCTGCATTTGTTAGCTGCAAAGCTAATGTTGCTAACTCAAAATCAAAGTTGCTGTGGGCGGTATACATACATTTTGTGAGATCTAACTGGTTCCTTCACTGTTGAGCCTTACCAAGGACAAAGTTTACAACTATACAACTCTATTTTGTAACTTAATTTTAAGCTTTCGCTAGGGGATTAGTAGAAAAGCTACTACTAAAGCAAAGCTATGCTAATTCAGGACCATCTCTAGATTCTTAGTTTCAAGTCCTTTGAAGAACCATATCAATCTTCTCATATATTATTTCTCTATGATGAAACATTATTAAACTGTTCTTTTTTGTTAAATAAAATGATCTGTCAATGCTCTTAAAATCCTGATAACTCCTCTGACTTCCTGTTACGCACTCTTCATCACCTCTAAACAACACCCATTGTGCCCAGCAATTCTGTCTCCAGCTATCATTAGCTGTACATTAGCTGTCCACTCCCTCCCCTCACAAAATATATACACTACCCTTTGACTAGACTAACACAACACGTTCACGGATGTCTTTTTTTTTCACCTTTTACTAGGCGCTGAAACCGCCATAGAGGGACCAAGGAAGTGCAAAACAACATGTAGCGATGGCGAACTTCTGCATCTGACTTTTGGGCTGCGGTTTGCTTTTTTTTCTTTCGGAACGTGTGGAGCGCGGACATGTCGAGCAGAATCTGCGGAGGGCTGATTAAGAGAGCGGAGGAGCTGTAGAGTGACAGCCGGAGAATGTGAGAAAAAAAATATGGCATCGCGTAGAAGCAGTTTTGTTGAGTCATGGCCAAGGAACTCGCAGGTCGAAGGTGCCTGCAAGGAATGTGTTTGTGTATGTGTGCGTGCGTGGGTGCGCTTGTGTCTGTGTGCTCGTAAAATTGTGACAGATTGCTTGTCGGGAGTGTGCTTACACCAACTGGGACTTTTCTCTGTGCTTGAGGGCTTGTTTTTGAAAGTTCCTCAAAATCCGAACTTCCGCATGGAGCCGCGAGTCTTTCGTTGTGAACCCTGCTTGTGTGTTTGCGTGTGTGTGTCAAAGTGAGGACTCGTACTGTAGCAGTTCGTACAGCAGGGGTCCATCACGGTAGCGGATGCCCACAGCGGCCGGTGTGATGTACTGCAGGATGTTTATAGTCCTCCGCAGGCGCCGGTCTACGTAGTGCGCGTCCCACGCCGGGTAGCGCTTTCTGGGCATGTCGATCTTGATCAGTGGGCCGTCAGGTTTGGAGATGGGGGGCGCCGACCTCACCTGGAAGACGGGAAGACACGTCTCGGCCACGTCCTCCTCCGTCTGCGACTTGGTCATGTGCGCCGGGGTGGGCGGGGCAGTGGGCGGTGCCGACGGGGGAAGGGGAAGCCCCCAAAGGAGCTGGGCGCAGCAGGACGAGGCGGGGCTTGGCTGCAGGTGGGTGGTGGCCGGGTGCAGGAACCCGTAGTAGAGGAACATGACCAGGACTCCGCCGGCGAACGTCAGGTAGACACCGCAGAGGGCAGGGAGAGCGTAGGAGTCGGTCGCCGCTGGGTCCCTGTAGGCATACCTGCAAGACCAAGACAAGAAACGCCGCCCTTGAGCTCATGCTAACCTGCAGCCAGCATGTAAAGTTTGTTTTGTTTGTTTGGGGCTCATTGTCTGCAGTGGATCAATCTAGATTTGGTGCTCTACCGAGTGCGCGCACGGCAGCAGCAGAACGGTGTTCCAGGGATTGAGTCATACGACACTATAGTATTGCTGCTGAACATCTCATTGAGTAGACCAGTGTAGGTCAGGGGGTGTTTTTAACGATTCCTCGCAAGACCAGCGACGCTCTGGCCGTGGTTTTATTGAAAAAAATAGACGTTTCTAAAAAATTGGCTCAGTTTTGCCATATTAATTTGTGACACCCCACAAGAATTGTGTTCTGCACTACAAATTGCGTGGTCTTGCCAGCAGTCTATCAATACTTTTAAGCCAGTGCCCTCTGAAACTACTCTTCTACGTCCCTTCAATCCATTAACACCCTTTGTCGACACAGCTGTAGGCGTGACCTCCTGTGCCTGTTGAAAATTGGTGGAATCAAACCAGAGAGCTACTCTGTGGCCACAGCTGGGTCGCGTAGTGCAAAAGTGGAAACCTGTAGTTCCTCGGTGCGACTCACCACAGTCCAGTGAGGATGGTGTTCTCGGCCAGCACCACCGTGTAATACGCCACCATCCGGTAGCGCGTCCGGCCCTCCTTGACGTTGAACCAGCAGAAGATGTAGACAATGCCCACCACCATGTTGAATAACACCTCCTCCCACTTAGACATGCAGAAGTCAGTGCCGCCGTGCACCACCCAGAAGGCCATGGCGCACCAGTGCACCACCACGAAGATGCCAAAGTAGATGTGGAAGAGGGAGGCGAAGAGGGCCAGCGAGAGCACGCGGGATGAGATAGTGAAGAGGCGCCAGAAGAGGTGCAGCAGCGCCCCGCGGTAGCTCATGCTGCGCTGGTCATCACGGGAGTCACGCAGCAGCTTGTGGTAGGAGGCCAGCACCCAGGCGAGCGACAAGAGGGAGCCCAGCGAGGAGATGCCTGCAGAGGGAGGGAGACGGAGGAAGGACTGAGCAGACTCGAGGTTTCAGGTTGGTACATCGGGCTCAATCTAATTGTGAGTCACCGGAGGTGCTGTCGACAGGCAAATGTGAGCGTGTCCTTATGTAAGAGGTGGGGCGTCAAACAAAGGCGGCATTTGGTGAGGATCTTTTATGGGGAGAGTCTTAAATAAATAAAGACAATTTTAGCCTCTTAACACTCATCACAGATTTCCTCCGTACCAGAAGGAACATACCACGACGCCAGAGTGATGCAGATGAATAAGACCGGTGGGTGGCCACCCAGATGATGCACTTCCTGGGTGAATAAGGAAGCTGGATGATGCTTTTTGGCAAAAAAAAAAAAAAACCACCTTCTTGCACCTTCTGCCTCTTTTCTACCCTAATGGCCTAAAGTGCACAAAGGTGGTGTGTGTCCACTTACACTGCAGTGTCTCGGCCCGGTTCTCCTGGATCATGATGCAGAGCTGCAGGACCAGCTGGGGCGCCGATTCCAAGAAGGTCTCCAGCAGCCGCAGCATGTTGACGTCAGCGTACTCGAACATCATGGCCCAGTACCAGCGACGCTGGTGCTCCTTCTGCCGCCGCGACATGATGCCCAGGTAGAGGGTCCTGATGTACCTGCAGGGGATCGGGTACGGTCAGTCTGGATGGGTCGAGATCTTAAAATCCTGGCGATTGTTTTTTAGTTAGCCCATGAAGTAAATCGATCAAGTTTGTTGGCTTTGATTTCTGAGATACTGGATCAAGGATGCCAAACTGGTGGTCGCTGAAATTTGTGCATATAAAAATGTTTATATTTTGTACGGGCTGAACTTTTTTCAACTTTTTGTCCACCTGAACAACATCTCTGACCTCG
>CM020501.1:29733360-29910860 GCA_009823395.1 Thamnaconus septentrionalis | reverse complement strand
TTCATCATCTATCCATCCCTCCCTGCGTCCATCATCCATCTATCATTCATCCACTCATCATCCATCATCCACCCACTCCTCTGTCATCCATCCATCCATTCACTCGTTCATCTACCCATCCATCCACCCCTCCCTCCATCACCCATTCATCATCCATTTATCATTCATCCAATCCTTCATCCATCCATCCATTCATCCATCCAATCCTTCATCCATCCATCCATTCATCCAGTCCTTCATCCATTCATCCATCCATCCATCCAATCCTTCACCCATCCATCCGTCATCCCATCATCTACACACCAACCCCTCCCTCCATCATTCATTTATCCATCCATTCATCCATCCATCCATCCATCCATCATCCTTCATCCATCCATCCGTCATCCCATCATCTACACACCTACCCCTCCCTCCATCATTCCTTCATCCATCCATCCCTCCCTCCCTCCATCCACCCATCATCCACCGCTTCCCCACCTCTCCCCCCCCCCCCCCCCCCCTCATGTGGGCTGACTGCTCTGTGACTCTGCCAGCCTAATCAGCCGTAACACATGTGTGTGTGTGTGTGTGATCCCCGCTGTGGGGCGAGCGTGTAGGATTTAGAGATGTGCGAAAGCCCGAGATGGACACTGGACGAGCGCGTGAGCCGAGGCGAGCCACCGAAAATGGGAAGTGACTGTGGAGAAAAGAGGGATGGATTTAGGAAGAATTAGAGGACGGGGCGGGGGGGGCAGAGAGGGGGATGAAAGCGGTGCCTGCCTGCCTGTGTGTGCTGTGTGAGAGCGAGAGAGTGAAAGACAAGACGATTCGGACCGAAGCCGCTCCGAGGGGCTGCGGAGATAGACGGGAGGAAACGGGGATGAGTGGAAGATTTAGGAATTGCCGGAAGGGAAGGAAAAGGGCGTGTCAGGGACAGTAGAAGGAGAGAGAGAGAGAGAGAGAGGGGATAAAGCCACAGAAGGAGGTGTGGAAGGATTTGCTGTGGTGGTCCGAGAGAGAGGAGGAGGACGGGAGAGAGGGATTAAAAGTGGAAATGCTGGAGTTTTGCAGAGAAACTGAATCGACTATAAGTGACGACAAACACATTGTTTGTGTTTTTTGAATCGGTGGTGCACACACACACACACACACACATGGGCTGCATTTTAAACATCTTGTCTTTTCCACGTTCTTAGCCTCCCTGTTGTCATGGCGACGGCTGCATAGCTGCACGTGAGTGCCAGCAAAGTGACACTTTGGCTTTTCCTATGAAGGAGGTCACGTGACCTGAGATCTTTGTTGGTAATCCTCGGACCAGGTCCCAGGTCCCAGGTCCCAGAGGGTTACAGGGTTGAGAGTCCGTGTGTGTGTGTGTGTGTGTGTGTGTGTGTGTGTGTGTGTGTGTGTGTGTGTGTGTGTGTGTGTGTGTGTGTGTTTTTAAACACTTTATTTGTGATTTGGCATATACATATATAAAGAACACGTTTTCTATATTACAAACAGTGTAGTAGAGAAAAGAAAGAGAGAGAGAGAAAAAAAACAAACAAACAAACAAACACCCCAAGTAAAAGAGAACAATAACAAACCAAAGCCAAGGTCAATGTGTGTGTGTTTTTAACGTTGCAGCAACCAGATACGTAGGACTCAACGTCCTGCGTTCCATCGCTCCAGCAGCTCCTGAATGTGCTGATCCAGGAGCTGCTGGAGTTACAAAAACATTCACAAAAAACTTCAAATAAAGGCCCCAAAATCATGATTATATTATTCCAAAGTGACGTGACTCGGGGCGTTTTTGATTGGCAGCAGCTTAGATTAGATTAGAGCGGCTTCAAAAGGGCGGGAAGGAAAAACAAGCCATTTGTGCGTCTTCTACTTCTTCTTCCTCTTCCTCTTCCTCCTCCGTCCCTCCTCCACACAGTGCGTGAAACAATTAGCGCGTTCGGAGCGACGGGCAACAATGGGGAGACGGTGCTGGGCTGCTGAATTAGTCAGAAAATCTCAAGATAGCGCAGCGTCTTTATCACTTTCTATCATCGAAAACTTGGCCTGAGTCTGAAAGCGCCCCCTACTGATTATAGATGGGAAACGCCATTTTGCAGCGCCGTCCGATTCCTCAGCGAAAGTCTGTGTTCACTATATACTTGCGCTCGTTGCATCCCACAATGCATCACTAAAAGTAGTGGTAGTAGCACAACCGATGGCCACTAACCCGGCAGGATATACCATCATGCACTGCGCCCACGCTGACCCATAGCTAGAAAAGAGTGAGTGGGACTGACAGCGGTTTTTTTTTAAATGTGGAAAGACACTTAGTTTAATATGGACCCGAAAATGCAAA
Source organism: Thamnaconus septentrionalis (assembly GCA_009823395.1). Classification (NCBI taxonomy): domain Eukaryota; kingdom Metazoa; phylum Chordata; class Actinopteri; order Tetraodontiformes; family Monacanthidae; genus Thamnaconus; species Thamnaconus septentrionalis. The sequence goes on along the minus strand of CM020501.1, from coordinate 29,908,540 downwards.
TATATATTTATTTGTAAGTTAATTATACATTTATATATGTTATATATTTAATAATGAATTTATTGTTTTATGTGCACTATATAGTTAGCTATATATAACTCTGACAGGGAGGAGAAAACGAGTGGGTGCTGCTGCTGATTGGAAGGGATTATGGTCGCAGGCTGATTAGAGAGCTGTTGGCAATGTTACATTACATTTAATCAATTTACAGCGCAACATGCCTTTTACTGCCAAGTTGGTTTGCAGTTAAAAATCACTGTGAGCTTGAAACAAAAAAAAAAAACCCAAACACCTTTTTTTGTTTTAATGGCTCTTCTTTCCTTCTGCACCCTGAACATTTTTTTTAAATGGCCGATTATGGAAAGAGCCACTTAAGAGTTAATGACTTCCTGGCTCCTTTGGGAGGTGTGAGGGGGATTTGTGTTTAAATTAAATAAACCAAAGCTTTGTTTGAAATGAAGGGAAGGAGGTTCTGAAAGCGAAGGCCCTTCTGCTGCAGTGTATTTGATGATAGACGTGAACGCAGTGAGGCTGAGTGAGTTTCTGCATTTCGATGGAAGCTGTTTGCGTTCCAAGCGGCCGTCTAGATTTCTTCCCAAAACTCGAGGGGCAGATGTCAGAAGGAACCGCAGAGCAGATTTGCAGCTGCAAACGTGGCTCAAGGAGGAGAAGCAAGAGGAGTAGTAGGAGGAGGAGGAGGACAGGTCAGGTCCACTTTCCCTCTGCTTCTTCTTCACGTCCCATTTTTTTTTTTTTTTTTACATCTAGGCTGAAATCAGCTTCAGTTGTGATTTTAGTATGCTGAATGATTTATATTTTTACAGAACTGTTTTTCAAAATGAGTGTTAAGTGCAACAATATGTAAGTAATTTGTCTGAAAAACAAAAATGAATTAACTTTATATGTTTTTATTACCAGTGATTGACTTTGAGTCATGTTGGTTGGGTTCTTAAATACAAGAAACCCAAAAGAACAGTGGTCGCTTCAACGTTGGACCAAGTGGGTTGGATATGTTGGTACCCTATAAATAGATGATTTGAAAGATTGCTTCTGCATTGCTCCTTTTTTTTTCTACTGTCAAACGTCCTGCTGAGCCCAAGCCCAATTTGTTTGTATTGTTTGTATCATTCTCTCTCTCACTCCTTCATATATATCCATCTTTCCCACTGTTATAAGTTTTGCTAAAATAGCATCCCTGATTTTTTTGTATTTTGTTCAGTTTTGTTTAAAGAAAAAATGTTGTGAGTGGTGAAATCTGACTGTGTAATTGTCTGAAAGCAAATATTGCATTCAGACAAAAATGTATTACAATTTATTTGAAGATTGACTCCCGGGTTTTGTACAAATCTCTCCGAGTCAAGTTAGCGAACGTTAGCAAGCAGCCGGGGGCCTGGCACGGGGTTGCAACACCCCCCCACCTCCGCCAACCAGAGGTGGCACTGCGCCCTACCCGCCAGCTGACTCAGAGACGTTTAACGCCAGTCTGTCCCTCGCAACCGTCCGATGTCGCCGGCGGTCAGTCGGCTGCGGGTAGGAGGTGGCAATTAGTGAGTAAACGAGGCGACAGGGGTTTAGCGAAGTGCGAGGACAAACACTGTCTTTGTTGATGGAACATGTCGTGAGAGAGAGAGAGAGAGAGAGAGAGAGAGAGAGAGAGAGAGAGAGAGAGAGAGAGAGAGAGAGAGAAAACCAAGCGTCCCCTCGGATCTGTCAGCGCCAGACGATTAGCCAGCAGCTCCGCGAGACGGAGGTGGGAGTTTTTCTTCGGAGTCTGAAAGAGTCTCAATCTGCTGCCATGTGAACACTCGTCACTCTGCGACTGAGAGTCATTTGGTCTTTTTCCACACTGTCGCGTCGTTTTTCGACTGATGTTAATAGTGTTTCATCAAATCAAATCAAATCTAGGACTTTTTTTGAATAGATATCTTTTTTTTTTCCTAACATTCGCCTGTGTCAAATCTGTCAGTGAATTCCCCCAGAAGTGACTATAGCACCTTTGCTCGCTTGTCGTTGGAAACGGCCCCCTTGTGATGTCACAAAGGGCACAGCACCTCTCCCAGTCTAGTGACAACGAGCCCACCGGCGGTCTGAGTGTGTGAAAACGAGTCTGACATTGAACTTTTCTTTGCGTGACTTCCCTGAGATGAGTGCCGCAGCTGCTCTCACTGCCGGGTCTCAAAGGTCCTGCAGGTGAACTTTGTCACCGCAGATAGAGGCCCCCTCCGCCTCTCTGTGCTTTCTTTTTCCTTTAAAATCCGCCATAGACGACAAAGGGACGCGGCTCTGTGGGAAGGGGAGGCTTTTTCATCGAGAAAATTCTCCAAACTCTTCTGACGGTCGAAGGGCGAGACTTCCGGCACAATGGCGAGCGCAGGAGTGGCCGAGTGGGAGGTATGACCGGCGTCGGACGGCGAGGAACGCTGGAGAAACGAGTGATTGCTTGTTAGCAGCGGCCGGCTAACGTAGCATTAGCGAATCTGTTTGCTTGAGGCTCCTGCAGAAAACTGAGGGAGCCTGTCGGGCGGAAGTGAAGAAAAATTCCCTGCTTTAAAAGATGATATCATCAACTTTATAGTTGATACTCCAAGCCAGAGGTGGGCAAACTACGGCCCAGGGTCATATGCGGCCCAGTAAGCTTTTTAATCCGGCCCGACAAACTTGAATAAATTATATCAATAGTCAGTAAGTCATAAAACAGCTGTATTTCATCCATTCTTTCAGTGTTCAGAGTCATTTTAGTCATGAGCTAAATACCGTGGGGCTTCAAAGACACGAGCTTCATTTCCATTACTGTTTTGTGTTTTTTGAATGGTGTGAAGCGCATAAACCTTAATTCTCGTAAAATCTTGTCCAGCAAGATTTTTGAGAACTACGTTCGCTTTTGTTTGTTTATGTTTGTTTGTTGTCAAGAATGATATATTACACATTGTTATATTTTTCTCTTTGATTACATGTTATAAATATTACGTCTCCTCCTCTGTCCAAAAATAGTGCGCCATTTTCACTTGAAGTGAACTGGTCACGTGACCCCATACGTCACGTCCGGTGATGTGTAAATGCAAAAAAAAAGTGTTTTTTGCGATACTTTTTCACTTTTTTTCTTTTGCGATATACCTCTACATCGAAAAAACACCTCATTGGAGCGTCAAAACCTTTTAGCCGTATTTGAGAAGTTTTTTGAAGTTTAGCCGTTTCCACTACCAGTTTTCTTATTACAATATTTAGGTTTTGCTCAATTCTAGGGGTAATGGAAACACAGCTAGTGATTCTGTTGTAATGCCTTTGTTCATTTTCAACTGACATTGAAGCAAATGTTTTCGCTATGTCCGATGATATATTCTTTTCTCCTATGAGGTAGGTCACCAAAACACTCCATCCATCTCCTCCGGCCCCTTTGTCAAATTTTAGAACCCATTGTGGCCCCACCAGTCAAAAAGTTTGCCCACCCCTGGTCTAAGCTAAGCTAAACTAAGATAAGCCAAGCTAAGCTAAGCAGCTTCATACATGAAGACGAAACCTTTAGACGAGATGGTTCTCTCAGTCCCCAGACTATGAGGCGTCACTTCCTGTCACTGAGAAGTCCAACCCCTCACCCGGGACCTGGACCGGGCGCCGGCCAATGACATCGTGAGGATGCTGGAGGCCTGCGACGGCCAGATTTTCCACGACGGAGAAAGCGGAGGAGCCTACCAGGTAAACACGCACACACACACTCACAGAAACACACACAGGCGCACACACTCGAGTTGTGACGACAGTGATGATGATGTGGTTTTCAGAGGCTGCTCAGTGAGCCGGTGGTGGTCGCTCTGACAGAGGTTGCAAAGAGGGTGGAGCTTATTCTCAAGGTACGCACACCCCCCTCTGGCTTTAATCTGAGCTGTCATTGGTCGCTCTGCTCTCAACTCACGTTTCTTGTGTTTAAAAAAACAACAACAACAAAAAACAGGATCCCAAGGACAGCCTGGTGGTGCTGAGCGGCTGCGGCACCTCTGGCCGGATGGCTTTCCTCATCTCAGTAAGTTAGTTGTTGTTGCTGTTGTTATATTTAAAAATTGTGTTGTTGAAATGTGGCTCAAGCAAGTGAATTTTAGGGAAATAGCTTGGGAGTTTATTGTTATTATTGTTCATTATGATTATTATTATTCCTTTGTGTGAATGTGTATCCCTGTGTGTATGCTTTGTGTGTGTGTGTGTGTGTGTTAGTCAGCGTTCAACAGGCTGCTGAAGGAGACGAACCAGCCTTGTGTGTATTCATACATTATTGCGGGGGGCGACAGGTACCAATGGGACAAACCAATAATAATAACACCAAATAGAAGAGAGTGAATACGAAGATCACAGAATCATTGATTTGATCCCCCAGAGCCCTGCTGTCATCGCAGGAAGCTCCTGAGGATGACGCGGCACTGGGCACGCTCAGTCTGAAGCAGGTCAGCAAGAGGTTTTTTAACACCTGCACTTTGGTTCCTGCTCATCTATCAATCTATCTATCTATCTATCTATCTATCTATCTATCTATCTATCTATCTATCTGTCCGTCCGTCCGTCTGTCTGTCTGTCTGTCTATCTATCTATCTATCTATCTATCTATCTATCTATCTATCTATCCATCCATCTATCTGTCTGTCTGTCTGTCTGTCTGTCTATCTATCTATCTATCTTTCCATCTATCTATCTATCTATCTATCTATCTATCCATCTGTCTGTCTGTCTGTCTGTCTGTCTATCTATCTATCTTTCCATCTATCTATCTATCTATCTATCTATCTATCTGTCTGTCTGTCTGTCTATTCATTCATAAATTAATTTATTGTTTTATTTATTTTCTTTTTTCTAACTGGACAGGCCTGCGAGGGGAAGAGGCGCGTCCTGTTTATCGGGATTTCCTGCGGCCTGTCGGTGAGTGGTGCGTCTCGCTATGCATTCTGGGAAATGAATTAAAAATAAAACACAAAAACAAACAACAAGCGACTCCTCTCTTGGTTTGTTTTCCCGACAGGCTCCGTTTGTGGCCGGTCAGCTGGACTGGTGCCTGCAGCGGCCGGACGTCTTCACCCCGGTGCTGGTCGGCTTCAATCCTGCGGACCAGGCCAGGTGTGAACGAGTTCAATGTAACGTAGCGCGTTAGCCACACAGCTTAGAACACTCTGAACGGCGTCACCACAGGGACGAGGCCATGGCGGGCTGCAGCTTCACCTTCCTGGACGTGGTGCGGCGGATGCAGCGGAGTCACGAGGCCTTCATAGTGAACCCGGCCGTCGGGGTGAGGAGCACAATAACAACAGAAATAATTTTAATCTAGCATGTTTGAAAAGGAGCAGGAAGAAGCATTTGCTTATTTAATCCTACTCCTTCTCCACATGATTGTTTATTTCCTGTATAAACTGTTTTTCACACACTCACGTACAGTTAACCAGCATACTTATCAATGGCAATTATAGGAAAATACATAGAATAAATAATCCTGTAAATATGTCTAAACCCTCGTGCTCAACCCGCCCTTATTCTTCCGTGTACCTGGCGAAAATATCACCAATGTTTTAAAAAGAAGCTCACATCGACACTCGCTGCCCTCACAGCCCGAAGCTGTCAGCGGCTCGTCCAGGATGAAGGGCGGCAGCGCCACCAAGGTCATCCTGGAGGTCGCCCTGGCTGCCGCGCACGCCGCCGCCTTCGCGCACGTGCCCGTCACGCGCAGGTGAGCATCGCCTTCAGGCTTCCACAGTACCAGAAAGAGAAGCTGCAAATGTAGAAGAACCTTAATAATAATGATAGATTCAGATTCAGTTTTACTTGAAATATATATTTTTAAAAAGATTTAATAATGCGTTAAACTGCAACAACATTATAATTTCAATCAAATATAATATGCTTCTCTAGTGCCTCCTGTGGTTAAAGATCCTTTTTCTTTTTGCTCACTTGGGATGTTTATGATGATCCTCAATGTTCAATGTGATCGTGATTCCCATGCAAACAAAGCCAGTTGTTCCCACTGTGTGACACTGAAGGATGTTAAATCACAAGTTGTGTTCATAACTGGGGAGAGTTTCACACCTCCGGTTTACTGGCGCTTGAACCTGCTTTTTTCACTTCCTGTGACCCCGGGAGATGCGTTAAGTGCTTGTTCGTGTCCTGACCGACGTCTCTAGTCTCTGTAGCTCTATGCGATCACACGCTGCAGCTGCTGCAAACGTGACTCTTCTTCTTCCTCTTCTTCTTCTTCTTCTTCTTTGCAGCTCTTGCATGAGAGCTCGTCCTCCTCCCACGGGCCTGATGTTTAAAATCCACTGTGTCACACTGACCTCTAGTGGCCACTTTTTGTCATTATTGCTATTTTTGGACGCTGCTGTGCTCTTAAAATAACTCCGCTTAAACGTGTTTTCCCAGTTTATCTTCCTCCTTCCTCCCACTAGGGGCATCGGCGAGCACCTCGGGACCTACAGGAAGTGCCTGGAGGCCACGTACGCTCAGCGCCGGGGCATCGGCTCTCTGCTGGAGGCGGCGGGGCAGAGGTGCAGGAACATCCCTTTATACTTGGCAGCTTTCGCCTCGACCTTTGAAACTGTAAATCGATCCTGCCAAACTTTTTTTCCCCAGAAGAAGAAGAGGAAAAAAATCATGTGAAACTTGCGGCAATGACATTTATCACGGTGGATTTGCTTCCAGCTTGCTCGAAGGATAAAACACACACTCACACACACACACACACACACACACACACACAACCTGATCTGCAGCAAAAGCAGATGCTGCCTCAAAACACACCGTTGTGTCCAATCGCATTGAGAAAACTCTGATTTCTGCATGTACTGCAGATTTCAGCTGTGTATTTGTGTGTTGCAGTTTGCGCTCCAACAGGCGGGTGTGCTACCTGGGCTGGGGCTCCCTGGGTGTGATGGGGCTCATTGACGCCAGCGAGTGTAACCCAACGTTCGGCGCAGGTAAAAGTGGCAAAATAGAATTTCATTTTGCGAGTAATCCTCATAGAGCGTCGTTAAAAAAAAGCACGGTAGCATCAAAATGTGATAAATTAGTGCCTCAAAATCCACATTGCTAGAGAACCAGCGAAGTGGAGTTATGTGATAAATTATCCCCCCCCCAAAAAAAAACAGATAACACCCAACTGTATTTAGCCCTTTGTTTGCAGCCTGCCCATTTCCCTGAAACAGGAAGCTGGATTTGGACCCTCCCGCACTTATGGAAGGGGAACTAAACTATACTGGTGGGTGGGGTTTTCAGCTGCCTTTTGTGACATCACGAAGGCCAGAAGAACATCTAGAACTGGAAAATTTAGCTCCGTGAGGGATAACGGATGGAGCTCGCTGAAACATTTTACTACCGTTAAGAGTTTCCCACAACACGGGACCTTTAATGTGCCTGTTCCTCTTTATTTTTTTCCTTTCTCCTCTGGTGTAAGATTACAATGATGTGCGAGGCTTCGTCCGCGGGGGGTACGAGGAGCTGGGCAACAACGAGGGTCCTCTGACGTCGCTGGTACGTGAAGGGAAACATAACAGCAACGTCGCAGCTGGCTGCTGCAATTAAAGCAGGAGAAGTCACAACGACACAGAAGATTAAAAGAGTCCTGGTGGGGGGGGGGATCATAAAAATCCGGCGTGATATCCAATTAGCATCACATCCAGTTTACAGGACGACGGCTGAGTCGAACTGGCGGATTAACCTGTGGGTGGGATTAGTACCAAATACTCCCCAGACATCAACTCGTCTGTGTGCGGGTCGCCTTTAATTGGATTTGAACATGGCTCTCTGACTTCTGTCTGCAATATTTCGGTCCAATCTGGAAGGAAATTAATTTTTTTCCCCTGAAATGCAGACTTGGAGAATTTAATGATTTCAGTCTTTTATGTCTTATTTTCCTCTTTTACATCCCCCCTTCTCTCTCTCTTTTTTGCACTAGCTCATTATCTACTTTCCCCTAGTGGCAATGTTCTCACTTCATGTCAGTATTCATGCCTCGCGAAGCAGCAGCGATCGCACTTTCATTAGCCAAAAAAACAATACAAACACAGGAAAAACATCCCCAGGTGTTTCACAAATTTACACAAAACGCTTCTTCTGATCGTGTGGGTGCCTTTTTTCCCCACCATCATTATTTATTAATATAATGTGACTCACAGTCTGGCTGCACAAGCAACAGTACAGCTGTTGTCACAGTTAAAAAAAAAATCATAAAAAAAATCAATGGAAGTGCCCAGGTGAGTGTGATTTCTCTCCTCCAGGGTCCCAACTTCTGCGTGTCCCACCAGGATTTCCTGCGTCTGGTCCTGCCGTCCCTCTGCGACGGCGACGCCGTTCTGCTGCTCTACACTCACTCCGGTGGGAAGTTTGGCCGACGTTCACACGATGCAAAAGTTACTCTGCTGCGCGACATCCCACGGGCGTTGACCTCTGTTCACTTCCCGCCCCCCCACTCTCACACACCCCCCAACCCCTGCAGACGACCTCGAGGAAGTGGCTGCGACGGCGAGCAGCGTGAGAGAGAACACGTCCAACCTCCACGCCATCTGCCACCAAGTGGACGGAGGAGACACTGCAGCTGCTGCCTCACAAGTAATTTGTCTGTCTGTCTGTCTGTCTGTACGTATGTATGTCCGTCTATCTAGTAGGTCTGACATTGTTATGTGTTTTTTTTAATAGGATATGATCAATAAACTGTGTCTGACCTCGCTAACAATCAGGTGGCCGCCGCCTTCTTCAGGGAACTTGCAGCGTATGGTAAAGTACAAACGCACACGCGCGCGTGCACACACACACACACACACACACACCTTGCTAATGGGATGAGGCACAGTGAACATATGTAATCTCTCTCCTTTCCCTAGACACAACACAAACAAGAAACAAGAAACAAGAAAAACACAACACAGGTCATCATTATTTAAGAGGAAATTTACAGAAATAAACACAAACAAACAACAAAACAATCAATGAATAAATACATTTAAGGTGCTTCTCAGGGCTCTCAAGGTCAGTACAATTATAAAACTTAATAAATATAAAAAAGTAATTGCTCTCTTTACCTCTGCATCACTGCCCTCTGCTGGTCAAAATTTAGCAAGCGTTGTCTGTGATTATTTCTTTTCCAACGATGTGCAGGTCTCACTGTAGACATCTTGCCTCGTACTTTTTTTCTTTTCTTTTTTTTTGTGTTTCTTGTTTTTGGTTGGGTCGGCCGCTGCTTTGGGTTCATCCAATCAGCACACCTCTCTCCCTCCGTCCCTCTCTCCCTCCCTCCAGCAGTGGGAGCTCTCTACCAAGCTGGTGCTGAACGCAGTGAGCACCGGCGCTCATGTCTTGAAGGGGAAGGTTTATCAAAACCACATGATCGACGTGCAGGTCACCAACAGCAAACTGTACCGCCGGGCCTCGCGTCTGCTCCAGGTGTGTAAAAGAGTAAATAAATAAATACATACATGTACTGGCTTCATCCTCTTTCGTGGCCCCTGATTCACGTCAACCACTTTCTTTCCTCTTGTACTTTTAATTAAAGTAGCAATGTATGAATGGATGAATAAATAAATACACAGAATTTAATAAAGCCCTCAGTTCAGTTTGACCCAATATAATAAAACCAGTTATTAACCTCAAATTGATCATCGAGGCCGTCCTCAGACGAGTTGCTAATTCAAATTTCCTTGAAAGTACAAAGCTTTTCCCACCTCCACGTTTGGCTTATTTCAATTCAGGGGTCATCAACACGGAGACAATTTAATTTTATTCTGTTGCTATTCTTTTGTAATCACACTTGCATTTATATAGATTAAAAAAACAACAATATCCTAAAAATAAAAAGATTAGAAATATTGTATTATACGTGAAGTTTAGAGAAGTTTAGGTGAACTCTGCAAACTCTGACTAATAGAATTAAAGTGTTGATTACTGATATTATCTGTAAGCATCCATATAAAGTCATTGTGGATAATTATTGTGAGAAATTAACGTGATCAGCGTCTGTGCATAGATCGGTATGATTAGTAATAATGTATAATTAAAGGCAAACTGAGATAACTTGTTAGAATAGAATAGAATAGAATAGAACTTTATTGATTTCAGCATCAATTGAAACACAAGACAGAACCGTGTCAATGTTTTGGTGCCAATAGCAACAACATTAACAAAAAAATGTAACAATAAATAAGATAAAAGATAAAAAAATACACAAAAAAAACTAATGAAGAGGTTATTCCAGAAGGGTGTAGCAAACTGGTCACCCTTCGTAGCTCTCAGGTTCAAAAAGGTTGGCGACCCCTGTTTTATTTGAACAATATTAATTGAATCTATCACAAAGGGTTTTTTTTGTCTCTTAAAAATAAGTTTCCTTCCTAATAAACTGACAATGCTCTAATCCAGTGATGCGCTACAATGATTGGCGCTATGGGTTGTAAAATTAGAATGGTGTCATGAAGACTGATGGATGCCTTCCTCCCTCTCTCCCTCCCTCGCTCCCTCCTGTAGAAGCTGTCTGGACGGCCTGAAGCTCACTGCGAGGAGTCCCTGCTGAAGGCCGTCTACCGCCGAGAGCAGCTGACGGCCGACGTCTCGTCGCTCGACATCACCGCTCACGCCCTGGCGGCCACACACAGGAACAAGGTGAGGAGGCAGGAAGGCCTGCGGTGGGTGTGACCTATGACCTATGACCTCTTCAGTCCCCCTCACTGCACCTCCCTGCCCAGGTCGTCCCCCTGGCTTTGGTCTGCCTGCTGGTTGGCTGCTCCCTGGCGGAGGCAGAGTCCCGTCTTGGGCGACACCCAGCGGTGAGGGAGGCCGTGGAGGCGTGTCTGCGAGTGTGACCCCGCCCCCGCTGCCCTCGACATGTTGTTCTTTTAGGGTCACGTGATTGCTACTTTTTAAAAAAAAAATACATATGTTAATGACTTTAGAAGTGCTTTAGATTTGACGATTGGCTCACATGTATTGTTTCAATCTTGTGAATAAAAAATGAAGTGTGTTGTAAAGCATTTTTTCCACCACTAGGTGGAAAAACGTTCCATGGCAGCATCCAGAAAAAATGTTATGGTGTGCATAAATTCAATTGACTGCGTTTTTTTTTTTATTTTTTATCTTTATACATTCAATACAATTCAGTATTCAAAATGAATACATACATGATACTTATAATTTGATGTTTATGCAGGATATTGTGTTGCATTGATCTCCCTCCTGCCTCCAAGAACACAGGAAATTTCTCCGTCCCTATCAACCGACTTCTTCAAAGTTTCCCCTCTCTGTTTTCATCCCGTTAACAGTTTCTTCTTTTCAGGAGGCGCAGGATTAGCCGTTTTCATCCGCGTGATGTAACTCAGCCTCAATCCCTCGACGCACACGGCCCTCGCAAGAAAAAAAACAAACAAAAAAAACAGGTAGCGGATTAGCGTTGATGTGCGTGTATCTTGAGAGCAGCTTTGGGAGCGCCTTTGGAAAGTGAGCCAACTGCAACCAGGAAGTTCAAGTACAGAGTGTGGGCAAAACAACTGTGCCAAGTCACGCGGCCTTGAAATACAGAAGACCAAAGGGGGAGAGGAGTGTTTTCGTTTTTTATTTACATCATTGTCTTTCATACATCAGTGAGCTCTAGGTACATTTTGTTGGTATATGAGGATAATACAAGCAAACATATAGGCACACCCTCGCATACACACACACACACACGCTCATGTCTTCTCAGTACCAGAAGCGGGAGGCCTTTGACAAACACTTTCTTTCCCCATTTGCAGCACAATAGTACACGTGCAGAAAACACTGTAAATGCTTCTCGCAGAGGGAGTGGGGTCCTCCGCAAATGTCTTGTTTTTCCCTGTTCTAATGAGCAGCTTTGATCTGTTTCAGACTCTTAGCACGAGCTCTCTGGTGTGCTGGAGAGCCACTCCAAAGGAGGGGGAGAAGACAACACGTGAGACGGTCCCGCCCCTCCCTCCGTATAACCATGGATACAGTAAGGCATCGGTGACACACGATTCGCGCTGTTGCCTCGTGTGGCCACCTAACACAACAAACACCCCAATCTGCGGCGAACATGTGAGGAATGCTCTTGACACCCCGGCGGCAGAGGACCGTTTGAAATAAGCCAAGAATTTAGACTCCAGCCTCCTGAAATTTACGCGAACGCGTTCAGCGAACTGGAGTGGTGAAAAGTCTCTGTATAATGAAGAAACACAATTAGCAGCTATATAGTAGCAATGGCAAATATATATATCTAGGTAATGAGCAACATCAGGACAACAAAACCACAATTTTGAAATGTTCCAATTAAGCCATTTGAAGAGTAAAACACTTATCGATTAGCTCTTGCGTTTGTGCCCCATAAAAAGCTGCAGCTGTTAGCTTGTTGGCTTAGCTGACGCAGAAATTGACAAAATGGTTCGCTTCAAAAGCAACAAAAGACATAAGCTCATTTCTGAGTTTTGCTTTTATATGTTTTAGCTTACCTTATTTGCATTGCTTCTCTTGCTAGGAAAGTCAAGCTAACTTTGTATTGTATTGAACGTTTAGACAGTGAAAGTGGAAAAAACCTCTCACAGTTTATCAATTTTTTCTTTTAGGTAACCAGGTTGCAACACAAATCTGCCTTCCCTCCCAGCGTTAGCAGGTAGCTAGGTACTAGTTAGTGGCTGCACATCGAAATCTTACTTTTCAAACCCCTGAGAATATGACAGTGACAGTAACATCAACAAATGCACAGAGAGTACAATCAATAAAATAACCAATTGTCAATACAGTACGTTGGCTCAAACAATCAATACTGTAATACAATACATATGTCTGAGGTACTTGGTATTTGAGCTATGGTAAATAAATAAATGAGCCTGTGCTTCATTGGACATAAAACTGAATTGTCATCAAAACACTCTAAGGTGTTGTAATATACCTCATTTATACATATACAGCAAAAAAAAGAAGTAGATATAGTAATGACAAACATAAGCACAATGAAAAGTATATGGTGGTGGTTTCAAGTTTTTATACTCTATGGAACGTTCTGCTGGAGGTTTAAAGTGCTTCAAGTGTTTTCTTGTTTTCTTGTTTTTTTAATTCTTGGTCTTTTGAATCACTCCCTCGCATTGAGGACCGTGTGGGGCAAAGCCAAAATTCAAAAGTCCCCCATTTCTGTTCCGTCGCTCCCCTTGGGTTTGTGACGTTTGACCCTGGCTGGAGAGCGGCTCCTCCTCTGGCCACTCCCGCCGCCGCCAGCACCCACTTTGGGCACTTGTATGGCGTGGACAGGTTTCTGGGGCGGGTCCGAGTCGATGTCCTCCAGGGAGCCCGGCTGGGACTCCACGGAGGTCCTGGTGAACTGGTGGAACAGAGCGCCGTCCTCCTTCTTCACCTCCTCCTCTTCTTCAGTTTTGCTCTCCACAGCCGCCTCCTTCTCCTTCTGATCCTCCCCCTCTTCCTCCTCTTCCTCCTCTTCCTTCTCTCCACCTCCGGATTCGTCACAGCTGGTATCGCAGGAACGTTTGTTGTCGGTGTCTGAGTCCTCAGCGTTGGCCTCCTCTCCCTCAGTTGCCCCCTGTGGCCACGATGGGTGAGACAACATAAATTATTATTGCCAAGCAGATGTAATTAACTAAATTGGCCAGCGCTGATCTAAGCGCTAGTAGTTAACGGCCGCTCAGGAGACAGCAAGGACAAATGAAAGCATTAATCCCCGGGGGCTGCAAGCGTTCTCTTTTCTCGCGCACAGCTTGTCACGGCCAGTAACGACGCCGCCCGGCAAAAACAGATTTGCTTGCGCCGTCGCGCTAATTGGATAGTGAGATTATCTTTTCCTTCGGGCTTAGCCACAGCGCAGAGGGCTGCACTAGGTCAGACCCTTCTTTAAGGGACAGTACGCTTTAACCCCGGCACTCATGCCTAGTCCATCACAGGCAAGTAAAAATAGGTGGCGCTCAACCTGTTACTTATAACTCTTGAGTTATCTGATCCAACCTCATTTCACCCCTTTTCCGGTTATTTAAAACTATTTCTTTCCTGAGTTACTAAAAGTGACTCAGGTTCAACCAGCAGGTGAGATTATAACCTCAACAAACTGTTGGGTGGTATTAAAGGTTATTTTTGAATTCAATTTGACTATATTAGGGTACTTTTGCAAAACCGCAGTGACAAAAGTGCACCATTACATCGTTGCACTTCCTCCATCCTACCTGCGGGGTTGCTCTTTCCTCCTTGGATGCCTTTCTCGCTTTCACTTCAGTCTCTCCTCCCTCTTCCTCTCCAGCAGTGCCGTCCCCTTCCTCATTCCCATCACTACTTTCCTTGGACTGCTCTTCATCTGCACTCTCCTGGCCACCCGTTTCCTCGTCCTCCTCGTCCTCGCCGTTTTCAGTTGTCTCCTCTCCTTCTACTGTCGTCGCCTCCTTCACCGTCTCCTTGTCACTCTCCTCCTCCTCGCCACCGTTGTCTGCGCTCTCACTTTCTTCCCCTGCTGTCTCACCCTCGTTGCTTGTTTCCCCCTCTTCCTCCTCCTCACCTTGCCCTTCAGTTTTTACACTCTGGCACTGACATTGGGTCTCCTTTGCTTCCTCTTCCTCTCCGTTCTCCGCCTCCTCTTCCCCTTCCCCCTCATCGCCTGTTTCTCCCTCTTCCTGCCTCTCGTCACTTTCATCGACCTCTTCCTCCGTAGCTCCTGTCTCAACTATATCGTCATCTTCTCCCTCCTCATCTTCTTCTGGGATGGTTGATTCCAAAATAATATCAGCTTGGATGTCCCCTTTAGTTTCCTCTTCCTCTTCCTCCTCCTCCTCCTCCACAACATCTAAATTTCTGCCATCTTCCTCCACGAAAACACTGTCAGATTCTTCCTTCTCTGGCGGCGGCAGTGGTGGCGCGGCCGCTGGTGCAGGCGATGGGCTTTTCTTCAGCTGCAGAATCTTGAGGAGGTCAAATTCCATCATGACCGGCGCCTCGGCCGCCTGCGGGTTTTCCTTAAAAGGCCGTGCTGCCATTTTCTTGCGCACACAGGCGTCGCAGGGGCAGTACTCGTCATCGCTCCGCTGGTCGCTGAACTCCCCAGTCATCTCCCCATCACTGAGCGAATCTGCAGTTTTTACTGACTGGTTCTTCATGACCTAGAAAATAAGGCAACTGTTATCCTTCTGCAATTTAAGGAGCGATAAGTTTGATTGAAAGATTTTGTGTTGGACTTACCCTCAACATGCGACGTCTCTTTTCTGTTGTGCTGGAATCCCTGGACAGGTTTGTTCCTTTTGGTGGCTGTGGCGACCTCCCTAGTCTGCCGGCGCGACCTTGAATCTTCTTCATCTCCCGCTGAATGCTGCTCTGGATCCGGCAGCTTACCTCTTCCTTCAGCTCAGAGATCATGGTGTCTAGAATGATGCTGTCGTCCAGGTCCCAGCGGACCTTGAACTCTGACATGGCGTCGATGTAGTGGTTCATGAACTGCTTCTCCAGCTTCTTCAGGAGATGCAGGATCCAGACTGGGTCGGGGTCTTGCGATGTCTTTTTTGACAAGGGTGCTCGCAGGACAGTGGGGGGTGTGCCCGAGCTGGAATCCTCAAGTGTCTCGTGTTCGTTGTCAGTTGGGGATTTGGAGCTGTCGTTGGCGGAACTCTTGTCGGTGTCGGTGGCTTTTGGGCTGTCCAAACTTGGAGGAACTACACTGTCAATGGTGTCCTCTGCCCAAGCTTTGGTTGCCTCTGCACCTCCACCACACTGCTCAAGCTCTTCTTCTGTCTTTTCCACTCCCTCAACCTCATGTGGACATTCTGCCTCATTTGTTTGGTTTTGATCTGTCTCATCTCCCTCTTGGTTGCCATTTTCTTTCCCCGATCCACCGGAGCCACTGCTCATACCCACCCCGGATGAGGACCTTGGTGGAGTCACTTGCTCTTCGCCATTGTTCTTGGCTAGAGTGTCTCCTGGTTCGGTGAGCCACAAGGACTGTAGGATGGCCATGACGTCCTCGTAACGGCGGGCCTTTGGCTGGTCTGGGTTCACGGATGGTTCAATAAGCTGGAGCTGAGCCAAACAGTCCAAGAATCCCCTGGCTGATGTGCTAAGTCTTCGGCCATAGGATGGAGAGACCTAAAGCAGAAAAATACAGGTTATCTTACACATACTTACGGTCACATTGATATAATTTATTTCAAGGAGTTTAACCTACCTCTGGCAAGCTCCGACACCGACCCAGCGAAGAGCTCAGGAGAACCTTCATCACTGCTGTAGAAGATTGCCAGTTCCTAGGCAGAGGTTCACCTTTCAGCAGCAGCGTATGCGGGTAAGAATTATGCACTGGGTCGCCTGGAGCTGGATCCAAACTCTTATTTTCTGTGGCCGCTTCTCCTGCTACTTCCTCCTCTCCCTCTGCTCCCTCCCCCTCCTCCTCACTGATTTCCTCATCCCCAGGACTCGCTCCCTCCTTTGCTGTCTGCTCTCCAGCGTTTTCTTCCGCACCCTTGTCCTTCCCTTCCTCCTCGTCGCCGAGCGTGAGCATGGTGCTGTCAGCAGGGATGCTTCGCAGCCAGTCGCTGACGACCTCAGAGGGGGAAGCGTTTGGCAGACATGCCGGTGTCAGTTCCTCTGTGTCCTCCTGGTGATCCTGGTTCCTGCTTTTGGTCTTTTGGCTGGTCTTACTCGCTTTGGATTGTTGGCTGCGAGGTCGTGGAACAGACATGGTTTCTTTGAGCAGGTCTGCAGCAGACAGTGACTGTGACAAGGTGCTCCCGCTGCATGTCTCCACTTTGCTGCCTGGTTTGGAAGTGTGTGTTGGACTTGAAGATTTGAGTGGTTTGTCTTTCTTTTGAGAGCTGGTTGTTTTGACACTGCTTCTGGATTTTGCTCTGGGACTTTTGTCGATGTTCAAAGGATCCTGAAGGGCTGAAGCTGCCGACTCGGGCAGCAGGCAGCAGGGACTTTGGGACTCTTTCTCCTTTGCCTCACTAGCTGGTCTAGAGTCAGATTTGTTTTCAATTGGAGTGACAGTTTTAGCACTTGCACTTCTTGGAGACTTGCTGCGAACCTTTGCACTTTTTGATGATAGGGCAGACGAGGTCCTGTTGTCAGTGTTGTTTGTCTCGTCAACTTCTGTCTTTGAAGAAGACTTCACACTTCCAGCTTCTGTTCCGCAGCAACAGGGAGACTTCTTAGATCTGTTACTTTTGGCTGAATTAACACTTGACGCTCTTCCTGCACTTTTCTCACTTTGCTCACTTTTGTCTTCAGTCCCTCCGGGTGTTTCAATCGTCGGGATCTCAACTGCTCGGTTGTTTTGAGATAGCACGCTTTCAGCATTTTTAGACTTCTTGGATACTGTGGACTCTGTTTCCATGGCATCCTCATTCAAGATAGACTCTTCATTTGGAGCATCACTAGTCACATGGCAGGAAACGCCTGACTTTCCACTGTCTGACTCTGCTGTGTCTGCTGGCAACCCTAGAGACACTGACCCGGAAGAGGTTCGGCTGAGTGGTTGGTCAGAACCTCCCGATTCTATCCGCCCTCTTTGGGTTGAGGGTGACCGTATGCCGACAGCCTCCTCACTTTTTGCCTCTTCATCCTCCTGCTCTTCCTTTTCTACTTTCTTTACTGACGCAGCTCCACAGCTACATTTAGATCTGCCTGACTTGGCTGACTTTATAGAGTGAACTGACAAGGCACTGGGCCCTCTTGCCTCTCCAGCCCTGGTATTGGAGAGACTTTGGCTATTAGAGTGTTGGGAGGATTTACTTGTTGGCCTGTTGTCTTCATCTGCATCTGTTTTATCAACAACAGTTGCTTTATCTTTACCAGACTTGTATGAAACATTTGATTTACCTGATTTAGTTGACACAGAACTCTGAGCTCTCTGTGCTGTGTCATGTCCTTCCTCGTCCTCTGGTGTTTTGATAGTGACAACATTTGGTGACAGTGATTTGACACTCAGGCTTGATTTTGACTTGTGAGAAGTGCCAGACCGTGCTGATGATTTGGACTTTGTTGACATGGCGCTAGCCACTCGCTCTTCGGTTTGCTTCTCATCGCTGGCAGCTTCAGTGGAGGGGCCGGTGTCTTGGTTTGGATTTAGCAATGCTGAGGTGCAGTTTGACCTCTGGGACTTGGAGGACTTGGCGGAGCTGTGTGATTTTCCTGACATGGCGCTAGGGGTCCTGCCATTGACCGTGCCTTCCTCTGCCTTCACTTCATTTGCGCTCGGAGAAACTCCTCTCGAATTAGCATCACCATTTGACTTGGAAGGGGAATCAGATTTTGCAGATAAAGCACTGGCTGCCCGCTCCTGATGCTCTTCCCCATCTCCAGTCTGGCCTTCTTCTTCAGGTCTTGCCTCTGGGCTTTCACTGCAGTTAGATTTGTGGGATTTGCAGGAGCCATTGCAGTTAGACTTTGAGGACTTGACAGACAAGTTGGACTTAGCAGATCTACCAGACATTTGACTCATCACCCTCTCTTCTCCTTCAATTTCCACCCTTGGAGATACAGATTTTTCTGAAGTTTTGCCAGACTTTGCGGACAGGACACTTGGTGTTCGCTCCTCTGTTTCAGTTCCTCCTTCCTGCTGTGTCGTCTCAACAACAGGTTTGGCTATGCCAGGCGATGCTGCTCGTCCACGGTGACTACAGGTTGACCTGTGTGATGTGCCACTGTTAGGTCTTTCTGCTTTGCCAAACTTGCCGGATATGTTGGATTTATCAGACAGAGCACATTTGGCTGACAAAGAGCTAGACGCTCTCTCTGCCTCTTCTGCTGACTTGCTGTCATTTTCCTCTGCTGTAATGCCGCACTTGGACTTCTGAGACTGGGCGCTGGGGCTCCTCTCCCCCTCTGCTCTTGCGCTAATCCTGCCATAACAGCTGGACTTGTGGCTTCTGGTTGAGGTGGCACTGGGTGCCCTGTCCTCTAGTCCATTGGGTACTCCAATGTTGGTAAGGTTGGACTTGTTAGACTGTGTCGACACAGCTGAATCATCGGAGCCACTGTCATCTTTGCTGCCATCACTGCCATTGTCTTGCTTGGGGACGGGGGTCGCAGTGTTTTGAGAGCCATGGTTGGAATGATGCGACCTGTTTGATGCTCTGCTGGTGGAATTGGAGGTGATTTTACTTTTACACCCACCGCAGTTCGGACAAACGCTGGATGATCGTGATTGCGCAAAGTCCCCTGAAAGTCCCGTGTGACCAGACATGCCACTAGCAACCCTTTCAATCACATCATCTGCCTCACCTGCAGGTCCCTCTACCTCTGAGGCTGGGATCTGGGATTTGCTGGACTTGCAGGAGGCTCTGCTCATTCTGGAATGGCTGCTCTGAGGCGCCTCCATCTCCTCTTTGTCTGATACCGCTCTGCTACCACTCCCTTCCCCCTGGACACATCCATCGCAGGTGTTGCCTGCTTGTTGATTATCAGGAGTTGTGGCAGATTCATTCCTGTGGGAGCACTGTGAGGCACTGGGCGGCAGGTCATCATCTTGGTCCTCTCTGAGGGATTGCAGGACATGTGACGAGCTACTGACCGTCGACAGTGCAGGCTCCTCCCCTTCCTCCATCTTGAACTCATCATCCACTGACTTTCCGCTGCTTGGTCGCAAGTTACTGTCTGTGGCGACGACTTCGCTGCTGCGGCTGCAGCAGCGGCTCACCCTGCACACCTCCACATGCGTGTCTCCATTCTGCTCCACCTCCACCCGACGCTCAAGGTGCTCCGTCATGCACATCTCCTCCTGAACCAGATGCCTCTGCTCCGAATCCATGTCTCCTCCGCAGTTAGATAGACGCGCCCTGCAGCGAACCACCCTCCTGGAATTGCATGACGAGGAAGAGCTGGAGGAGTGGGTGTGTCTCGTGACCGTGTGGGAGTGGCTGGTCGCATGTGGGTGAGGGGCAGGGGCGTATTTGTGGCTGTGCACTGGGTTTTCCCACAGGTCGTACTGCTGTTCCTGCCTCTGGTAGCAGCAGGGGCAGTGGTTTCCTCCCGGTACCTGTTGAGCGGAGTAATCCACAGCCTCTGGGTCATAGGACGTAGAGTCGGGGTCAGAGCAGCTCTCTGACTGAGCCTGCTGCAGGTAGTGGGGTTGGGCCTGACTCAGGGGGCAACATTCATTGGTCAGGGATGGCCTCTTCTGAATCTGAGTGGACCACTGCAGCGTCTCGTCGCTCTGCAGGCGAAAGCGAACCCTCATCTCGACAGAGAGGCTTCCGTCTTTGTTGACCAGGACGCGCTTCTCGATATCTTCGTTCATGACTGCAGGTCTGGCTTGCGGGTCAGTGCCGATGCAGTTGCTGTACGACTTGTCCGAAGACAGGGAGAAGCGGGTGGAGCGGTTTGAGGAATCGGAGCGAGGGTGGATGATGCTCTTTTTGGTTTCGAGGCCAAAGTTGACTACACGCCAGAAGGAGAGAGCAAAGCAAAACGTAAGTCTTGTGACCTTCACTAAATGACGCAAACTGTTGGACGGAATGACTCACCATTTTTCTTGCTGTCATGCCATTCGCTGTGTTCGCTGGCCCTGGACTGTGCGCCATGAGGTGGCGATCTTGCACCTTGCATAGCAGGGGACCTTGCCCCATTCCCAGGGGTCCTGGGGCCCAAACCAGAGGACCTGCTGCCCAGCCCAGGGAGCTTTTCCTCTGAGTTCTTCCTTATAAAGTTCGCCAGTGTCGGGCTAAAGGCTTCCCGCCCAACACACACCAGCACGCCAGGACAGGTCATCAGACTTTGCGCGCTGTCAATCTAAACATAATTACATCGTTTTAGGTTCCACATACAGCACTTTACTGATTGTAAAGTAAAAAAAAAAATACTTCTCTTACCCTTCGTCCCTCTGCAGTGTAGAGTTTACGGACATGAAACTGCATGACTTCCGACACCTCATCCAGGAAGGCCCTCAGGCTCCGGGCCGACCTCCTGCTGAGCACCACGCTTCTCCTAATCCCCGGGTCACTGTTTTTCACCAGGAGGATCCGTCGCTGCTGCCTGTGCGGCACGTGGCCGATGGGCGTTGTGGGTGTAAAGTCCGGCCTATGGGGCCTGTGGCTGTGATGGTACCAGATGTTGGGCCGCTTGCTGACCAGCTCCATGTCCACGGGTTTAGTCTGCCGCCGGTCCGAGCAGAGGTAGCAGCCGCCATCCTGGAGCTGCTCCAGATGGTTGATGGCGTGGGTGCCGCGGGGAGTGGTCACGGTGCGAACGCCGAATGGCAACGGCATCTGCGTGAGGGGTGTACACGTATAAATACACTTTACGTGCGATACGTTTGCAAAACGCAAATTCTTTAAGCCGACAAGACTGTTCCGTCAATGAGGACAGAAAAGCAGTAAGGAAGGACAGAAATAGAGCAAACACTGATGCCAAGATAAAAAGATTAAAGTGAGTCTTTTTGCAGGTCAGCCTCAAAAGGAGCCCTCGCTTCACACTGACCTTTTGGGAAAGGTCGTCCAGCAGGGCGTCAAAGCATTTGAAGCTTCGTTTGTGCACTGCCATCCTGACGCCAGCGAACTGGCTGTCGCCGCTTTTGTAGAAGGTGATCCGTTTAGCCGGGGCGGCCGTGGTCACGTGCGCGGGCCGTGGGTTGGGTTCCGGTGGTCGGGGTAGGGGTGAGGCATGTTTAGATGGGGGCTGGGGGTCCCACATCCCCGTCTGAACTGAGTGCATGCTGTGATCTCACGAGGACCTGAGGGGAGATGTGCAAATGTGTAAGAAATTTATTTAAAAAAACATTACATATGGGGCATTTATCATCTGTGACAATAATGGAGACATTTGTAAAAGGGGGCCTAATTTTTTTTTTGTTTATTGAACTCTTTTTTTCCACTCTAAATTGTCCGTAGGTGTGCATGTGAGTGTGAATGGTTGCTTGTCTCTGTGTGACCCTGCGATGAACTGGCAACTTGTCCAGGGTCGGGGAGCCTCTCCCCTATGACAGCTGGGAGAGACTCCAGCAGACCCCCGTGACCCTGAGCCCGGGAATAAGCAGGTATGGAAGATGAATGAATGAATGAGTTGAATGAAATGAGTTAAAATTCAAACCATGAGCTCCTTCTACAGACCGACAGCAGCCAGAACCCACAGCTACTGTACATGTAACAACTCAATATATAAGATTGTGCTTCCCACAGCCTGCTATATTTAGCCGAGTGGCCTGCAATGCTTGTTCCCGTGAGCAAACTTGCATGACTTTAAGCCCATAAAAACCTTGCAAATCCCAAATTAAGCAGGAATACCTCTCAGTAGCCTGTGATTTTTTTTAAAGAAACTTTAACAGTAGGCTTAGCTGGCTGTCAAGTCCTGTGAGGCCAGACTGAGGGGACAGATCAGTGCTCTTAGCCACAGACTCTCCCAACGTGACACCATGCTCTTTAATCCTGCTTCAGCTGCATCGCTCTCTGAACATCTTTGCGCCTGAAATACCACCTGGTCGTCAGAGAACTTTTGGCAAAAGCCAAAAGTTCTCTGAAGCTCTAATGATACATGGCAACAAAATGCATAAAATAATAATTTATGCTTATAGACAAGATTGCTAATTCTTGTACAAGTGCCAATATCATCCATTATACATCCATATTATGTTAATATCTGTCTGATGTCCACTCCAGACCCTTTAAAGCAGCATTTATATGTACAAGTAAAGTTTCTCACTTAAGAACTGACCTCTAGTCGCTAAAACAACTCTATCCAATTAGCACACGACTCACATGTTTGAGGAACATGGTCCAAAGAGAAGTTGGGAGGGGGGGCGCTAAGACAAAAAAAAAAAAAAAAAAAATCCGGATGCCACAGGAGCTGACCGATCGATCCAGTCTTGTAAATGTTGCACTTGTGTGCTGTTTGAGTCTTGCGCTCTTGCGGTAAAATGGCTAATCTGGCCCGTCAGGAGCGAGGGAGACGACAGGAGGGAGGCGAGGGGAGGGGCGGTTTCAGCTAAGGATAGAGCCAAAAGCCTGCTTAAGAACCTGTGTGTGTCCTGCTGAGTTCAAGATGGTCACTCCTTCCCCCACACGACGCACAATCTTAAGAGGAAGTGCTTTCTGATTGTTTATGTGACTCATCATTATTATTATTATTTGCAAACTTGTGCAATTTGAGGTAAAGCAGCAGGTCCAGCTCGGAGACAATCCGGGCGTCTCCCGTCTTTATGCCATCAGTCTGACCTATCAGCATTAAGGATTAGCCAGGGGATTTTGTTGTCACCATGCACGCAGGACACAGGAGTGTTTCAAGGCCCCCGGTGTTATGCAAAATTCAACTTTAGCAACTGTTGAATCAACCACCTGTTGATTCTTCTTCTCGCTCCACTTTTCAGAAGGTGTGTGCAAAAAACCTCCCCACACAATTCTGGAAAATGGCCTTTTGTGATCTCACAAGGGGGGCTTTGATGCACTAAATCTGAGTCAATATGTGCTTTTCTCAGTCGCTTAGTTCCTCTTTTGCTCCGTCTGGACAGTCAGTGAGGATTGTGATCCCAGACGATCCTCGCCTGACAGCAGGACGCCTCCCGTGCAGAAAACACCAGCTGCTCTTATCGAGCAGAAAAACAGCCTCACTGAGGCGCGCTGCGACAACAACGAAAGACAAAAAATAAATAAAAATCCAGCGCAGAGTTTACGAATGTTGTGTAACAGCTCGTCTACACTTGATTTGTATGAGACACTCTCAAGAAAACAGTCCTTTAAAGTTAGCCCTCTGTTTATGTCTTAGTGCAAAGATGCACAGAAGGAAACTGATGGACGTTTGTTTGTTTTTGCTTCTTTTTTTTTGCATCAACCTTTAATGACACCTTGAATGTATCTGCTGCTCGGCTTTTGGCAGTGGGAGCTCCTCTGAGACCAGGGATGAGTAATTCCCGTCCTGACGTGAAGCAGGAGGAGGGAACCATCATGGAGTCAGTCACCGAAACACCCGCTGCTACTATTTGTGGGTAATTCCAGGTGGACATAATCATGGGCATAATCATTTGTTACTCAACAGGTTCCATCCTTCCATCCCACTTTCATGGTGTGTTTGTTTAATTTCTTTTTTATTTTTATTAAGAAGGCACGTCGGAGCCCAGCGTGTGTACATGTGTCCATTCAGCAGGACTCAGGCGAAAGGAAAGAGATTACATATGTTCACTGTGCCTCATCCCATTAGCAAGGTGTGTGTGTGTGTGTGTGTGTGTGTGTGTGTGTCACTCACCTCATCCTCACAACTGGAGCACACACAACAAATAAACTGCATGCATGCAAATGGAATAGCAGTGATTAAACCATGGATAAATTATTATTATTATTATTAAAGATATAGACATAGATGGACCACTAGCCGATACAATTCACCTCACAAGCTATGGGCCGGACCACAAATATAAAATAAAAAAATATTCTTAAAGCCACATGAGTTTAAATTCCAAAAAGGGGGTTAGAGAGCTCAGTCTTACCGGGGAGGATCCATAGCGACAGACGGAGGAGGAGGAGGATGTTTGATTACAGATCCGACAGGAGATAAATAATGAATTAAATAAATAATCAGTCAATTCCAGTGTGACAATCGAGCCGAAAGGAACAGCGAGTGCGACGCGACGTGCTCCTCGCGTCAGACTTCGGCGCTCGGCGTGCATCAAGTCGCGCTTTTCAACACCGGAAGTGAGCGGGAAAGCGGACATTTCGAGTTAACGCGGAGCACTCGAGCGTCTCAAGGAGGCGCGCGCTGATTTGACAGTTGGCGTTTACTCATCCTTCGGGTACCCTGAATATCGTGCACTTGACTCGTTGTCCGCAAAATCCGCTGGCGGAAAAAAATAATTATACTCATGAACCTTTAATTTTGAAATGCCAACCGGATGTTGTATGTTGTAAAACTCGATACTACCATCAAGACCGGGCGCCTTATCTGTTTCATAATAATAATAATAATAATAATAATAATAATAATAATAATAATAATAATAATAATAATAATAATAATAATGAGAATAACGTTATTTCTTGTGGTGCCACAAAATGAAGGTGAAGGAGTTGGAAGCAGAGTGGGTGTAGCGGTGGGATTTAAGGAGGATTAGGGTTGCATGAGCCATCTGTGGGCCCCGGAATGATAAACCACTGATCAGGTCCCACAGCTACTGTGAATCCACAGCATACATACACATCTCAGTACAAAACTAAGGGAATAGAACTTCACACTCGTGTTTCAGTATTGCAGTCTGTTGCAGGTGTTCCATGAGTCTGCAAAGAGCTCAGTTTTATGACGTGCAATGTTGTTTTCAATGTCTTGTAGATTAAATAAACATGCATCTATTTTGAAGTACCCCTCAACTTTCGACAACCCTGATGCAACGTTGACTTCAAGGCCCACCCAGTGCACGAGTTTGTAGCGCTGCAAAGGATGCACTGGACATAGAGGTCAGACGGGACAATGGATGACGTACCTGACCTGACCTGATCAATGCTGTGTTTACCGTTGTGATTTTGTCGCTTGCCAACCTTGACAGTGGTTTCATCCTGCAACTCACTGCACTGCAGAAAGAAGTTTGACCACAAGGTGGGTCTGAAATGTTGTGTATGTGTGTAAAGAAATGAAAAGGTAATTCATTGCTAAAGCTTTCCAACCTTGTTTTATTAAAAAATAGAAGAAATTGTTGACCAGATAAAAAAAAGTAAATAAAAGCTATGCAAGTCAAGTACCATCTCTAGTACACAGTACACCATTACATTTCTTTTTCTTTCTGGATTATTGGTGAAACATTGAGAAAACCTAAATTTAGCACCGGGGCAGCAGAATCTTAACAGAAGCAACAATATCATTCTTTTTTTTGTATGATTTAAAAGAAATAGAGAAAACTAAGAAATAGCCATACGTGAAAGCACCTGAGAACCAAACACTTTCCTGAACCAAGAGGTTTTTTTTTTTTAATTCCTTTACTAAACTATACCTAGTTAAGGATCTCAGGATACGATGTAAGATTTAGTTTTGTGAAGGCCAAAATGGTTGAATATTTCAAGTAAGTGGCCCGCACACTTGTTGCTGCTGACACAAAGCCCACTACAGCTGGTTGGCAGTGGCAATGCGAGTCAGCATGATGTGCACCAACTCCGGGAGGTCAAAGTCGTGCCTCCAGCCCCAGTCCCGCCTTGCCGCGCTGTCCTCCAACGCCATTGGCCAGCCATCGGCTAGAACGGCAAAAACAGAGAATATAGGCTTTTAGTTGTGTTGAAATGAATAATTATATGTTATCGTGTGGCTCATTTGTTCGCCAAGCGTTCTGACCTATGGCTTGTCGGACGCGATCCACTTTGTAGGTGATCTTGAAGTCGGGTAGGACTTTCTGTATCTCCTTGGCAAGTTCATATGGGGCGAAGCTCATGGCGTTGATGTTGTAGGTGCGGCTGAGCAGCACCTCCGCAGGGGCCTCCAGGATCTCCAGGGTGGCCCGCAGGCAGTCGTCTATACCGGGCGAGATAAAAAAAATGAAAGGGAGACCTGCGTTACTGTTACTCGGAGGATCAAAATAATTACGTGAGGAGGAAAAAATAAAAGAGACCCCAATTACCAATGTACATCATTGGAAGCTGAGTTTCGCAGTGCAGGTTGCACTCGAAGCAACCGCTCTGGATGGCTGCATGGAAAATCTGGACGGCGTAGTCTGGAAAATGCCGAAAAGCAATTCAAGGGCAGCATGGCTAACATAAATCTTATCAGCTTAATGGGCAAAACATTGGGAGATTTCTAAAGGTGGATGTTGTTAGAAATAGAACGCCTACCTGTGGTTCCTCCTCCTGGCTGGGAGTCCGCTGAGATGATGCCTGGGTACCTGAGACAGCGGAAATCCAGCCCGAACCTGTGGTGGTAGTACTGCCAAAGACAGGCAATCATATGGGAAGGGCCCAGTTCCATTTCTCTTTCTCCTTTTTTTTTTTTAAAAACCCGTTCGCCTTGAGTCTTGAAAACCTAATTTGTTTCTGTGTTATTAGCGCAAATTTGTAGCACTCGCTGTTCCGTGCCCGCACTTTGGTACGTACCTCGCCCATCAGCTCTGCGTGGACCTTGGAGACGCCGTAGATGGTGCGCGGCCTCTGCACGCACAGGTCGGGGGCAGGGTCCCGGGGTGAAGATGGGCCGAAGGCGCCGATAGTGCTCGGCACGAACACACGCAGGCTGTGTTTGGTGGCTACGTCGAGAATGTTGTGGACGCCTGCAGAGGCAGAGGTGGCACGTTAACATCTCAGAATAGCCGAGTTTTGATAGGATTGTGTCAAGTAGTGGCCGTGAGTGTGTGTGTGTGTGTGTGTTTGTGGGTGTACCAGTAATGTTGACCTCTCTGGCTAGGCTGACATTTCTCTCCCCAACGGCAGACAACACGGCAGAGTAGTGAACCAGCCAGTCGATGTTGTTGTTGACCACGATCTCCTCTAATCGTTTACGGTCCAAGATGTCTGAGAAGATGAACGGACCTGAGGGGGACGGAGATGTTTGGAATGGCCCAATGGACAGCTGTCTCAAGACATCTTGGCTCGGTGAGTTGAATTTAAAAAAAACACATCTGATCATATCTTGACCTGGAAAATATTTCTTTACCAGGATTGACTCTTGGTTTTTAATGTAAAGAGTCTTTCATACTGCAAAAAGGAGTCATTTGAATGCTCAAGTGCAACACTGGATTTGGAGTGTCAGTAATCAGAATGCTTCTCGGCATATACTCCACTTTCCTCCTCACGTTTGTCACCCATTTAATTCATTTTGTAACATGTTTTTCTGAGCTGTCCTCACACATACCGTGATTCTTTGGCAAACACTAGGTGGGCCTACCCAATCAGAAGACTTGTTTAATTATAGTGATAACCAAAACAGATTGCATTATAGCTAATTGCTCATTTTGTCCACTTTATTTGAACAAATCTTAAATTATTATAAACAAATCACTGGATATTCTACAGACCACTTTGGTAGACATGATACGGAGGTTTCTTGATGTCCGACAGGATTACGTTGCTCTTGCCATATCGTCTCCTAAGAGTGAAACACAAAATCGTCCTTAGAATTGTTGTTATTCTCCACTATTTTTACATTAAAAAACACTGTTCTTACCTCAGAAACCTGGCTAATCCGAACCCAAGCTGCCCAAGTCCTCCTTTAAATGACACAGATAGGGAAAATGTAGTCATGACAGCGACAGTCAGACTTTCAATGAACTGAGAAGACAAAAAAAGCACCAGTGATGAGGACTTTAGGGTAGTCGGGGTCTGAGCATGTTGAGGACTGAGTTTCCAAGGGAGCGAAACACTGCCGGGTGGACGAGTTGGTGACGCGTACGGCTGACATCTGCCCGTCAATGCTGCACGGTGGCCAGCTCCCGACATGCTTCGTTGCATTTCTCAGCAACGGCATCAACCGCATCATGCACCTCACTGTAAACACACAAGGATGCATCCACCCCCACGGCACAACAGTTACTGCCCAATATGAAGTCTTGTGCACATATATGTGATAGGGGGGAGTCTTTTTTTTAAAAAAAAAAAAATTTATATAGTAAAATGAAAATCTTATTTTCAACCTTACTTAACATGTTTCAACATGTAGAGTATTTTTCACACTCTCTAAGACTGATGCATCTGTCTGGGCTTTAATAAGTGTATGTACAAAAAATGACAAGTTGATGATAACACTAGACAACACAATCCAGCCCTGTAGATTAACATATAAAGGCATGGTCTTGACTGATTCTATAAATAAACCATGTGATCCTCAGACCACCAATAAATGTGATGTAGATGTGTGGAGAAGAAAGCTTCCTGCAGATCTACAAAGTGTGTGGATGTGCAGCATAAAAAGTAAATTGCGGCAGCGGAAATGTTTAATGCAGTAATGAATAAATATGACAGGAAGGCGTTTTATTGCTCACCGTGGATCAGTATCAAGAAACTTAGCCCACCTCTGGTCGACACGTCCTGAGTGAAAGTGGATGAAGTTCAGTATCCTGGCTAAGGAGCAGGTTTGCTGTCCTGTGATTGGTTGAAAGCTCAGAGGTCTGTGACTGAAAGACAAAGCTTCACTTCGTGGATTGTGCAACTTTATACTTCTTTAACTTTCTTTATACTTCGTTGGGATTTTCGTGAGCACCCTATTCTGTCCGGTTACTTCGGGAAAAAAAAACAACGAACCAAAAATTTCCACACCCGACTCGTATGTCTAATCTTCATGTGTGAGGATCTTCATCTTCAATTGCGAAACAGCGCCCCTCTGTGTTGTGACACAAAAATGGAATCTTGTTCGATGAATACAGAGACGAATTCTGTCAAAAGACTTTGTTGTAAAAGTCCATTCCGAACGCTGCTATGGCAGAGATTACTGATGAAATATTAATAACGTCTGTGAAATAGCGCCCCCCTGTGTTGTGGTAGCTAAACAATGCCTCTTAGCCGTTGTGATTGAACGGTGGGACTGCACCTAAAAAAAAGAAAGAAAAAAAGTTCATCAACCCAGAGTACAGTGAAACTACGGTAGCAAAAAAGTTTCAAGCAGTCATGAGGTAAGTACGCTAATTGAAGTTAAAACGTAAAAGATAATGTGCGGATTTTTTTTTAATTTTTTTTAATGAAAAGCGCCAACGTTAGCTGAAGTAGTTTTTTTTGCTTTTTAAGGGGTTGCTTGTTGGCACAGATGCGGTGTGAAAAATGGACTTCGTCGTTGGCCAAGAAACTCGTCGACCGTCAGCCGCAAAAGGAAGAGCTGCAGGACATTTCATGGAAGGAAGAAGAAGAGAGGGAAAAAAAATATTCACAAACGTCATAAAAGACAGGTTCAGTACATCGTTCACGTCACAGGCCCAGTGAACGCCTTGGCCAAGCTAGCAAGGTTAGCTACCGTTTAGCAGTAGTTTTTTTTAGTATTTGTGTATGTGTGTGTGTGTGTGTGTGTGTGTGTGTGTGTGTGTGTGTGTGTGTGTGTTTAAATTAAATAGCTTTAATGACACGTTTATTTGTCCATTAATAATTGTATGTAAAAGTTAACATTTCTCCCATCAATATTCTCAATTTACGACCACCAGCTTCAGTCCATATTACCCGTGTTGTGGAATTAAGAGTTTGTTCTTTCCTATTAGGTTTCATGGCATGATGTCACTTAGTTACTCCAAAGAACAAACTTGTTGTTTTCCACACGAAAAAAGAGGCAAGAAGAAGTAGATTCATTATTAATAATACATTCAAAAGGGCCCCCTATTTAGTTTTTTTATGATTGACCTTTTAAACATATATCCAGCCCCTTTTCTTAGTGACCACTTGAATTCGAAGTTCTTTGTTTATTTGTTATTGGAAAAACGTGTATGTATGGATATAATATTTCATTTTTCCCCCTTATCAGATCAGACCCGGTGACTTCTGAATGTGGCCTACACTGAGATGAATACGACACTTATTCAAAAGTAAGGCAGACTTCTTTATTTTACTATTTTATTGCCCCCCTTTTAAATGTATATATTAGTGTCACGACGATAATCAAAAATCACATATTTACACAATTTAATGGATTTATGGATGTATTATACTACACATATATTTTATTCATTTAAGTTGCCTTTTTGATAGCTTTCATGATATGATGAGTTACAAAATGTCCAATGTCACATTTAAACTGATTTGGATATTTAAGGTAAAGGAAATTGATCTAAGAATATTGTGTAAACAGCAAACAGCAGTAAGATTAACTGGTAAAGCAATCACGCCAGTGTCCAGCAGATGGCAATAGATGCAAAGAAATCCCAACATTGTTACGCCTGCCAATTTGACGGTTTCTCACCCATTTTTCAAAAGCACTGTGTAATTTACTGGGCGAATGTGGTTCATCAAATGAAAGCCTGTGTATTCACGTTGTGTTTTAAAGTTTTTAATATTGTACTGTGTAATAATTCACATTCCTAATAGCAAAATACAGTCTTTTTCTAAAAAATGAACAAAAACAAATCACCATCACTGCTTGCATATGCTCCGGGATACAAAACAATTTTTCTCCCGCATTCAGATTTGACTCTGCCAGGCAGGCAGAAAAAAAGATGATGCATGTCTTATTGTTCGCTGGTTTAAATAGCTTCTGGGCTCTGTGCTACTCTGGAGGCCTGCCAAAATACCTGAATGTGTGCCATACACTTTTCGAAGCTTGTAATACCCATTGTTGCCCTGCATGGGTGTATGTGTGCGTTCCCTTTCACGCAGCAGACTTGCTACCCTGCATGAAAAAGAAGATATTCTTTGTTTGATTGTGTTGGTGCAGGGTGAAAATTAATATTTGTTTGCGCACAGACCTGAATCTAATTAGAGGCGCCACCTTGATGAAATAATGGGGTTTATAATAACACAATGAAGTGGCGCCTTGTGGGATTATTACGTATTATCACATAGTTTTATTACAATTAGCAACAATGGTGGAGAAAATTCTCCCTGAAATCCCCTGTGTTTGTTGTGATGATTTTTTCTTTGAGACTCAAACTTGCACTTGCTTACTCATTTGAAAAAAAGAACCAAGCAAAAACTCTTTTAATTTTGAACTTGTTTCACAACAGTAAACTAATTTTATTCCATCAGTTAAAAATTGATGTATTCATGCATTTTTTTGTTGCTCGCAAATACCTACTGTGTATTTATTCCAAAAAGGCCCAAAAAAATGAGTAGTTTCCGTAAATAATCCTTTGAGTGTCTATTCAGTGAATGATCTAAGCCCTCAATATAAAACCAGCGTTCAGCTCCCGCGCTCATAATTCGCCGTCATGTGCCCCTCCCCGCGCTAATGGGATCTATTTATTGCCATGGGGGAATTGTGGGTGAGCGGTTAATTCGAATCAACAGAACGGGTCAGGGGGTAATATGTCTCTGTGTGTTGAGGGTCACCGGGGGGCCGGACCCCTCTGTTAATAGGGAGTGGGGATTTGAACGAGGTGGAAGATTTATCCGGGCGCTGCAACGCGGGGACAAATAGTGCTGATGGGTGAAGGCCTCTCGCCGGAGTCCGGACAGGATGACAAATAGCCAAGTAGTGTGTGTGTGTGTGTGTGTGTGTGTGTGTGTGTGTGTGTGTGTGTGAGAGAGAGAGCGAGAGAGAGAGCGAGTGGGGTGGGGGGGAATAGGATGCCAGACCATATTCACTTATCACTGAGTCAGGCCCCTTTTCTGGAATCTTCTCCTGACACCCAGCGGG
Source organism: Thamnaconus septentrionalis (assembly GCA_009823395.1). NCBI lineage: Eukaryota > Metazoa > Chordata > Actinopteri > Tetraodontiformes > Monacanthidae > Thamnaconus > Thamnaconus septentrionalis. The sequence continues at coordinate 29,876,410 of CM020501.1, read as the reverse complement.
GACCAACTCCCGCCTCTAACTCTCTTGTTTTGTGTCCCTGCCCCTCGCTCCGCTTCCTCCTATTTATCTCTCTTCCCTCTCCTACTCACTTCACCCCCCCCCACCCCCCCACCCCTCCTTGCCCTCCCTCCTCCCCGACCCGTCCTCCTCTTCATCCTCTTCTCACAGGGCTCTCGGTGCAGCCCCTCTCAGCTTCCCCATATTACAACCCGGGCAGATAAGGGCCGACTGACAGGAACCCTAAATTAATTTACAAGCGCCGGTGCCGTTTGCCGGAGCTGATAGAACAGTCTTTATACAATATGAAGGGATGGGGAGTGACGCCTCAGAGACTCCCGCCCGAGGAGGAAGCGCGCCCGTTGCTATCTTTTTTAATTATTGGGAGAGACCGTGATCCCTCTGTCTCGTAACGTCTCCCTCCGTCGGAGTAAACGTGGCGAAGAAGGAGCCCCAGAGACGCCGCCGCGGAGGCGATGAAGAACTCAGGGCTGCTTTTTTTAATATATATATATATATATATATATATATATATATGTATTACGCGTGAATTAATCGCACATTTTTGAAAAAAAAAAAAAAAACTGTTTTCCGGGATGCAGCCCCTGCAGTTGTTCCTCCCACGGCTGCTGCTTTCAACACACGATTGGCCACAGCTCCGCCGCCTAATAGGCTTAACCACAGCAAGAGGACCTGAAAGGGAATATAAGCTGATTAAGGGGAAATCAGTTTTCCACTTCATATAGCGTTCATTAGCCAACTGTTGACGTCGGGCCGAAGCGGCTGCTGCTGCTGCCTGAGCTGTGACAGCCAGAGTTCTCTCTCTCTCTCTCTCTCTCTCTCTCTCTCTCTCTCTCTCTCGCTCTCTCTCTCGCTCTTTATTGGCGTCCATGCTTCAAAATCCCCAGATGATCTCTCCAAAAATGATGAAATAATAAAAGAACTCCGGATCCAAGTTGGCAGCGGCAGACAGAGAGAAGTGTCTGAGGTCATTCGGTCATCCCTTTAACTGGTGGGGGTTGGCGGGTGGGTTGTTGGGGTTGGTCCTTGGCCTCATTTGGTCTTTTGTGTTGTGATGTTTTGGATCTGTTGTAATGCTTCTTTGGAACTGATTGGTGCCTTTTTGAAAGTGAAAGAATGAGACAGACATCGTCGGCACTGTTGCAGCTCTGTGTGTGAGCAGCGTTTGGATTATCATATTGAGATGAATCACACATGTTTTTTTTAAAGAGACGTTCAGAACCTTCAGTACATGTGCACTTGAGTGTCAAATGGCAAATGTGTCCAATAGCTCAGACTTCTTCGACGGAATGATTGTAACTGACTTTGCAATTCAATTGAAATGTTACTTGTCAGTGAGTATAACCAATATAATGTTCACTTTACAGTTTAGACCAGGGGTGGCAAAACCTTTCGAATGGTGGCCACGATGGGTTCTGAAATTTGGCAGAGGGGGCCGGACCAGGAGCAGATGGACGGAGCGTCTTGGTGACCCACCTCGTAGGAGAATCAAACATACAATGGGATATGCAGGAAACGTGTCTTTTAATATCTATTGAAAACGAACAAAAGCATAACAACAAAATATCTGTCTTTAAAGCCCCACAGTATTTAGCTTTTTATTGAAATGACTCTTAAAACACTGAAAAAATGGATGAAGTACATACATTTTATTACTTACTTACTCTTAATGTAATTTCTTCAAGTTCGATGGGCTGGATTGAAAAGCTAAACAGGCCGCATATGGCCCTCGGGCCGTAGTTTGCCCATACCTGGTTTACACAAAAAAGATGTCCAGAAGTGGTATATTATAGATTTCTGAGCATGTGTATGATTTTAGTAAGTAAAAATAATATTTATGTTTGCTGCTCTTCTGGAGTAATCCTGTATTGATAATTGAATACGTCACATATCCAATATAGATGTACAAACTTCAAACTTCAAGTCACGGAAATGACCGAGGACACAATCAGATTTGTTTTATAAGTAATAAAAGTTGAGCGCTGATTGATTAATGAATTAAATAAAAAGAGACAACACTAATGGACGCTTGCGCCGCCGCAGCTTTCACACTTACGCAGACAGCCTTACAGAGGATTAAACTTGGGCCGCGGGCCGTAGACTTAAGTCGGCGGCTTTGGCATCATACTTACTGTCTTACGCACACATGCGAGTGGGTGTCCATCCAAAAGGCCCACAAACCGATTCGTTCTGTTTGCAGGCCAAAAACGCTTTGCGAGCTGTGAAATAAGTCATTTGTTGAAGCCCCGCGTTTCTCTTTTTTTTCCTAAAGGGCAGCTGCACACATTAAGCAGGGGGCCCGCCCCTGATGGCCGTCCAGCGATCCGACACAGGCTAAACCAATTTAGGTCCAGTTTGACTCGCGAGCTCCATTCCCAGCGCTGTCGGCTCTCGGCTCTTGGCTCGGCGTGATGATGAGTCATAGAGGAGGGGAGGCCTGATGTCCCCTTTGTAGATATTGACACCTAATTTACTGCTTAGTCTCCAGGGGCAATGTAATTTCTGTTTTACGACAAAATAGTCAGAGCAGCTTCTTCCTGGTTCATAGAAAGTTGACCTGACATGCCGGCGGGGGCGGTAGGGTAGGGGTTGGGGAGGGAGGGTCAGATTTGATTGTACTCATGTATCCATCTAATAATAAAGAGCACACAGGAAGTGTTTTAAAATAGGCCGCTGTTCTGAGAGGGGAGTGGACACACCTTCTCACTCCTCCGAGTCACTGGTTTAGCCCAGCGTGTCCAGTTGATGCTGGGATTCACGTCAGCATTTATGAGCAACAATGTTCTACTAAACTGATGAAGCTAGTTTGAAGTAGAATAAAACAATGCTGTCCTCAGAAACTTTTTTTTTTCATTTTCTTCTGGTATCCAGTTCTGAAAGCAGCGGCGTAGCTCACAGGCATTTCCTGTTTTTTCTTGTTTTGTTTTATTCCCCCCTTCCGTTCTCTGAAAGTGACTGGACAAAATGTCTCTCTTTTACATTGAAAAGCTAATAAATCACCTGTGTGACTGCTTGCTCGGCCAGGTGGTGGCGCTCCCTTGACTTGAAGAGGAGCCTTCAATGTTTTTTTTGCGGTCTATGGAGTGGTCTTCTTCATGTATTTCTGGTCCTCCCTGTTGGAGGTTGATAAGATGCCTTGGCAAAATTTCAGCATGGAAAATGTTTTCTGTGACTTTGTTCACAGACAACAATTAAACAAATAGATGATAGAAGAATTATTAAACATTTCTATTGCTTTTTACCTCACTTTCACAAGTAAATCGCATACAGCTCCGTTTTTCTATTAGTTAAAAACCACCGCTGTGAAATGTGGATTTAGACTTTACTTGGAACATCACTATAAATCTTGAACTTCTGATATCCTCACTCGCTAAAGTTGGACTGGAGACGCCGCTGAGCCTCTGCCGACAGCGAGATGACCGTTGGTGGGTATTAGCGACCCGGACAAGGATGTTCGCCGCCGCAGAGACGAGCAGCCGTCAGCCCGTCCGAGGGAGGGGAAAAAATCGGGCGAAAAAGTGTAAATCCAAAAAGCTGAAAACTCCATTAAGGGCCAAGACAGTCATGCATCCACGCACTCCCGGTGCCAGACAGCTCTGTAAATCAGCTTCCCCCCCCCCCCGCTTTTTTCTTCAACTCCGCTGAGGGAAACAATATGGGTAGTGTCTGGGTGCTGAGCAGCGGGCCCTTGGATTACACACACACACACACACACACACACACACACACACACACTGGGGGCCTGACTGCTACAGAGTGAGACCAAATGCTCTGATCCAGGTTGAACTAAGCAGCGACATGTGCACCTGTCAGACATGGGCTGCTGAAGGTGTGTTGGCAGATCTGTGTACATGCGGTACTGCGCGCGCGCGTGTGTGTATGTGTGTGTGTATGTGTGCGCGCGCTCGCAATGCCGAAATCCACGCATGGTAAGAGATTGTGCACAGCTCAACCAGATGGTGCTTTGCCCCCCCCCCCCTATTTTCTTTTTCCAGATTCCTCACCAGTTTTGTGTTGCGTGTTTTTATTCCTGTCCCGTGCGCTTGCAACAACATCGGAACATCGTGGTTCTCCTAAGAGGACGACGTCAACGATCGATCCGGCACGCCCGCCCGATCGCGCAGATTGCACAGCTAACAGATTTGGAGTGCGTCCGCACCCGTCCTGATCCGCTGGCCGGGCACGAAAAGGGCTGACTGAGGCCTAGCAGGTGCGAGACGCTCGTCTGTGGAATGTGGATGGGGCCAGACCTCGGACCTCCCACCAGGACCGGGCTTCCTCTCTGCTGCCGTGTGTGTGTGTGTGTGTGTGTGAGTGGAGGGTGTGTGTGGGTGGGTGGCGGTCACCACCTGCTCTCGACCTTATTTCAATTTTTACCCCAGCATTAAACACGGCATCGCTCGACGCCCTTGCGTTTTTGGTATAAATCGCCACGGATGGAATTGTCACAGTGGAATGACGGGAATTTTCTCTCTCTGGACTCGAAACGGGTTTTATTGCACACGGTTTCGGTCTGGGCAAAAGAAGTGAACACTGTGAATATTGCAGTTGAGAGGATGACCTTCAAAACTAAAGGTTGAACAAACAAATGGAAATAGGTAAAAATAAATGGGTAAAACCTCTACTGCCCCCACCTGGTTGGGGTGTGTCACAGTACACTGACAATAGATTAACTTTATTCAATATTTGGCATTATTTTATTTTTTTTATTTTTACTTCAGATATTTTTTGTGTGTCGCTTTCTTTTTTTTTTTTGAATTTTATATTACAGTATCTTTTTGCATTTGAGACCCAAACCGATCAAGTTCAGCCCCTGGTGCTTAGCATTTGCAACCCCGTTTAACTGAAACGTGTTAAGGTAGCTCTGCGCAGCTCTCGGGTGTGGAGGGAGGGGGGGGTGAATCAGCAGCAGCCGTCGCCGACACACCACCCCCACCCCCTGACGTCCCCCTAATGTGGATTAATGCCACCTGCCTGCTCGTCCGCAGCCGCCGCGGACATCGAATTAGGGACAATAATCACCTTCCTGTGGCCCGGCGCTCTCAGGGGATCGTTAGCCCGCTGCTGCCGTCGAGCTCGCAAAGGGCTTAACGAGGAAAGTTGGAAGGGTGGATGTCGGCGTTGTTTGTCTGTGTTTTTGTGTATGTGTATGTGCGGGGTTTTCGGGGGGGCGTCGCTGTTGTTCCACTCTCTGAAAACACAGAGTCAGTGGCGCTACACTATCTCCATAACGCTGCTTCTGACCTCGTTTCGCCGCCCCGCGAAGCCAACAGGCTCCGGCCATTGATTTATTTCCCTCTGTCCCCCTCCACCCCACCCCATACTCCTTCACTTCCTCTCTCATTTTTCCCTGTGTCACCATGACTGATGGCGGCGCGGTGGAACTGGGTGTCCGGCATTACGCCCCCGATAAATGGGCCTGCGGGCCTGCACTCGGCCAGGCCTTGGACTGTGCCTCGGATCAATATTTCACCATTTAAAATCTATCAAAAGGGGATTTTTGAGGCCTGCCTGCACTCCCGCCCCCCACACCCAAGCGACGTCCCCCCCCTCCCCTCCCCATCCCTTCCCCGCCGCCTCCCTCGCCACAAACACTGAATCAGACACTTTGTAGTTACAACCAGTAATCAATAAGCCGGCGCCTTCACAGATCTTAACCCGCCGCTGCTGCTCGCCGCCCGCACCGCCGCCTGCGGAGCGGTGATGGATGGCGAGGAAGGCCGCGATTCATTTTGTCAGGCCATTACGCAGGCGAATCCTGTCCACTTCATCCCGCGGACGATCATTTTTCACACTTCATAAGGAGGCAGAAATGGGCCGGGTAGAGCCGGGGTGGGGGAGGGGGGACGTGGCGGGGGGGGGGAGGAGGGGGCGGACAAAGGAGAGTCAGACAAGAAATTTGGAATAAATTGAGAGGGAAAATGGGGAGAGGAAGCAGGAGGGAGGGCGAGGGGAAGACGGAGGAGCGCAGCGAGCGACTCCCAGAGTAAATATTTGTGACGAGCGGCGCTGTGACGTAAAATCGCTGAAAAAGCAAAAAAAAAAAAAAAAAAAAAATCCCGAGTGTGCGCTTTTTTTTTTTTTTTTGTTTCCCATGTTAACAACTATTGAGCGATCAGCTTAAGCCGGCCCCGACGGCGAACACGCCCCCGACTCCTCCGAAAATCCCTCCCAACTCCGCAGAATAAGCCACAAAAACAACAAAAGTGTGCTTGTTAGCGCGAGAACAGCCAGCCGCCTCTGCGCTGTGTGTAACCAAATCAGTCAGGGGGGAAATTGATTTTTTTTTTCCCCCTCTCTCTCTCTCTGTCTGTCTCACTCCCTCGCCCGCCCCACCCCACCCCACCCCGCCAGCACAGCTGAAAACGTTTTATCGCATTGGAGCACACAAGGGCAAAGTAACCGTGAACGAGTGGCGCTAGCCAGTCAAACGTACGATGTTTACAGAAAAAAAAATCACCCAGCGAATTGAGTGGCGAATTAGTTGGGCTCAAACTTCCACTCGGCGGAATGCGGCGCCGCTGCCGCTGTTTGTGTTTCGATTTGTGATAGCGGGCAAACGTGTCAGAGGTCGCCGGGAACAAAGGGGCGTGGCCCTGATCCTTCGTTCTTTCAGTCTCGACTTCCTCATTTCCTTCCCTCCTTGTCCCTCCTTCAAACCTGTCCCTCCGTCTCACTGTGCTTGACCCCTCGTTTGAACTCAGTCTTTCTTCCCTTCCTGCAACCGTCCTTCCTTCAGTCCATCGTTTCTCTCTCATCCTTCATCCCTCCTTTTATATTACTTCCAATGATAAAAACTGCCTGTTTCTCCGTCCTTCCTTCCCTCCTGCTCATTAACCCCCTCCTTCCTTCGCCCTCCTGCTCTTCTCCCTCCTTCCTTTCACTCTTCCTCCCTCCACCCAACGTTACTCGCATCAGATTATCCTTCCTACTTGTCTCTCCTTGGCCTTGTGTGATTGGCCCTAATGATACCATGAAATATACCGGTGATACTTCCTTCCGCCCATCAGCCTCATTACTATCTTCCGCTGTTCTTCCTTCTCTCCGCCTCCTCTCGCGTGAGCTCCCATCCTTCTTCCCCCACTCCTCCGTCTCCCTCTCCCATCTTCCTCTCCCTTTCTTCCTCTCTTGGCGCGGCTCCCCAGGACCCCTCGGTGCTCCTGTTGGACCCGTCTCGGGCTAAGAAAACAAGCGACAGCTGTTGTATGCGGCTTGTGTGTGTTTGTGTTACTGTGTGTGTGTGTGTGTGTGTGTGCGTGTCTCCATGCTGCCTTCCTCATCCCCGTCTCTCCCCATATGCTGGCCCTCACCTGCTGGTGGGGCCGGATTATGAGCTACAAGCCCCTTATTAAAACAGGATTTGTTTACCCTCCTGCTTTGCACGCGGCGACAACAGTAGTGACCTGTCCACCGCCATTTCCTCTTTCTTAAAAATCCCAATTGTACTGAATGTTTGGAAAAAGGATCACCCAAATGGTGTATTTGAACTTGAAGATGAATATCGTGATGCCTGATACCTGGGTGAATTGATTTAAATGGCTCGAACAAACAGCACCAGCATCATGTGACTTCTGCAGATTTATATTAGCACATTGGTTGTTTTTTTTTCTCTCGATTGCCGGTCTGCAGCCACCCTAATTCAAATTTGGTGTGAAGTATAGACGACGCGGCGGTAATCACGGCGAGATATCATTAGATTAACCAATATTATACTATTACATGACCGTAGATTGTGTGTTTAATGGAATCTGATTGTGTACACGGTGTTCTTGCAATGCCAGTAATACATTCCCAGTGATGGTAGATTGCCTCTTTGTCACAGTTCCTAATTGGCACAAGTTGCATAGGAAACGAACAGGTCTGCTTGTTTTTTTTTCCACTTGCCTCCTGTGTTTGAATATTTCAATATTTTTAATCTTCTGCTTGGATATGAATTTTTACTCACACCCTGATTTAGTTTGTTGTCTTCCGTCTTCATACTTCCTGCTCTCCTTTCTTTTACACAATTATGATGGTAAAATAGTGTTGGTTTTTTTTTTAAAGGGGATCCATTAATCACAATAGAACTCTGTCCTGCGTCTCCCTCCTGCCCTACCTCCCCGTCCCTCCCCCCGCCCCCCGTCTCGCTGCCGCTAATTAAAACCCACGTTAATAATGACAACTCGCGGCACCCGACTCGCTCCCTCACAATTGCAAAACACATCCCAGCGGTACCAGACCTCAGCCACCGCCGCCGATTGGCTGCAGTCAGCACTTTTTTTCCCCTTTCTTTCTTTAAATGGAAATTAATGGGGGGCGCGATGAGATAAAGAAGGTCAAGGTGGCGAGGGTACAAGGGAGGAAATAAAAAGGGGTTTGGAGGGGAAGCGAGGCGAAAGTGGGACACGGGCGGAAAGGTGAGAAACGGAGGGAGGGCGGAAGGTTCGTGGGCCGGAAAACAGGGGAGTCGGAAGAAAAGGGGGAAGAAAATTTATGGCGGCCATCTTTCAAAGGAAGCTGACGTTGAGGATGACGAGTCACGACGGGGGAAGAAGCGACGAGGAGATGCCCCTTCTGGTTCGGAGGCCTGCTTGCGTCGTATCACTCTGATTGTATTGTTTTTTTTCCCTCCATATCTATTAATATCTCTTTGTGTCAGGCATTAAACACCCGTTCCCTGCAGCTCGGCTCGGACGTTCCGGGTTCCGGGCGACAACTAAACACCCCCACAGCATCGCATTGTCTCATTTATGCAAGTGGCGGTCGCTGTTCTACGCTTGAATACGGCGTGATCGCTATATTAAACACAGCTCAGCCCTCAGCTCAGCTCAGCTCAGCTGCGCCAGCCGCTTGGCTTTTGCCAGAAGGGGGCACAAAACTACTAGTTAATAGATCAGCAGAGGCAGGCCCAGCCAAGATTTTAGGCCTCCAGCCTTTTTCGGGCTCAGCTGCCAACACTCTCAAGATGCCAAAAAAAAGAAGGTCAAATTATAATGTTTGTATTCCCCTGTTAAAGTTGCCCCTTAGAATTAAATTTGTAATCACATCTGATTGAAAATAAGAAAATCTCCCACGTCCTAAACAACTAAGCACATTTAAAACATGAAGTTAAACAATGAGTTAATTAAAAGACTGATTTAAAAGTAAAGAAGAACACAATATCTAAATAAAATATAGTGTAAATAGTAACAGAAAACCAACAATCCTACACTTCCAAAATTGTGGATTTTCTTTAATCTGTAACTCTGCCTTTAAAATGAGAACAAAAAAGGCTGAAGCTCCAAGTTTAAAAATATAAAAATAAAATCCAAGACCACGTTCTGCAACTGTAGCCTCTCCGTGTTTGTCTAAGTCTCCTAGAGGTTTTTTTTTTTTTTTTTCCGGGGTCTGTTTTTAATGAATGGGAAAGCCGGCGTAGGTTAAGTTGCTCGGAGGCAGCGACAAAAGCCAATTTCCTTTCTGCTTGTCACCTTTTGTGCCAAAGCACATTGGAGGATTGAACCTGTCAGTCAAGGCCCAAGCCAGCATGTTGCCCCTTGCAGCCTGACAATGACGGCGACACAACACACACACACACACGCACACACACACACACACACACACACACACACACACACACACACACACACACTAGTTTGGGCTTAACCCTTTGAGGTTAATTTAAATTTTAGTGCAACAAAAATTAATAACCCACCACATTATGTCATTATTATTAAAAAAAAAAAAATTAAATATAAAAAAAACACCACTTTGTCCCTTTTAAAAATGCTTTGAGAAAATAAACTGCAAAAATTGAAATAAGTTGTTTTTTATGTGTCAATATACTTACATGATTGTAAAGTTTCCAGAGAAATAAAGAAATAATATAAAGAAAGAGTAATGAACAAAGAGTAAAATTACAAATGTAATATCTTGATACATGTCCTGCCATTTTAAATGCAACTTTTGCATTTTTAACTGACAAAAAATAAAACCAAGCCAAACAGCACATGGATTTCTCCTCTGCAGCAATATACATTTAAATAAATAAATTCATTTTTTAACTTTCACTAAAATATAGTAACATAATCTTAAATATGAATTGCATAGAAAATAAAATTGTACAGTTTTTTTTTAGTTGTTTTTTTTCATGCATGAGGATAAATAAGAAATAAAATGAAGAACAGAAATACGTGGCCTCCAAGCCTACAATTGCAATCAAAGTCTAGTTTTATTATTTCAGAAAGTATGTTGACAATATCTAGCTGTTATTATTTTTAACTTGGGTATTTACAAACCCCCCAAAATAGAAAAGGTGTTGTTTCATGAGTAGCTGGCAGAGAAGATGTAACTAGAGAGGCACAGATTGGAAAAAAAAAAAAAAAAAAAGTTCCCTCGGCCGGCCAAGCATCACAGACATCAAAGTGAAGACATTGTTTGGGGGGGAACAATGGGTGCCGTCACAGTCCAGGGGTTCGTGTGCTGGTGCGTGTTTGCGCTCCCCAGAATCCCCCTCTGACGGCGGAATCACTGGATTATCAAGGCGGCAGATGCAAACCGCGGCGAATGGGGGGTCTCCTCGGGGGCCCGTCTGCTCGTAGAGGCGCGGTGGATAACATCAAACAAAAGAAAGTGGCCAAACTCCGCACTCTACTCGCACAGTTATGTGTTTATCTATTTTAATTGGCAGAAATGTGCCCATTGCTTAATTGAAACAAGGATGTTTTTTTTCCCCTTTTAGCTTTTAAACTGTTATGACACGGTTCATTTGTCTCTCACTCAGCTGTACTTGCCGTTTTGGAGGCCGAATTCCGACTCCGCTCGGCTGTGAATACCGTAGTTTGTGCCAATCCCTCTTTAAAGAAGCGTCTGGAAGCGGCGCAGGACCAGGCTATGTGGCTATCCTGGTCAGCTGGGAGCATATGGGATTGCCATCAAAGCTGCTGTGATTTGCTGTGTCGGGATCGGCATAACCTCCGGGGTGCTTCAGCCGCGGTGGTCCAGGCTACCTCACCTGCAGCGTCTTGACACTTCAAAAACACACATGGCTGGGTGGGGATAATTCAAAACATTAGACCGCGAGCAGGAGAATTGCGAGGGGTTTGGCAGGAATTTGAAGAAATAGATAAATAGATAATTGTATCATAATAATTAAAGAAAGATTTGACAAATGTAGCTTTCCAACCTGTAGTTATTTTTACGCTCGCCTTTCAAGCCGGACACGTCGGACCTTGAAGAAGGTCCAGCGGGGCGTTGAACTGGCAGGAGTCGATGATCGATATATCAGAGTAACGGCTGGACGCGCCCGCGTAAATATACACAGAGGCCCCGGTGGATAAAACTAACTCTAATCACACTTTATTAGGGGAGGCGCACGCAAATGGCAACAGGGATCGATCCCCCGGGCCCATTAGTGGGAGTCGTTAACATTTTAAATGAAGCTGAGTTGCGCAGGAAAAAAACGAAAGGGGAAATAAATGGGAGGTAAAGGTAGAAGGGAAGTGGAGGAGAGAACCAGCTGAAGGAAGCCGGGTTGGGCTGATGAGTAGGGAGGTCAGATGAATAGTGGCTCAGTCAAGTAACGAGTCAAGTAAAAATCTCATCAAACCTGCCTATTTAATTTAATTGGCATCTGTGTTTGTTTTGGCCTAAGTGGCAAATGAATTGAGGAAAAAAGCATGAAAAGGGCATAGTGAGTCTGTTCACGAGAGGTAGAGCCCTGAGATCTCCTTGATTGTTGACGGTTGCAGGTTTGATTCTGTGACCATGAACCCTTTCTACGTGTAGTTTGCACGTCCTCCACCTGGCACTCCCACTCCCACCCACAGTCCAAAGACATAAACATCGGGCTAAGTGCGAACTTGTGCCTGTTTGTCTTTTGTGCGGTAAACTGCCGACTTCTCCAGGGTGTTGACTTCACCTTCACCCCCAGAGGCAGCTGGGATAGGACGCTGCACCCCTGTGACCCTGAGTGCAGGAGAAGTGGCGTTAGAAACTGGATGGATCTCATAAATGCTGTGTACATTTCCATCTGTGAATGATTTCGATGAGATAGTTGACAAAGAATCTAAAATTTAAATTGATATAAAGAAATAGACCACTGGTGCAAAAAAACCCCAAAAACACAATGCCTCTCCAATGTGATGGAATCAAATTGAAGTTTCTGCAGAGATTTTGCCCTATAAAGCATCTTTCTCCATCATAAATACTTTATTAAAACAGGAAACAAGGAGCAATAAAAGATTAAGACCTTTGGACCTTTGCCTTGTAAACAAAAAATGCTGACTCACACTAATGTGATTTATGCATTAAGCTGACACCACCGTTATCCTGAGCAATGTAAAATAAGTGCAACAGTAGGAAGTGGTGAGTAGGGGGAAAAAATAGTGCGATAACCCAAATATCCCAAGCAGCTGCTGTGCGCCCAGACAATAGATGTGACAGTGGCCTCCACCGCCGCCCCCAAACTCCCCATTCCAACTGCAGAGATGATGGAAAATAAAGCAGGGGCTGGGCGGGGAAGTACGAGCTGTGGTTGCAGCATTTATTTTGTCGGCAGGAGGGTTTTTTTTCCACTCTCCCCTCCTCCCACTTGTAAAGGAGGAGGAAGATACAGAGACGGGGCGGTGGAGGACGGGGGGGAAGAGAGCGAGCGAGAGAGAGAGAGAGAGTACTGCGATTACTCCTGTGTGCCAACAGTGAAGAAAAATGATGTGCATGTAATAGTTTCCTGTCTCCCGCAGCAGCTGATGGGGTGTTTTTTATGTCAGCAGTGCCTCTTAAAACACAAACCAAAAGACCCGGGAGGGGATTTCATCGGGCTGGACAGTGAAACCATTGAGTTGTGGAATGCGGTGCCACCGCTATTAGCTGATAGCCTGTGAGAAGGTCATTTAATATTTTTACGGACAGGACTTTTCTATAGCTCCTTGTTCGGAAAGTGAGGGGCAGTTTTGAATTAATTCGTCCCCTTCCTTAAACAGGCGGCCTAAGTTATTTTACAATTTTTTTTGCCCCTCCCGAAACCATAAATTATAAAGTAGCTCATAAGAGGAGTATTAGGATGATTTAACGGAGGAAGAAGTTTAAATAAAGCAATTTGTGCAACAGCGTCGGTAGATAATGGGCTTTCTTTGGTCTGTGTCGGTGGAGAAAATCAATCTCTATGCAGATGACGCCGTGTTGTTCCGTTGCCTGGGATGCTCCGCTCTCCAGCAGCCTGACAATAGAGCAGGTTTGTTGAAGTCGCTCATTGTTGCACAATACGTCTAATCGACGAGCGGCGTTCATTGTCGTGTAGAACAAATATGCGCGCCACCTGCCTCATTTCTTCAGACAGTGTTTGTTGAGAAATAAATGCCCCTTGAAATAGTTCAACACGTGTAGATGCACACTTGGGCGAAAATGTTGAGTGTCCTCCTGTTCTTCTTTTGGCCTGTTTCTTGGCCCTGCATCCTTTTGTGAAGGGCTCATTTTTGATATTTTCCATCCTACTTTATCTTTTTTTTTAAAGGCCTAAAACCAGTGCCTTTAGAGATAGAAGATAAAAGATTAGAAGTAAAAGCATCTTTTTTTTTTTAACCATTTTAATAGCATGAGCACACATTCATCCCTGACTCATTTTTTTGTCTCCTTGGTTTGACCTTTTCCCACTGCAATCAGTGCGATATTTTCTGGTGCCGAATGTCAGCAGCCATGAAGTCAGTAAAAAAAAAAAACAAACCCAAAAACCTGGCTCTCCATATAGCCACGTCAGCTTCACCTTTGTTAGGCCCACGCATGTACACACTTGTACGTGTTTAGCCTAAGCGGTTGAGGCAGCAGACAACACTACCCAACAATCCCTCTGCTGCTGTCAGCAAACAAGTGGCCACCCCGCAGGGCGGTAAAAAAGGGCACGGTGAGAAGCGTACTCAATCACTTTCAATTAATCCCCCTCCTCCTCGTCCTCCTCCTTCCTCTCCCCCTCCTCACCGCTCTGAGGGACAGTTCCTCCACGGGGTATTTTTTTGCACGGACAGGGTTCGACTCCGACTGCGTGCGGCAGGCGCACACACTTATGGATTTATGACGACATACGATCACGGGCGTCGGACTTCGGGGCTGAGACTTGTTGGCATCGATAATCGTAGTAGTAATAATACTAATGAGAAAAAAAATAACAAATGTTAGAAGCGTTTTTATGTTCTGCCACCGTTTGCTCCATAATCTCCCTCCGTCGCATTAAAAATTCCCCCTGTTGTGATTTCCAGACAATTCTTATCTAATGCTAATAGCGTGGATAATGATAATAAAAGAGAGGCGGTGTGTGTGCGCGCATGTGTGTGTGTGTGAGGGATCCAGAGCGTCCCTGCTTGAAATGATTAGAAGGTTGGGGCCATTATGAGCTGCTGTGCCTTTTGTATCTGCTGTAATGAATACTGAGGGGGGTATTTGGAGTACTTTGAGGAACTAACAGCCTTTTTAATCCTTTAATCCTGAGGAAAACCAATTTCACCCTCACACACACACACACACGATTTGAAAAGGGGGTTTCACTGAACCCGCTTCCCCGTGTGTGTGTGTGTGTGTGTGTGTGTGCGTGTGTGTCTGTGTGTGTGTTTAACCTGCTCTCGTTAATTTCCCGGCTCAGAGACCTGGTGATCCTGGAGATTAGGTTCATTAAAATCACATATTGTACGCACTCTGGGGTGTGTCCCTATGCATGTACATGTGTGTGTGTGTGTGTGATCAAGATATGGAGAGGGCCATCAGTGTCAGCCTTGTAGGTCCGAGCACCTTGCTGTTCCAGATGATGCCTCCTCCCCTCTGCTCCCCTCCTGCGGCTACAGTTTGACCCCGACAGGTTCCACTCCTGCCGGCCTGTAAAAACACCCCGCTGTGCCCACTGCCACTGAAACCTAAAGCAGGTTTTATCTCTCGACCTTTTCTCAGTCGGAGCCTCATCCCCTAACCCTCCTGAATACGCCGTGGGCCAGATACACAGAGAATGGAGCGCAACGGTAAATTGCGGCCGTAATCTCCACCACCTTTGCGTCGCATTCACAAAAGTTTTTGCCTTTCGCCAGAAGTTGAATTTCTGAAGAATACTTTATTTCTGTTGTTGTCAAATAACATGCACATTGGCTTTCTCCTGAACTCACGCCAAGAAAGAGACAGTCGCACACGTCTCTCCAAACATCCCCACAGCCCCGAGCACAGTGCACACACCTTTCCCGGGGTCTCTGTCGTCCTCTTAAAGGGGAAGTATAAGTAACATGTTGGCCCCATACTAACAGCAACACGAAAATTAATGAACAGTGGAACACGTACAAAACTGAACACACGTCAGGAATGTTACAGTATGAATACGAGTGTGGTTGATTGTACGGCAAGAACGAATCCGAACCCTCAAATTATTTTAATTAGTCTGATTTCACAAAGAGAATCTCTGGCGCTCCTGTGCGCTCTGGGAATTACGACCGTGGTCATGCCTGGAAGGCAGTCAACTGTGTCAGTATATATCTTCCATTATGTTATATATATGTTACAGTAACCGCCACCTGAGTGCGATTTGTAGCTGTTTAGTGGCTGATCTCATTGAGTAAGTGTAGGTTTCAGATGTAAGTGAACTTGTAACTTAGCAATGTTTTCCGTTCTTATTAAATAAATAAATAAATAAATAAATACAAATATTGATTTTATATTTGACAAGAGGTGTGTGTATGATATTTTTCTAAATACACACACCTCATCACCAGAGGGAGTTGCTCTGACACCAGAAACACTTCTGCAGCTGGTTTTGGCTGGCGCTGTTTAATTCTGTCAAATTCCACGCGGATGTGAGGGCAAAGTCTTTGTGGATCAGGCGCTGTTTCCAATGAGGCATATTTGCATGGAAGGGGGTGTCATTTTGAGCGTAATGACTAATTTAAATACATTCAAATGAGTCAGCCGTAGTCCTGCCGCTACCAACGCCTGGGCACATTTTCAGCCGCTTGTCGTGTTACGTCCACTCTGTGGATAGGACGCACTGGGCTATTTACACTGATTTTCTGGCGCAAAAGCCAGGCAATCGCTTTGTGGATCCGGCCCTGTGTGTTTATAATTTGGAGTCCTAAGCAAACATTGGAATTGTGTGTGCGTGTGTGTCTCAAGAACTGTGGCCATAGGGGTTTGACACAGTCCACAGGCTACTTTCTATCGAGGGTCAACTCTCTAAAATATGAAAATTGCCCCTCTTTCGGAGAACAGACTTGGCTCATCGTCGGCTCGTTTTAATGCTTTTTTCTGGATGTTAACATGCATTTCTTTTCTCAAATTGGTTGAGTAGTCATTGTTCTTCATTCTCGAAAGAAGTGCCGTTGTCTGCAAAATGCACATCGTCCATCTGTGGTGCAGTTGTAACCATCCTGCAAAGCTCTATGTCATTCTCCTCAATTCATTGGAATAGATGCACTCAAAAAAAAGAAACTTTCACATTTTTCACTTTCCAAATGTTAGTCGTGGCTGTTCAGAGCAGTTCTGAAATCTGACATTTGTTCCTTTAACGGGTACCAGCTTACTTCATGCACGGAATAGATTCCCTGTTTCCTAATACCCAAATACAATCTCTAGATATTTTCTTTTTTCAATTTTAACTTTTTGACTTTCAGATAGGAGCCTTTCTGCAGCTACAGGGCTTAGCGTGGATAGAGGAGCCCTGACCAGGGTACTGTGAGATTTAAACTTCATATAATTCATAAGAACCACGCAGGGGGGAGGTGGAAAGAAAAGGAAAACACACTTCCATCCTCTTATATAACAAACGAGGGAAAATATAATAAAATATTCTATCAATGAGAGCTGGCTTGTTGCGGGGGGGGATAATGCTCAGAGGGACGGCACACGACAGTGCATGGGAAAGGCCACTGGAAGAGCTCGATAAGGATGCAATTCTTTAGCGCGCTCGCCGCATTTGTGTATTTCGATAGGGGCCAGAGCGCCTCCTATCATCGCCTCATAATGGAGGAGTGTCCGGGGAGTTTTATCAGGGTGTCTGGCTGTTTCTGGAGGGGGGAGGCGGCGGGGGCGGGACTTTGGGGCCAGCGGGGGTCCTGCTCAAAGGCCCTTCACCCACCACGGACAATCTGGAATTGTATTTTCATAAAAGGGTTGGTACAGTCTGATTATCCTTTCTGTGTGTGTGTGTGTGTGTTTGTGTGTGTGTTTGCATTTTGGGGTGAGACAAAAGTGGCAGTGTGTTTATGTGTGTGTGTGTGCGAGAGTGGGAGAAGTCGTGAGGGCAGCACGCAGGAGAGTAGAAACATCCTCCCAGCATGCCTGTGTGCCTTTCTCGCTCCCTCTGCAGGTGAAAAGCAACATTATTAGATTTTAACAAAAAAAAAAGTCACAGCGAAAGGTGTGCGAATGGCGATAAGGCCTAATTAGGTGGAGAGGGGACGATGGATCAGAGGAGTGGGCGACGATAAAGGGGATGAAGAGTGGAGGTAGGTGAAGCCAGCTGGCGGAGGCGCGGATAAAGCCGGCGAGATTCCTATCGGCGGAGGGTTATTGGGTCGAGGTGGCATGTCGGAGGAGCTCCGGTGGAGCTCCGGTGAGGTGAGATGATGTCTCTGCTCCCGTCCAACGTCGTCTTCCTGCCTGCCTCCTCTGATACTGGGGTCGTGCATGCTCACTTGATACACCACTTAATCAGGTAAAGTGTCCAGTTCCTTTGTCCAACAAAATACCATCCAGACCAGGGGCCAACGTGCTGCCCGCGGGCACCAGGTAGCCCCCAAGGACCTCATGAGTAGCCAGCAGGCCTGTTTGAAAAATAGCACAACTCGTTGAGCTGCGTCTAAAATTCAGTTTTATCCAACCTTGTGAAGGCATTGTTGATAATTATTGAAAACTTATTAACTTGATAAGTGTCTTCAAATAGACGAGTATCATTAATAATAACATATAACTGAGAGAGTTTGTTCTTTCGGGAGAGTGTAGCAAATTGGTAGCCCTTCATATGACTCAGGACCCATGAAGTAGCTCAGTGCCTAAAAGGTTGGAGACTCCTGATCCAGACTAAAACCCAAACACTCAAATTAATGTCCTTTTTAAAGCTTTATGAGTTTTCCCCGTCAATGTTTTGTGGCAGGCGAAATTGAATGAAAGAAAACAGACGAAAATGTTGTGTTTGCCTTCAAGCCATCCATTTTATTTCTTTCTCATCCTTCATGTCTGACCTCTTCGTCCATGTGGGTACAACCTCCGCTCCTTGGGTGCCGTCGCTGGTTATCTGTATCATCCTGCAGCATATTAGCCAGCATCTCTTGCCCCTCCTGCTTGACCTGCACCGCTGTCTAATCCCCGTAAGCATTCTTACACACGTCAGTGGCTCCGTTGAAATTTGCCATGTGATTATTATACTTTTTTACATTGATGTCATCGGCGTGTTGTCAAAATTGTGCTTTCAGGACCGGTGATATTTGGCTACAAGAAGAAGCAGAAATAAACAAAAAAACACCCAGCAGAGGAATTGAATGGAAATGTGCATCAGAAGGCTTTGTGGAAAACTCACCATTAGATGCTTGCCATGGGGTGGTCGCCCTTCACGCCAGGAGGACGCCCCAATCGGTCGTCACCTGGTGAAACTGGCAGTTAGAAATCTGATCAAGCACTCACTTTGTGGCTTTGCTTCCCTCTCTTCCGAACTCTTTCTATGGGCTCTTTTCCAGATGGATACATGAGATGAATCCAAAGGATTTGGGAGACGTTCCATCTGGCCTGCCAGGTTACCTTTTTTGGTCTCTTTCCCTCTGCCGTGATGTCTTTTGAAGCTCCGGAGGCTCTGGTGCCTTCTTGCCTCCAATTCTAGAACCCATTCCATCATGGTCCTCTGCATCCCCCTCAATTCTTCACCCTTGAAACCTCCTCCTCCCTCAGTCTGAACCCTCCCTGTTGACTCTATGCACACCTGCCTTCAGAGTGGAGTGATTTAAGCTGACTGCTGTTAAATAATGCATGCATAAATACTTTTGGAATCCATTGAATCGTGAAGATCTGTGGCGGTTGCGACGTTAACGAGCCTTCCCAGAGGCAGAATCTAATCTACAGTATTTATCTTTAGAATGGCCATTAAGGCTAAAATTGCTGCATTTGTATGCCCCCCCCACCACCTCCCAGAATAGGCTCCGGCTCCTTCTTGCTGGTCAGCTTGGAACTCTGCTCCTTTGTGTCTCTAGTATCTGCTGTTGCATAGGCCCCATTTTGGTTGGTGGATGGACGAACTGATATCCTGATGCCACTGGTCTTATTATTTATGAGTAGGGCTACAGAATTCTAAAGATTCCTTCAAAGCTGAAAACATTACATCAGAGTCCATAGTGAAAAGAGAGATTGTGCTTAAACCTTCGTCCGGCTCCTCTGTGTTGTCCTATTTTTTTTTTACCAAAATGCTACCAAGGATAAAGGGTACGTTAACTGGTTGCATCGCCATGTGCACGTCATCCCTGGCGCCCGCCTGGTAACAGCCCCACTGTGAAATCCTGAGTAGGTAATGGTATCGATTAACACACCTAAACCGGTTGAATACCCAGCAATAAGACGATCAATCATATCTTCAGCAGTCCCGGGCCATGTGTTTATCCCCTGCATTAATTCAATCCCCATTATCCGGCCTAAGGAGGAGGCTGTAATGGATTTGTGCACTCTAACAGAAAATGGCTTTTTGAACCCACACACAATTAGCACAAAGAGTTTTGGCAACGCGTACCCGCATTATCAACATAATGGGAAATAAGCCCACAGCTTTTTAAATGAGTTAGAAAATGGGGGGTTAATAATGTGTACAGAAAAGTTTTCAACTTTAATTTATCAAACCAGGAGAGTCCATTAATCAAAGCAACTGTGACGTGCTGTTTTTCCTATTGATTTTAATCTCTTATTAAATCTTTTTAGTTCATTTAGTCAACCTTACCCAAAATGCTTTTTGACCTCCCCCCCTCCCCTCTTCCCCTTCTCCCCTCCTCCTTAAACCTCACTAAGAAAAAGCTTTTAGATATGTGCATCCCCACGGCTGTACAAATGTGGAGTAACAAATGGCACTAATGATTTTGGCTTTTATTTACAGATGTTTTTATGTTACGCAGTTGGCTCAATGCACAATGGTTTATCTGAAATGACAAACCAAAATATTGAAAGGGTAAAATAATTTAGGAGCTGGGCAAATACTTTTTGTTGTTAAAGGAAATTACACTTTAGTTAGTGTGATTTCTGAGCCTTTTTTCTAAAACTGGGTTTTGTGTGTTGTGACTTTTCTGAACAGTTTAACATTTAGGGCTTCCCAGATTGCATGCTTACATGTCCTTTTTCGATAAAGTTTCTGTGTTAAAAAGACATCACTATCAATGAAGCTTTAGAGTCACGTTGGCTAAGTGAAGCACGAAGCTAAAGAAAGATGCCGGCTAGCAGGGATTTCATAAAAACCTGATGACTCGTCTGTCGAGGTAAACAAAGCTGCCTCGCCTGGTGGCCTAATACTTTGAAAAAGTGCCAAATCAGCCGGTGGGAAATGATGGTGTGATGTGTGTGGGTTTGTGTGTCTGTATTTGTGTTTGTGTGTGTGTGTGTGTGTGTGTGTGTGTGGGATTAAAGCTAAAACCTGTGAGACCGTGGCACCCCTGTATGCAAACACAGCGCGCTACGCTAACCCAGTCAGATATCACAATGCATAATCTCTGTTTTCTTATTTAAAGAAAATACACACACACACAGACACAGACACACACATGCATGCACACATCATAATCTCTTCTTCACCTGCAGCCGTCGAGGTGTGACCTCCACGGCCCGATGGCTGCTGAGTGATGGGTCGCTCATCTCGGCACGACAACTTGTTAGCATTACACAAAGTGAAAACACATATTAAACATACAGATTCTGCGTCTAGTGATGTCTGCGGTGTACTTTTTTTTTTATTATTAAAACAGAAATCTGGGAACTAGTCTTTACCGTTTATCTTTGCTGATGTGTTGCTTTTTGCCTCAGGTAGTATTTTTCTGTCAGCGTCAGCAGTGCTAACAGTATACACCGCCAGTCTCTGCCTGTACTACCGCGGGCGCATCTTAACCCAGAATGACGAATTCTCAAATTTCAGGCTAATTTAAAGAGAAAACCTTCAATCTGTTACCGCTTCACGCCTTCTGTTGCTCTTTTGAATCTGTTTAAATAGGAAACGCCGTGGAGGAGCCAGAAGTCGGTCTGCCGCTGTGACTCCCATCGCCCTTTCATACGGTTCACCAACTTCACCTTTGCAAGCTCACACGCCCTGCCCTTACCTGAGAATTACTGCCATCATTAAGTTGATCTTTACTGTTACCTAGCCACATTTGCCATGTGCGGATGTTCATCATCGCAGGCATTGATCCGTGATGTTTCCATCAAAAGAGTTGGACTCCAAAAAAAGGTCAACAAGAAGGCGTAACGTTTAGGGTACTTCCGGTGACGGTAAACTACAAGACTGCCAGTTTAATGGAAGGACGTGAAAGAGTATGGTCAATCTGATGTCACACATGATATGAAGTGCAGCCTGGCTGCAGTTGCCATTAGAATAGGAAATATCACTTTCAAAAGATGTCAAATGCCAAAGCTTTTGGGCAGAGGTGACAAATACTTCCATAATGACTCATGTCATTTGAGTCACTGAGCTCTAATGCGCACACAATCTCAACCGACTGGTTATGTTTAGGTTATTGTTTGTGAGTGGAACTGGGCAATTGTGAGCAGCTGATTGATTTCCTCATTGCAAAGACAGGAAAATGGAGATGATTAGAAGCAAGAATTCAGAGCAGTCGCTTTTCCGACTGGTATGGCACTAAATTTGATGTACTTACAAATGCAGTTAGAACTGCAGCCACGCAATTGCGACACGCTGCCTGGTCTCTTGTCTGAATTACCGAGGCCAGTGCCAGTTACTACCATAACTTTCACCACCACCTAGCGTCCATTATTTCCCCCTTGCAAAGTCCTTGCTCGAAATCTGCTTGCCGCCAGGCTGCCTGACTGAATGTTTGTGAAGCGATCGCCTTATCTGCGAGAACTGTCTGAATTGTCTCACTTTGAAACCGGAGCCCCCCGCCCCCCCAAAAAAAAGGGGGATCTGAGAGGCCCTCAAGCTGAAGAGGAGCCACTTTACAAGCAATTCATCACCTTGCTGCGGCCTGTCTTATAACGTCCTCCTCCCCTTTCTCTTTCCATTGCCCCTACCCCTACCTCCCCGCCAAACCCCACCTCCCCCCCAAGTCCTCCGTTGTCTCTTGGCCCCTGCTAATCCCGAGGAGCAGAAAGCTCGGGCCTGTGTTATGGCGTACGGGTATCTGACCCCAGCATCGCCTCTAATCCGGCTTAGTTCACTTAATGATGCCACTTGTGGTGGCATGAACGCCACCGAGAAGTCTATAAAAGCCTTCCATTAAAATGCAAATCCGACCCCAGCGAAGGGAAGCTAAGCGACACAAAAGTGGGAGAATTTGACCGCGGAGCCCTTCTTCTCTTTGGCCTCTCAGCTATGCAGACGATGCACCGGCGAGTGCTACCCTTTCCAATAATAACTGATCCTGTGATTAGGAGCGCCGCCGCCGCAGCATGTTGGCCTATGAAATAGACTCCCGTCCTGCAGCAGAACAAAACCAAAGAGGGAGAGAGAGAGAGAGAGAGAGAGAGAGAGAGAGAGAGAGAGAGAGAGAGAGAGAGAGAAATCTCTGCCTCCCCCCCATTTCAGAGGAGGCTTGTGCGATCCCCCCCCACCCCCCCTCTTCACCGCCTTCCCGCTCTTGTTGTCAGGAAATGAACAAATGGTTATCAATGTTCGCAGGGTAAATCTCCCATCTCTCCGCCAGGTTTTCCCCAGCTGATACTCTTTTCTCCGTACAAGGCAGGAAATGAAATTTCTCTGTGTGCTGTATCACCTCGCGTCCCTCTCCCCGCTCATCCTCTCTCCACCTTTTTATCAGGATATCCTTTTTTTTTTTTTTTTTGAAGAGAGGAGAAAAAGGGGCCTCCTCTCCATCTTCAAAAAGAGAGAGGCGCTCCAGAGCAATAACATGCCGTATGGCCGGCGCAGAAATAGAGTAGTTTCAATTTACAGAATTATTTGGTGTAGGACGGATTTTCTGAACATCTTTTTTTTTTTTTTTACCCTTAGAGAAATCATACCTTATCATTCATTCATACCTGTGTGTGTGTGTATGTGTGTGTACATGATGGAATATTAGAAAGCATATCGTTGTGTATCGATTTTGAAGACAGTTGTTAAAATGTCTTGTCCCTACTGCAGCATTTACACATATTCGATTTTTGTTACTAAATATTAAACTGTTTAAAAAAAACAAAACTTGTTTAACGTCACAGAAAAAACTCTAAGAAATGTACAGATACATTAATATTTTATCCAAATATTGTCCTAAAGCATTTTCAATCTATGAAAACTTTCTGTAAACACCAGTGCAAAATTCTGTTGTTTTCTATCACCTATTCTTTAAATTGCAACTAATCCCACGTATCCTTTTAAATCAGTTGAATACGTTGAATCAAGAAATGTTTGGGTATCATGCACAATACTTATCGTTGCCAGCTATTGCAACAAAAACCCTCTGTAAGACAGGGATTTGCCATTTATGAAAAAATAAATAAATGTTTCACACGCACCGTAACTTCTTGTGCGATTGTTTCCAACATAAAGGAATAATACATTCTTGTTAGTGCCAAGATACTAACATTTTTATCACAGCGTCTCTGTGTAGAAATTCTTCAGACAACGAACAAACATTGTTTTTGGCAGAGGAGGGGGGAGGAGAGCCGAGGCGGCGTTGTTGGCTCCTGCAGCGGAAACCCTTTGAGAGTCAGCAGAGTGGATTTTGGGGTCGCTCCACTGCCCCGTCGGTTGCCAATGACTGGCCTGATTCCTGCTCCCAGGAACGCGGTCATGGTCACCAGACACATACAAACTCACTGAATAGACCTTTTTCTCTGGGAGTGTTGTGCCACTGGTGTAAAATTTGTAGTGTGTGGGTGAAACTGATGGTGTTATGTCGGTAAATACATAATGTAGTTTAATGAGATGATTTTATTTCTCTTTTTTTCTTTTTAAAACCAAACACCATTCTCTCACAATCTAACTGTATTTTAAAACAAAACTAAACTTGTGCGTTATAATATAGTAATATTTTAATTTACTTTTGCAACTTCACTTTGCCTTTAGACGTACAAGCCAAATTTTCCAATGAGAATTTTTTTTTGAAAACCTTTAATCTTTTTTTTCCTAAATATGCAGCACGGCAATTTATTGCATTTAGTTTTTTTTAAGCTTGATTAAATCTTTTGACATTGCAACTTATTTGATTTTTTTAAGGACGCATCTCTTAGATTATGCTGCCCACCCACAGCTTAACAACAAACTGCTTCAAAGAAAAAAAAAGTTAAAAATGAAGTGTTAAAACGTTCAAACATTATCTACAGACTAGATCTTGCTTTTTTTGTTGAGATAAATAGAATATAAAAAAAATAACCTTAATCTACTGTTCTCAATTTGTTGATTGGCTGTTAATATACTTTGACCCTCAATCATGTACGAAAAATGTATAAATTTCCTTCGACTTTTATCACAGGGGCCAAAGTGTGGTATGTAGAGTGTGAAACAATAGTTTTGAATCCAGACCAGTCAAATGAACTGTTCCAAAGCACTGAAAATGTCCCATCTGTGCTCATTTGGCCTCCAAGCTCCCCTGAGGGAATTTGGAGAAATTAACAAATGGCATTCTTTCAAAATTCCACCCCGGCCAAAAACAAAAAGTTTAAACATTTAAAAAAGGCACAGAGGACAGCAAAGGCAAAGGTAGGTATGAAAGAAAGGTATGTTTCCTGGTATGTTTAATTTTAAGCGTATATACCCAACTAACATAAGAACAGATTCATTTTCTTTTACCTCCAGAGTCTTGAGTCCACTTGAGGGTATAAGCGGCCGCAATCGCTTTAAAAGAAGAGAGACTAAATGTAGGACGGGTGTTACAACAGTGTTAAGTTAGTTGTGGGAAATGGAGGGTGTCAAGTGGGAGAAGGGCGCCAGAGATGTGGGGAGCATCTGCCTGCGGTCATGGTTCATTCGCTTTGGCTGTGGCCTCTCGGCTCTTTGAAAATGCAAGATGGTGAAAGAAAGCAAGGGAGGGGGGGGGGGCGGAGGGGGTGCTGCAGGAGAGAGTTGGCACGGCTCAAAATCCCCACTGCCGCCGCCTCATTTTCATCTGCTACATTCATCATATCCTCCAGTCGATCGCGACGTCCTCTTATTAACCCACACTTGGCGCCCCAGCCCGGGGGTCTCGAAGGAAGTAAATAAAAGACGGCAGCAAAATGTAGGGACGATGATGAGCGCTTGATCTTCCTGCTTGTACGACCCAGGGGAGCGGGGAGAGGAGCGGGGGTGTTCTTTGCTTCCCTTCTTGACTTGACATGGCTTGTTTATACAGTGTCAAAGGCGGGTAAAGAGGTCAGAGCAGCAAACACTTTCTAGCGTCTGGGAACCTGCTAAATGTCAGGATCTCCTTCTGTATCTGTAAAGAAAACTTTCTCTTATTTATTTATTTATTTTTTAAGATGTCCGCAGTTTGATATTTAGAACTGGCTCTGGCTGTTTTAAATAATGCGTGAAACAAGCGCCAGTTGCAATCAAAAGAGGCTCCATCATGAGGAGTCTGCCCATGCCCCTCCGCTTCTAGCCCGGGCCTGAGGGTCTTGGCTACCAGTCGGGGAGGGGAGTCAGGGAATTGATTTGTGCGTTTTGGCGTCACAAAGGCAGCGTGTTTGCATGTTAAAGAAGACTTTTCCCGGCGACAGACAGAGGAGAGGTGTGAAAGGCCTTTTTTGGCGCAGGCCTGGTAAGCCGACGTGGGCTAGCCAGTTCGACAGGCGGGGGAAGATGTATCTGTTTGTGATGTGGCGTCGCGGGGCAGCTCGGCCCCGCCCTCACCCGCTCTCGTCCAAGCAAACCGTCATTTCTCCAGCACCTTGCCCGCTTTTGCAGTGACCCCGAGGGCAGCAACGTTCCCAACAGTCTTGGGCTGGAATCACAATCGAATCGGCAGCGCCAGTGTACAAAAGTGAGGTCAGCTGCAGAATTAAAAGGTTATGCATTGGTGCTTCTTCCGTAACCCAGTGGGGTCAACCATTCAGTGGATATCCCATATGCAAGACGTTTTTGGACTTGAGGTCTTTGTTTGTTGTCATGTCATCACCATGTTGTTGCTTCACATGCTAATGTCTGACCATGACAAGGTACTGATTAGCAATGACGTTGACCAGGTCGGCTGTTGAATACAGAAATGGGAGGGCTGGGAAACATCAGGGTGAATTCCCACCAGAATTCTTTCAGGTAAACATTTTGGGGCTTTTATTTTTTGATTTTTTTGCAAATTTGCAGCTGCCAGCTAAGTCGCTCATCCACATCGTACCCTATTTTTGTGGTAAAGAAACCAAACCGTTATCTCCAGACTATAGCACCGATGCTCAATCATTTATTCAAACATTATTTGAGCGCGTCTACATTTCCAATCGTCCCCTGCTTGCGTCTCTCTTCGAACCCCGAGTCTTTTGTCCTCTTCTGCTCCTCTGTTTTGTGCCATTAACTCAAAAGTGTCCAGGCATGCCCAGTGCTAGCTGTGCCCAAGCCTGAGCATGGCAAAAGCAAGACAGATGGTTGCCAGGGAGGTTGCCAGGGCAGACCGCTCTGTGTCTGTGTGTGGGTGTGTGTGTGTGTGCGTGCGGTATCTCAAAGCCACGCTTCGCGGTCGGACAATGGCATCGCCGGCCCACACGGGGCAGGGCTGTGGCGCCAAGCCGCGACCCAATAATGCCGGTGCCGCTGAGGGTTGCGACCTGGAAACGGAGGCCGACTGCGATAACAGCTTGGCCGAGCGGCGGGGAGGACACCTTGTCAGTGTCGCCACGTCGCAACTCGTGAATGTCACTGTCCCACTCGCCACCCCACCCCACCCCGCCCGCCCGCCTTTTCTTAATCACCTCCCTGTTTTTATTTCTTTGGAAGGCAAATACCAAAAGGTCTCTCGTGAATTTATTGCGCTTTTATTCTAGCCGCAATTACTCATCTCCGTCTTGAGAGAAAAGGCTCCGTTTGGTTGGGTGACCATTTCTTTACTTCATGTCGTTGGTATCACACGTTGTCAGCATCTTTACAGAAAACTTGGACATGGAATTTGGACATGGAGACATGGACAAGAGAAACCACTTGTGTTCAGAGATAAGGTGACCTTCGATGTGGATGAGTTGAAAGAAATATTTGGCCACCTCGTGAACTCACCGACAGGAAAATATTCTCATATTTTTCACAGTTATCGATGTGAAAGATACGTCGTTTTTTCATGGACAAGTCAGCAGTAGACCGCGCTGCCGAGGAGGCGCAATAGGGTGCAGACGATGTGTGAGTTAGAAGTTGGCCTGTAACGTCGACGGCACAGATTACACCCAGCAGGTGAGTCTGTGGGCAACAGGGACAGGCTGCTAGCGCTGGCACGCCACCCCGCCGACAATAGCTCTAATGGAGCACTTTGGGAGCTCCTGCGAGGCGAAATCCAACGTTGTCATCCATGTCACAATCCAGACAGGGCTACCTCAAAAGGTAGCTCAGTAGGTAGCTAGCTAGGCGCGAGCAGTTTGAGCTGCTTTGGGTGCGTGAAGAACTTGTTGCGAGTCCACGCCCTCAACCTTTGCTGCAAGATATATGTTAAAATTGCATAATTAATAACATTAATTAGTTTTAGTATTTATTAATATTTTAAGGACTTTGGTGGTTTTTACAACCATAACTTTTACGTTTCAGACTTTTAGGCCTATGCTCTCTTTTGATTAGCGAAACATTTGAAAGCTTTTAGCTTTCATCGGCTGAAACACAGCTATCGGATGTATTGAATTGGCAGCAGAGTTGTGATTAATCTAATTTAAGTTCAATGAAAATATTCATTCATTTCAACTGATATGACCTGCTTAAATGCCTCCTCAGCCGGTGTCAACGGTTTCCAATGGCAACACCATTTTGTTCCCTCCTCACCAAAAAACCCTTGTTGCTATATTCTTTTTTTTTTTTTTATGATAATCCACTTTTTTTCTACTTCCAATTGCAAACCCTAAACAATAATTGCAGTACGGATTTTGAAACCAAATCTCCCCGGCGTACCTCTAACACATACCCCCTATCGCTGATAAGCACCCTCTTCTCGGCCTCAGCGTATCTTGGGCAAGCTGAATTAAACCCCTCCCTCCCCCAAAAGATATCTTCCCATCAGACAAGGGGGGGGGGGAAATGCTACGCAAACAGTACCGTCGGCAGGCGTCTGACGGCGTTCCAACAAGAGGCTCTGTCCCTCAATTACACGTCTCCAGCCTTTAAAACAAAGATATTGTTATCGCCGCTCAGATTTGCCGCTGATGTCTTGCTCTCGCCAGTCGCTCCCTCAGGTTTTCTCCGACGGATCGTAAAGCCGCAATCCCCCGTTATTCCTTTCTTTCTTTCTTTTTTCCGTGAAAGTCAGCACTGTGTAACCACAACATTGTGATTGCCGGTGACACTGAAAACGGGTCAGTCGTTTTGTGTTTGAAGGGTTTTTTTTCCATTATAATTTGCAAATCTATTAATCACGTCTTTGCACGGGGCACAAACCTTTTATTTTTTTGGCTTTGTGCAACAGATCTGTTGGTTTAGGACTATGGAATTGTGGGTGAGGTGTGATTTATTTACTTATTTTTTTTGCTCTTGTGGTTTGGAATAAGAAGGATTGTGCGCTCTACTTTGATGAAAGCGCTGTCCACATGACACTAACACCCTTTCAGACGGGAGGGCGAACAGAGCAGGGCTGCCTATTGGAGCACCGCGGGGTGCCGTCAGATGCCTCGCTCTGATAGGGACACCACCAACCTGAGTGTGTGTGTTGTGTGTGTGTGTGTGTGTGTGTGTGTGTGCGTGCGCGCGCCCACCAGTCCTCTCAGTCGGACCATTCAGCCCCAGTGACTGATGACGTTTCCCCCCTTCAGCACCAGGCGACGTGGCGGCACAAAAGGGCCACTCGGGGTGAAACAAAGACCCTCTAATTGTGCCTTTGAGCAAGCGGCTCGGTCAGTCAGCTGGTGGCTGCCGGGTCCCTCGGGCCCCGCGCTCACAGGCCTTGTAGGAAATTGGGGAAAGGGCAGCCTCTTTCACACGCCGGAGCTGTCTGGGGCCGGACCTTTTATTGGACTTTGTCGGTTTGCTCTAATGAAATGGATTTTTAATCATTGGGAAAGAAAAATGTTTTTCTTCCCACATCTCTCAGTAGGATTTAATTTTTTAAAATAAAAAAACAGAGATAATACGCCTGCCGTGAAACAAATGACGGAAATAACACAAGCAATTTGACTGCTACTGGAGATAAATTGTTATTAAAATGAAGGGTAATGATGAATCTTTTTTTTTTTTAAAAAAGGTCCAATAATAAAGAAGAAAACAACAGTTTCCAGTGACCAAAAAAACACTTACACTCTTTGCAAAACTGTTTATTTTCAGCCAGTGCCACACACACTTTCCCACTGCAGTAAATTCTAATTTGGGCAACGTGTGCGAACTAATCCGCATTTGAAAAGGCTCCCAAACAAATGCTCACTGTACTTACATTAGTTTTTTTTTTTTTTGTCCGCCTTTGTTTTGTCGTTTTGTTATTTTTTTTAAACTGCAACCATATTTATTTTTTAATTATACACACCCTCCCTTTTTCCCCCTCCTTGTTCCATAAAACAATAGGCCTGAGCCTTCAGTGTCAGCAGAGGGGTCATAAAGCGAGTCCATCACAGTCGTAGCCTCAAACCTCTAATTGCCGTAGTTGGCGAGACGCGAAACGCATTTCGCTGGCTGGCTGTGTTTTCTTGGCGGGGGGGTTGTTACGCTGGAATATCATGTCATGCAGTGTCAGTTTTTGCGTACTCAAGGCGGAAAATGTGCTGTCAACAATACAATAAAAATGTTGTTGTTTTTTTTTGTGCGATGAATTTAAGAATGGGCACAAAAACAAACCCCTTGGCAATAAAACAAAACAAAAAAACAAAACAGACGCGTCAACGTCGCCGTATGCGGCTTGATCGTCAACAAAATATACAGTGTAAAGACGTGGGCGCTGAAAATAGCCGCTGGTGTCGCCTAAATCACCCAGGACACCCGGGCTGCTGGATGCTGGTGGTCCGTTGTGTCGTCCGACGCAGACCGACAGGCGGCTTTTGCCCCCCTCCCCATTGTCACGGCCCCTTTGTTGAGAAATGGTGGCCATTGAAAAGTAACCCGGGGACCTCTGGCAGAGGTCAATGAGCTTTGATGACGGCGTAATGGCGACTAAATGAGCCTTTTAAGGAGGTACGACGACCAGAGCGACAAACCACATTTTTATTTATACGTCTCCGAGGAATAAAACGGAATAAATGTAAAAATAAACGCTTTTAATTTGGCACGCTCGGCCTAAAAAGAGATCAGTCTTCACTGGGGGGGGTGGAGAGTGGGCGTGGGGGGGGGGCGTTGTGGTGCTACTACGGGCTATTCTTGCACTGGAAGCCCACACAGTCCTCGTCCACAACAAAACATGTTTTCCTCCCGAGCAGACGGGCGCTATTTGCGTCTCCCATGTAGCGGCACGCTGCAGAGGAGAGTGTTTTTGTCGCCACTGTGAAAAGACCGCCTGCTCCCAACGACGTGCCTTGGAGTGTGTGTGTGTGTATGTGTGTGTGTATAAGAGAGTGCGCGAAAGAGAGAGAGAGAGAGGGAGAAAGGGGAGGATGGCTGCCCGGGGAGGGTGAACGCGGCGACAGACAGCAGGCCGAGCGGCAGGCTGCTCCCGCTGAGCCGTCGCTGCCGCCGCCGCTGCTGCTGTGCTCCAAGCGCGCCGCTAGAACGTGCTCTTCTGCAGATTATCCACAAGCCTCGCCTGCTCTCTCTCACACACACACACACACACACACACACAGACAGACAGACACACACATTGCAATGTTTAATTTGTAACTCCCGTAACGCTGCTAATTTCTTTTTGCAGGTAAAATACAGCTGGAAGCTCCAAATGAACTGACTCAGTCAGTCCACAAGCAATCAATACTGTACAAAGACAATAGCAAACAAAAGCAGGTCTGTGATGATAATAATAGTAAAAATAATGATAATAACAATAATAATAATAATGACAAAAAATAATGGAAATTCAGCAATATTTTTGCCACGTGTGCAAATTTTGAATCCTATTCCTGTGCAAATGAATTTATTTCTTGTCGTCTGTCAGATTTTTAGAAGAAGGGAAAAAAAGGCAGCTAGAGGTGGGACATCTGTGCATCCGAATGGGCAAAAAGGGGGCGTGTGAAGTGTCTTTCGCAATAAGATGGATGACGGCGACGTTTCTATAGTGAAAATTCTCATAAAATCTCTCCCCTACTCTGCCATTTCCAAATGATTTCACGTGCAATATCTGATCTGGGTTTTGTCTCTTTTTTTATTGTCTCTCTTTTTTTTTTTTTTTTTCCCAGGGTTGGGGGGCGCGACTCGACGTGCTTCCCTGCCCGCGCGTCGCAGAAGTGAGTACCTCAGCCTCCTCAGTGGGGTAATAAATGTAAATAACAGTCTGCGGAGAGATTAGGGTCTCCATGCTAGGCTGCACTGCCAATTGAAATCTGCTGATGAGGACGGCCGCGCCACCAACTGTTCCTCAGGCACACACACACATAGACGCACAAAAAAAAGCAAAAAAAAAATACCCTAGCCGATCCATCGCCATCGTTTGTTATCAGCGCCGGGACACACAAACCTTCAGATTTCTAATCCGGGTCCCTCAGGGCTGCGCAGGTCTGTCACCGCGCCGCGAAAAGTTTGTGCATCCGTCGGTGGTGATAAAAAAAAAAGTGTAAATAGATAAGCGATGTGGTGGCAAACGGCATTTTGGTGCTGAGTGAACGACAACAGATTGATTCCCCGAGGACCAATTTACTTCCACTGGGACCGCATGACCCCGTATATCCCACCACCGTCCCCCGGTGTCTCCTCCATCACCCTTTTAAAGACAGTCATTATTTCTTCGTTTTCAATTAGCGGCCGTCACCACCCCGTTTGGACGCGCACAGACACACACACACACACACACACACACAGAGGCCACTGCGCTTTTTCACCTGGAATAATGGTTGGTGTGGCTCTAAACAGAAAAGAAAAAAACCCAGTCAATGTATTTTTTTCTAGATTCTCGTACATCTTAAAGGTCCAGTGTGTCAGATTTTTAAGGAAGCCCGCCTGACAGCGCGTTTCGTAGTTCTGACGCTGTCAGGTGGGCTTCCTTTAAGAATGGCGGTGCAAGATGGCAGCTAATTAGAGCAAGACCCTCATTGCCCTATGTATATTCTTATGTATATGAGAACTGTTCTCAGGGTAGGAAAACCTCGAAAAACTGTGAGTATGCACTTGAACATTGTATTAATGGGCCGTATTTCAAGCCTTTACGAATATAAAAATCATAAATCAAGCCAAGTTTTACACACTGGACCTCTAATCTTCCGAGGCCATCAAAGTACTAACTTTTGTAACCATACGGATGTGGCTAGTTAGCTTTGCAATTCCTGCATTATTAATGAGCTTCATAAGTCTGCTGTAGGCCAAAGCCTTGTACTCCTACGCGATTGACTCTTTTAGCTAATAGCTGATTGCGTTATATTGAATGTGTCATGGAGCATTTTGAAGATTAAGATTTATAGAGGGGGGAAAAAAAGTGCGTTGACACGCAGGCGTTTGGTGTCCAGCTGTTACTTTTGCAGCAGGATTCCTATTGTTCCTTTATAAATCAGACTACACGACAGGAATCGTGCTAAAATTAAAAACAAATATTTTCTTTCTTTGCTCTGGGACCAGATACAGTGCGGTTGCACTGTGAATGGGAAGACTCAGGGCCGATCGATGGCCGATCAAGTACAACGGTCCAGCGATGGCTGAGACAGGAAACGGAATGAGTGGTGCATCGTTGTTCACCACGAGGAGGAAACCAAGAAACTGGTGGTGGCAGCGGCATACCAGAGGTTGGAGAGGTTGGAGGGCTTCCTCGGTGGTTGAAACTCCTCTGTCTTCTCCTCGCGGGGGACGCGGCGGAAATGGAGTGCAGTCGGCTTTCACTCTTGTTAATAAAGTGGAAAAAGACTTTAAATAACCCCTCTCCCCCCACCCCACGCCTCCTCCCAAGTCTTCTGGTCTCAGACGTGCCTTCGAGTTTTTGCTCAGGTGTTACAAAGTCCTGAGTTGTAGCAAACTTTTGCCGCATGATGAAGCAGAACTGCGAGACGCCTGTCCCGCTGTGAATAGGAAACGGGGAAAAAAAACCCGCCGCCTGCGAATCTTGCGGGAGATGTCGGCGCCGTTATATCTAATTAGCTCTCTGCCGCGCGTCCGTAAAGAAAACAATTAGTCTTAATTAAAAAGAGAAAAAAAATTGCAGTGTGCCGCCGCAGCGGGCTTTGGAAAGCAATAAGGCGCGCTCACGTACGTAAATAAAGCGCTGCTCGTCGTCTTTTCATTGAGCAGTCACTTTACATTTACCGCGGGTGTGAGGGGTGGGGGGTGGTGGGGTGAGGGGGGGGTGGTATTTACCCCTAATTGGAGTTCCTTATTTTTAACATGAATAATTGATAATCGCATAACAGGCGGGCGATTAGATAAAGCGACGGTTACGCCTATGCATGTATAATTAGCCGGTGTTAGTCATGTTCCCAGCGCTGAGTGCTAATATATAGCATCGCTTCCCAACGCATTCATTAGCCTTAAAAAAAAACAAAAAAAAAAAACAACGTTCCCGCCTGCAGGGGGAGAATTATATGATTTCACTCCGCCGTTATAATGACGTTATTGCGCTGTTTGAATAAACCGCAAGTGCTTTTCTTTTCTTTTCTTTTCTTTTTTTTGCAACAGCCACTGCGTAGAAGTAGCCCGTATAAATAATTTATTTTAATAGCATTTTTTTTCTCCTTGGTGTTTTTATTTTTATTTTTTTATTTTCCACCAGTGTGGGAGAGTCCAAACACAATAACGGCGCAGACCTGTGACGAATGAGAAGGGTAAATATTGTGTATGTTAGGGAGCCACTGAGGCGAGGCGGTAGCCTGAAGATGTGTCGGAGAGGGAGAGGGACACACACACCTACACACACACACGTACACACTCAGAGAGAGAGAAAGAGAGAGAGAGAGAGAGAGAGAGAGAGAGAGAACACACATGAATTTGGTTTAATATGTAGCTTCTCCACTTGGGAAGCGAAGCAGAACCTTCACTGTTCTCCCACCAGAAGGCTCGTAGAATACTCTGTGTGTGTGTGTGTGTGTGTGTGTGTGTGTTTGTGTGTGTGGATTTGACTCTATTATTCAGACTCTTCATATTCTTCAAATTGCTCCAAGAGGGTGGGGGGGCACCACGGGGGTATGTCGGGGCCTGGAGTGCTGAGAGATATCAGCCGTTATTATTGTTCTAATTGCTGTTATTAGAGGAGCTGGAAGTTGCACGTGACATAATTAAAAATAATACGACTATTGAACTATAGTCTGAACTATTGGGACGGGTTTCTCCAGCCGGAGAGGAGTTGGCGCAACCACGATGAACCTCATCGGCCAAGTCTTAGAGTTCGAATTCCACAGCCAAATGTACGGCGTTCATAGTTGTCGTTAAAAGCGTTTGAATTCGTGGCTGAACTGCACAAAATGTTGTCGTTTTCAAACACCTTACCAAGAAACCATTGATTGAGGTAGTCAGTTGTCGGTCGGGGCTTTGAAGAAGCGGGAAAAGGGTCTCGGTGCTTTTCAGGCACTTTTGAGGTTTTTGTCATCATCTTCTATACCGGCTTATTCCTATTCAGGGTCACGGGGGTCTGCTGGAGCCTATCCCAGCTGTCTTAGGGCGAAGGCAGGGTGACACCCTGGACAAGTCGCCAGTTCATCGCAGGGCCACATAGAAACAAACAACCATTCACACTCACATGCACACCTACGGACAATTTAGAATATTCAATTGACCTCGCATGCATGTTTTTGGAGTGTGGGAGGAAGCCGGAGAACCCGGAGAGAACCCACGCAGACACAGGGAGAACATGCAAACTCCACACAGAAAGGCCCCAGGCCCGGGCCCCGGAATCGAACCTACGACCTTCTTGCTGTGAGGCGGCAGCGCTAACCACTGCGCCACCGTGTCGCCCTTTTGAGGTTCACATCTCAATGTGCTGGTGCCTCTGCAAGCAGATCAGAAGAATCGCACAGGTGCAAAACTGCTGTAAGGTATCCCTCATTGCTGCAAAGTTTAACTGTCAAGCCAAAAAGCCATTGGAGGCCTCTGTCCTCCACCTCCTGCACCTGCTCCCACTCACAGCCACACTCTCGCACTCAGGTACAGTTCAAACTTCCACTTTCACTTCAACATGGAGAGGATGTCTTTCAGAGATCTAATTAAACTAATTATCCATCCAGAGCTGCACTAGATAGGCGCTGTGATTACTTTTTGCCACCCCCCCGCACGCACTCTCTCCAACGGTGTTTTATCAAACCCCCTATAATTTTCACAGCCATTTAGAATTAATTGGAGATAATGCGCACGGTGCACTGGGCACATAGTGCTGCCCCTCTAATGTATAGCTTTTGTAAGTGGGTGAGATAAAGCTAACCTTTTCCCCCCTTTATGCGACTTCAAGTTAATTAAATCTCCTTTTTAATTGTATTTTAACACAAAACCGGGCATTACCTCCGCTAATATGTCTCCTCCATGAAGCCGGGAGAGGAAATAAAAAAAAAAGTTAATAGAGGAGACTGAATCAAGACCAAAAAAAAGGGGAGGGGGAAGGGTGGGTGGGTGGTTGGTGGTGGAGGGAAGGGAAAATATCATTTCCTTCGCCTTCTTCATTTTCTGAGAGAAGTGAAGTGTCAGCGAATTCGGGGGCGGCGGCGACAAAATTAATTATTTCAGCTTGATAAAGCTTTTCATCTCCCTGACTTCTTGCTCTGAAAAAGCCAATTAATGATGTCAAACATGCGCCTGCTCTCCGGGGACAGGCCCGCTTCTGACGAGTGTGTTTACCACAGAGAGACAGCCAGGGCTGAGCCACATATACTGTATAATATCCTATAATATGTAATATATAAATGTGCCTGTATGCCTACGACGGACCTTTCTTTCCAATCAGGACCCACCTGTCACCACCAGGCTCGGTCAGGGCCCTATGATCGGTATGATGCAGGTCACTTCCTGCTTGGACGAAACGCAACGTTCGCTGTCGTTTTTGTAAAACAGTTCACTTAATTACAAGTGGACGAAGTCCCGGGACAAGAAAACAGTCAATCTGACCACCTGAGCAGCACTTAGCTTAGCGCCTGATGCAAGCTCTGCCGTGGCACAGGCCTCATATTTTAGTGACTTGACTAATGGAATCAGCTGAAAAAGATCTGACAATAAGGTTTCAGTATCTGATTAGCTTTCAAAGTTCAAAATTAGGACTAATGATTGAGGTGTTGCACAAGGTCTATCTGGTCCAGGGACCATTTGATGATTCCTGGCTTGTATGTTTTTTGCGCGACAAAGTTGATTTAATTTTCAGAGTGAATTAAGAATGCAGACCCATCTTGCTGTGCAGGTAGAGCGCTAACCACCGTCGCCCCTCCTCAGAATATGTAGAATCCAAATAGCTTAATAGAGAGAAATGTACAGTCAATGGACCCGGTGGTTAAGAGGACTTGCGTTATGATCTGCTTACGACCACATATTTGAACTTAGTGCAGCAGACAAACACTTGAAATGGGACTATTATAGAGCTCCAGACACCGGATCTGTTCCTTGGCGAGATTATCCGTAACACCTCTGCGCCGGCCCATTCGTCTTGCCCCCCCGGCATCCTCTCAGTTTGTTCTCCTTGTGTAGGAGCTTCGCTGCTCTTGGCTAACATTCCTTGCTAATACGTTGAGAGATTTCTCTTTTATTTCCGTGCGGTTTCTGCTGATGAAGGTTTGTCAGACCTTACTTAATCTTTATTAAGCGCCGACCGCAAGC
The DNA here is from genome assembly GCA_009823395.1 of Thamnaconus septentrionalis. Lineage (NCBI taxonomy): Eukaryota > Metazoa > Chordata > Actinopteri > Tetraodontiformes > Monacanthidae > Thamnaconus > Thamnaconus septentrionalis. The sequence continues at coordinate 29,839,353 of CM020501.1, read as the reverse complement.
CAGATGCGTAGGCCAGCTTTCTTTTGTTGGAACCAATTTTTTTCCCTTCTTTTTCCTCCGTTGTTGTTGTGCAGGAACAGAAACGTTAATGTGGACGTATTTTTTCCTCCCAGACTCTGAGCTGCCTTGCTGTCGGTCCTGTTTATCTATTTATTAATGACGTGTGTGCGCACTCTGATCCGGCCAAATGTTCTACAGTGGAGGGACCCGCACTGAAATGGTTTGTGTGTGTGTGTGTGTGTTTGTGGACGAATACATTTTGTATGCATATCTGCACGCTGCTAGACAGGGTGAGAGTGAAATACGGTTGTTGGACGGGGGGAGACGATGGTGCTGGCACTGATCGTTGACAGCGAGATCAAGATGTACTTGACTGCTATGCATGTATGTGTGTGCGTGTGTGTGTGTGTGTGTGTGAGAGGGGGAAAGAGAGAGACAGAGGAAGAGAGTGTGTGTCTGAGAGCATTGACACAACACCGGTTCCCCCCAAAACAGTGATATGTGAATGTTGGAAAGTCGAGTTGTTTTGCTGACTCGTGAGTCGTGACTCCTCGTCTCCATTACCTCCTTCACTGGCTCGTCCTTGCTACCGCGAACCTACGGCTCGGTGTTCTTGTTTCAACTCGGTGCTGTATAATTGGTCTGTTTGCTGGAATGCAGTTCGTTGTAAATTTTGCATCGGTTCATTTTATTTTGCACGATTAGCTAATTTTACGATAAAATCGATTGTTTCCCCATTCCAGGTCATTGGCTTTAACAGTATGAACCAGTTGGGGATGGAAGTGGGCAGAAATTGTGTTCGCCTTTCCGCGCGGCTCTGCATTACTGTCAGGGATTCAACAACTCAGAAACACCGTTTTTGGGACTCAGTGACTCGTATAAACGCGAGTCAGTGAAAAGAAGTCTGCCATCGCCGCGCAAAACATCTAATTCCTGTGGACGGCGGTGATTCAGAGTCGCATCTCAGCAAAGTGTAACGCAAAACAGCAACACACAGACACACACTCGTGTGCATACGCACATAGACACACACACACACACACACACACACACACACACGCTTATGGGAACCATGTGGGACAAAGCGTCTCTGACACTACAGCCATTATCTCACTCACTCGCCAATCCATGTCTTGCTTGTTAAACCTTCCTTTTGAGTGTGTATGTGTGCGTATGTATGTGTGTCTCTGTGTGTGTGTTGTGTTTCCATGTGCGATATGTCAGGACCCTCTGAACAAACTGATGGAATTAATTGTGCTCATTTATAGGGAGAATAAAGTTCTCTCAACCCCCCTCCCCCACCATTCAAAGATAATTCAGTCAGTCAACCTCGTGCAGTTTACGCTAAACATGTGGCCGTATGTCTGTTTGCATTTGTTATATGTAAATTATGTTTCTTTCCTGGGTGCCTTGGCCTTTAGCCGAGAAAAACGTTTCCCCTCGAAGCTACCTGTCTTCGTAAGAAGAGAATAGCAATGCAATTATGACAATTTTTCACTTTTAGATTTTTAGCATCTCATTCACCGTTTTATTTTCAAGTCAAGAAAAAATATTTTAAAAACTCATGGTTGATAAAAAAAAAAAAAAAATGAGTTGAGAGGACCATCTCTGCAAAGGAATGAAGTTGAAGTCACCTTAACATTTTTTTTTTTTTACCTAAAACTGTAGGAGCCATAAAGAAAAAAAGACGTTTATCCTCCACATCAATTATTCTGGCAACAGTATCTAATAACAAGAGAATTTGCAACAGAGGGCCAATCATCTTTTTTTCTTTTCTTTTTTTTAAATGATTTATTCATGTTCCTAGTGGCTTTACTGGCAATATGATACATGTCTGGATCAACAGCAGACATTGAGTAACAGGAAGTTGACTGCACACCGAGTCTGGGCCACAAATAAATCTTTATTGACTTGCTAACGTTTTAGTCCGCAGATCTTCAGTCAGGTCGGCCGAGTTTCTCAAGAGTAAACTGCCCTGCTGACGTCCAGCGTTCAGGCCATGCGAATCAAACTAAAACAGTTGGCCGCAATAAGTATCTCAAAATGTATCTCAAATATATTTATGATAATAAGCTGAAGAAAAGATAACGCGTTGATTCGTACGGACGTCTTTGAATCATCCTAAAATGTTTCCCTCACATACTCTACGACATTCTGTTAACTTCCTCACATCAGTTATTTTTTGACCCCCCCCTCCAAAAAAAACAAACAAACAAATCATCCACTGCAGTTGTGTTAGCGAATTAATAAATAAATACAATTCTTCCAACTACGACTTTACAGTGCGTGAGATGTATTAAATCAAGCCCGAAAGCCTGAATTTTCAATCAATCAATCAATTTACTTAGAAAATTACAGAGTAAATCAGCTAACTAACTCATCCCTCCATCGACACACACAAACCCTGCTCGGCTCAGCTGAGTTGTTGTAAGTCTGATACATCACACGGTGCGACCGTTAGTGTGCTAGCGTTGGCTAACGTTAGCTAAGAGTCAAAAACAGAAGGTCGGTGGTACCTCGGGAACATTCGAATTTGAGCCTGTGGGTGGAGGCGAGGGGCTACACCGCAGCTCAGCGATGCTTGTTACTTACAGACATCAGGCCTCCCCCCCGACTATTCATGGATTTACTGCTGGCCCTTTCAATTGAGCCGCGACCTAGCTTTTTTTTATCTTTTATTTCGCAGACATGTCTAGGGTAGGTAAGGACGCTTTATGAGCGCTGCTCCGTCCGCTTCGCCTGCACTGCACGTTTTATAAGTTGGTGTCGCACAAGTACGCGCATCGGCCCCCTCGTGCCTCTGCGTCTCCCAAGCTAGGCGTTTACTTGAGCAACAGAAGAGTGGCGTTTCAAACTTGATGGGTGTTTTGCGACCACCTCCCTTCCCCACAGAGGTTCCTCAGCGGAGATGTTTAACGAGCGGACCCTCGCAAATTAATTTAAGAATGATGAGGTCAAGTGCTTTACACCTCCACTTAGCAGCACTAGCGCCTATTTACTTAGCGTCACAGTGTAGCTTGACAAATTTTGACACCTTGGCGAGGGAAAAAAAAAAAAACCAAGCGCCCGATCGTTGTTTATCCGTCCCCGCAGAGCTCGCGGCACACATGTAGTTTTTTTGTATCTCCTGTCTTCCTCTCCGACTCTGCGCTCTGTCATAACACCTTGCTCGGCTCGCGGATACCGCCAGCGCCGCCCACCCCCGCTTGTCTTTGTGGAGAAAGCTGCTTGTTGATACACTCCAAATGTCAAACCCTGCCAAATAAATCTACCAGCCTTTTCTTTTTCCACGCTAATCCACCGTTGATAGACACTCTGTTCTCTCCAGGCTCTTCCTACCCCACTCCTTCCCTCCCTCCCCTCGCAGCATCTCTACTTCTTCTTTCTCCTGGTTCCAATTGAGTGTCTGCTCTTTTGGCTTTGACTCTGATGGGGTAGGGGAATAGAAACGGCGTATGCCAGGGTGGAAGGTGATAAAATGACTTCCGAACAGCGCGGGGATAAATTATCCTCAATTATTACCGCTCTGCTCTATGAACAACAATCCCCAATTTTTTTCCCACTATGTGGAATTAGCAACAATTTATGGTGGCATTGTTATCAAAGGAAGTTAATTGTCCCTTTCCCTTTTCAGGACCCCCCCATTCCCCCCCTCTGCTCTCCCCATAGCCCCCTTCCGCCTTTTTTCCCCCAAACCACAGCCGATGGCTTGTTTTCACACATTGTGTCTGAACAGACAACCTCTCTTATTCAAAACCCCGTCTTTCCTCCTCTGCACGATTTCAAATACCTCCACATGAGTGACCGGAGGCATCCCCCCTACCTCCTCCTCATATCACCAATTACAGATGCTAACAGCCTTTGTTTGGTTGTGTGGGCTCGCGTCCTGACAGACTTCCCTGTTATGTCCTTGCCTGAACCACAGAGTGGCTCGGTGTTTTCCAGAGCCGCGGTCGCCTCTCCAAAGTCACGCCACACTCGGCTGCCTTTTTCCAGTGTTGCAGTATAAACAGAAATTATGTCGCCGCACATCAGCGGGAGGCGTGTTATTCCCAGTCCCGTTTGGAACAAAGGAAATAAAGCCTTGTGTGTTCGGAAATAGTAAAAAAAAGTTTCCCGCTAAGAGGCTAAAAGTTGAATTGCAGGGATTTGCGTTAAAACATCCAGTGGGAACTTAATTGCCACTTGTGACAGTGTGAATTAACTCGGGGGAAAGAATTTTGCCTTTTTGACACGTTGAGGAAAATGATTGGGAATTTTGGATCATCGCATGGCAAAAAAAAAAAAAAAATAGATGAATCACAAACAGTTTCTTTTTTTTTTTTTTTTTTTTTTTTTGTTGTGGTGGTAATGACCGGGAAGCACTCTGCATTCAGCAGGTCCAAAAAAAACAACAAACCCTGTTCACTGGTGACATTGATGCGCACAATTAGGTAAAAGGCTCTTTAGTTGTAATCTCTCACAGTGGGGGAGGTGAGGGAGGACACGGAGAGGGCGACGAAGGCAAGGAGGAGAAGGAGGAGGAGGAGGATGACAGGACCAGGGAGGTGGCAGTCGGGGGGGGGGCACAAAACCTCAGCCGTGTCACAACTGCCAGTTTGTGGCTGCAACGAGATGTTGACATCTGCATTCTTTCGTGTTCGCCCCGAGTATCTGCGCCGATTGCAGAAACCAGCTTTTATTCGTGTCTTCTACTGTGGTTGGAGTGACGCTACATCCATCTTGGTGCGCTTACGGGGCGAAACAGACGGAAAAGATCCAGAGGAAAAAAAAAAAAAAAAATCAACAACACAAATCATCTCCTTGAGGGAAGATAATTCATTTCGTTCAGTTCCAAGTGTCAGATCAAATTAATGTTTGAAAGATTTTGGAATCATTAGAATTGATCTGTCCCAAAGTAAGCTGCACAAAAAAAAGTTAAATGTCAGACAATAGCAGCTGCATTGCTGTAGACCTTGGAAAAGCAAATTGGGAAAAAGCATTTATTTGGCAACTGTGATTTATTGGCATTTCAAAAGTTTTTTGGAAAAACCTGTGAGCATTCAGAAAAATGAGTCTTAAGAATGTTAACAACGCTGTTAACAGCGCTTCAGTCAAAATGGGACAAAGAACAAGATTCAACCGCCTAAAAGTGCTCTTGCAAATTAACCAAAACCATCAAGAGTTGGCCTGTGGGAAAAGAAACGGCAAAGCTAAGCACAAGATCAGGGCAGGCGGCTGTGTTACTCCGCTGCACTGCTTTCTTGGTCTGTCGCATTATGCTAACCTAACATCACATATTTCTTGGTGAAAGATGGTTGCACCCGCTAGCCCTTTTCTCCATAAACCTTACAGGAAATGTCTCATTCAGTCCGTCTGCGGCGCGGCTTAAAACTACAGTCGCAACTCTTCCTGTATGCGTGTTTACGACGCCCGGCATGTCTTACGGGTTGACGTCAGCATTGCTCAAATGTACATCGACTGCTCTCACAATTTCCTGAAGTGCCTCCCTCGGATTCCTGTCCTCTCCGTGGGGGGACTGCTGTCCTCCTCCAGCTACTGTCTGGTTCCCATGAGTTGTGAAACGGGATCGTGCCAGACCACAGATTTAACAGTACCCTGTGATATACGAGGTCTCTTCCCCCCTCGACCCGGACTGGAACGTGATATCCAAAAACGGAGCCCCAAAGTTTAACATTGGGTGTCTGGGTGCCATTTTCTGCCCATTACCTTCTAGATTTGGATGGTATTTGTTTCAAAGTGCGTAAAAAAACTCTTCCTGGTCTCTTGTCTCGCAGCATTGCGCAGCGAAATGACAAATGCTGGTGAAATATTTTTTGCAGATTCACTTGTAGAGCGTCTTACACTGTTAAATAAAGCACACAAACAATTTTGGCGCGCGGCCAAGTTATGTAACTGAGGGAAAATAAATACTGATTTATGTGAAAATTGTACTTCGCTTGCAGGCCGTGTACCACCCAGCCATGAGAAGTGGCGCCATTTGCGTAATTATATGCAAAGTGTGTGGGTCTAGAAGGCAGGCACTAGGACGTCTCACTAGTGGGTATTTGCATCGTAAAACAAGTTTTATAATTACAAACAAATGTAATAATTGTTTTATTGTTGCCACTACGGGACATCATAGATTCTGTGTCTATAAATTGATGTGTGATTAAATTGAAAAGACAGCATGGCAACAGCTCTCTTTACTTCACGCTTGGGTTATGAAGTATCTAAAGCCTTGCTTAGGCGAGCGCTAAAATCCCTTGCGATGTAATGCTTCAAGAAACATGAGTGATCAAACAGCTGATCGCTACAGCTAGCAGGAGGATGTCGGCTAACATCACACTGTGCCCTGTGCACTTTGAGATTTGACCACAAATGTAAAGTGCAAAAAAATATAAAAATTATTATTTTATTATTACAACCTCTTAACGTCGCTAGATAATACTGTAAATTCCAATCTCTAGCTTTACGTTGCTTATTAACATTAACATGAAAAAGCGTATTAACATTAAAGAGCTTAACAACTCAGTGGGTATCTTGGCTTGGCGACATGGTGGCTCGCGGTGGTGCAGCGGCTGTTTGCTCTTCAGATGCACTTCACACTGTCTGCACTTTATAACTGTTCTTGTTGTTGTTGTTACTTTTACTTGTTGTTGTAGTTACTTAAACTATTTAGCTTTATAGTTATAGTACACTAAAGCAGCAATTTTAATTTCGTTGCAAGTTGTTGTGCAATGACAATAAATAAATTCAATTCAATTCAATTCAATTCAATTTAAATTCAATTCAATGGGTTGTTAAGCTAGCATTCCAAATTTACAGCACTAGTAATTGCGAACCACATAAAATAGTCTTCAATTTGTTGCTGTGTAAGACATCAATACAATACTTGTGGAAAAATATTTTATGTTTTTTATGATTTTTTTTGACAAAGTGTGACAAGTGTGGCAACAATAATGGTTGAAAGTACCTTTGTGTGGCACACACCGTACATCTGAAACATTTTCCGCAGAGCTGATTACAGCGCTGTTGTTCCCTGTCTGCTCGCTCAGGCCGTCTGTGTTTGTCACAGACACCTCAGACGAAAACTGGAAGCCGCATTCTCATTTGAGTGACTGTTGCTCTTCGCCACAAGTGCCATCCCGCCGTCTTTTTCTCTCGCACTATTTTTGGAGTGCTCTTCCTGGAAACAATGTTTTTAAGCCGCTGCACTTGATGACCCGACGGCCGTAAAAAAGCGATACGTCCCTTCCCATCACAAGCAGATCTAAGAGGTGATTAGAGGCTAGGCGCTTGTTTTCGATCTGCGTCTTGTCCTGTGCAATTTGTCTGACTGCCACTCACTCTGTCGGCTCCTCCTTTGTGTCCATTCCTGAACTATGAGAGTGATTGCAAGAAGCTGACAATTAGGTCCAGACCCTGTATCTCCGTCCTTTATCTCCAGAGAGGAGCCTTATGTGTGTGTGTGTGTGTGTGTGCATCCTGCTGCGTCAGCTCCCATTACTCTGATTTTCTTTCATTTGAGCTCGGGCTCAGTGCCGTGCTCGCACATGGATCCTTAAAAAAGAAACAGAACGAGAAGGCTCTGCACAAAGATGTACACTTCACCCTGAACCCAAAAACATTCGAGGCACTTCCAAATGAAAGGGACGGTGGCGGTGCCACAGGCCACCCACCGCTGCAAATGAATAGTGTACTGTGCGCAACGCTTCATCTGCACGTCTAAATAAGCTCCTTGAGTGCGGCTGTGTGTGGAGCACAGCGGTGATTAGTTTCCCACAGATAGACAGCGCAAGTCATGCCGGCTCTGTTAACTTTATTCATCTGCAGCCAGTTTGGAAAAATCGTTCTAGGAGGAACGACACAGTGGGAGTTTGAATAGCTTCCCAAAAAACAGGTGAGTTTTCTGAGGTGGCTTAGAATAGATAGTTTGTAGGGAAGACCAACGATGGCTCATGACCCCCCAGTGCTCCCTCAGGGAATGGGTCAAATGTGGCTGACAAATTTTAAACCTTAAGGACATGACAATCAGTGAGATTTTAACCTTTAACCTTTACTTGTTACTTCTCCATCTTCTACCGCCAATCAGTCTATAACATCCCATCCAGCTGCTGTTTAGCGGCGCTGCATGTTCAAGTCAGGCAGGACATACTGCAATTCGGACGACGGTCCGAAAGGCATGCCGAACAATTTCACCAATTCTTGGCTCCTCTTCTTTTGAACGTCCTTACTTTTTCTCCTGAAGTGATCCGGTTCTGAGAGCTCAAGACGGGATGTTACAAGGCTACAAAAGCAGGGGAAAGAGACTGAGACACCCTAGGAATGTCCTCCAGTCAGTCAGTCAGTCAGTGAGTCAACGAGGCCAGGGCAGGAACGAGCCACAAGTCTTTGAAGTGCGTCTTGACAAGTTGTGGACCCCGAAACGCTTCCCTGGCACGGCACATGAAACCCGATCGCATTCCATTATTGTGATGAGAAAATCAGACAGACAGTTCACTCAAGGTTTAGCTTAGCACGGCTAACCTCATGTCAAAAGAGGTTCACACGTGCACGCGTGCACACACACTCATACACACACTCATACACACATATGCCCTTGACTAGCAAGCAAAGTTCACCTCAGATTGAGCAACAAAGAGCACATTCAGCTTGTGATGTGTTCCGGCCTGGTTTGTGTTTTGTCTCGTTTTGCAACACACACTGCACACACACACACACACACACACACACACACACACACACACACACAACACACATACACTGAACATCTGCAGAGCTTTACTACATTCATGTCTGACTTAAATGAGAAACTTGTGCACACAAAGTTTGGCATGTTTTTGTTTTGTTCTTTATTTTATTTTCTTGGACAGTGGAAATTGAGTCTTTGGTTTCAAGCTGCAGTTCAAAAAAGAAAAAAAAAATAAAATTAATGACTTTCTGGCGTCGGTTGTTCCAAAATGATCTTCTTTGAAACCAGTATTAAAGGTCACATGTCACAGCCGTACCACTTCAACAAAACAAAATCAATGCTTTGTTGGGCCTATAACATAGTTGAAGTGGTCATGTGACCCCCTTGTTGTCTCCCTCTATATCTCCCATTAGCAGATTTTTCATGCCAGCCAGTTTTTTCTGTCTTTCTTTTTTTTTTTTTTTTTTTTGCCAGAAAGTCAGGATATCTGTTGACCCAAACTGGTTCAATGTGAGATTCCCCCCCTTATTTCCAAGACATTTGAAAAACTGACTCCTCATACATGTGAAAATAGAAAATCAAACCATTTTGGACAAGCTAAGCAGATTTCAGGTGAGTCTGACCTCCACACAGCATCTCAAAAATTACACTCCGAACCCCGGCTGTTGCACTTGATGCAGCCCGAGAAATGTGATCCAGACGCACAATGCAGCAGTGAGTCACTGAAAAACGATTTAATCCTTCAGCACACATTGTATAAATCACCGGCGTAATATCTTCGGACGACTAGACCTACTCCTGGCTGTAATCACTTTTGTCATCCCCCCCAACCTTAACCCCCCAACCCCACGGTCTTTTCTCCTTTGCCACGTCTTCTTCTGTGGTATTGCCCCACGCTTGCTCGCTCGCTACAAAGACATTAGCACGAGTCATTTCCTGTCTGATACTTAGCAGTCGCTCACCGTAACGGCGAGGAGCCAAAGCTGACGAGACGGCATCTGTTGCCGTGACTGACGGCGTACACGGCCCTATTAGACGCGACAAGGAAATGCCTTGTCCAATCAACGTGTCACTCACGCTTTGAGGGGAGGGTCAAAGGAGGTGTAAACTTTTTTTTCTTCTTCTCCCAGCCTCCCCCATCTGCCTCCCCGCCACCCCCTTATTATTGATTGACAGGTAACAAGCGCCTATTAGCTGCCCTGCCACTCACTAGCCAGTGCTTGTTGCCCTCTGCCGTTTGTCCCGACGGGGAAAAATAACTTCAAAGAGACGTTTCCTTTCCTTGTGTTAAATTGGGGTAGGAGCGTTGGGTGGCTGAGGGAGGGTTTGGGGGGGGGACTTTTGGTCGCCTGGCAAGCGAGAGTGCTGTCGCACAACAGCGGCTAAAGCCCACTTGAATGGCTTCCTTTAGGATGTAATGAGATGCCGAGAGTGCGGCTAATCTCCATTCTTCTCCCCGCTAAGTCGGCTGTTTAACCAGGGACATGAATATATGGCAGGTAAATGGCTTTTCCCTCTGCCCTGGAAACAATCCGTTCACTTCAAAAGGTTAGGAGTGGGTGGCTGGGTGCTGGGGGTGGTGGGTCAGGGAGAGTGTTTAACCCTCCCTCCCTCCCTCCCTCCTAGATCCCAGAGCCTCTCTTCTTTGTCGAAGCCTCTTACGATCACATCAAAAGCTTCTCTTCGCCGCCGCTTTTATCTCCTCAAAATTCGTAGTTTGTCTGCTTGGGGAGCAGGTGGGGGGGGGGCACGGTTCCAACTTTGGGCAGTCGTCTTGTTTGCAGAGCAGCCGTTTTGCAAAACCCAGATTTTTAGTCGTTTTTCCTTTTAAAAAAATAATTCTGCTCGTTTGTAGTGTGTGTCTGAAAGGCTGCAGTACGCACTCCGGGCCAGTAGTTGGCGGTGTGGAAAGCCTGTCATGCCTTGCACAAACTCACAGGCATTTGACAGATTGCATTTTTTTTTTTTTTTTCACTTTTACACTTTCTACACAAAAAATTGTAATAAAATAAAGTCATAGTAGCAGCAGAAGTAGTAGTTGTCCTGGAAAAAATGGCCCTTGTGATGTCATCAAGGGCACTGAGATCTATCCGCCCGCTACCAGTTGCCTTGAGATTTTTTTTTCAATAATAAATATGAAGTTACTCTCTGATCTCCTCAGAGCTCCGCCTCCACAGAGTCTTCGAACTCTGGGAATCCAGGTAGAGCTCCAGCAACAGGCAGAGAGAAGAAGAAGAGCAAAGGAGGAGGGGAGGGACGAGGAGGAGGAGGAGGGGGCGGCTTTTTAACATGAAGGCAAAGTAGTGGATCAGGAAGGCAAAGCTCGGACAAAAAAAGGGATAATCCGTGAAATCTATCCGGGTCAGAGGTCAACTTCCAGCCAGCCATGTGCGTCTAGGCATGTGTGTGCTGTGTGAGAGAGAGGAGAGTGTGTGTGTGTGTGTGTGTGTGTGTGTGTGTGTGTGTGTGTGTGTGCATGTGTGTGTGTGTGTGTGTGTGGAGATTAATTTAAAGGAGGCCTTGAAGGAAATGAGGGAAGAGCTAAAAGGCGGTGTTATCCTCTTAAAACTCACTTGACTGCCGACACACTGGGGAGTCCCGACTGAGGAAAAGACACACACACACTCTCTCTTCCTCTCTCGCTCCCTCTCGCTCCCTCTCTCTTTCTCACACACAATGCGTATGGTAATCGCTGGGAATTTTAATTAAGCAGGCCCCTCCTTTTTGCAACGGAAAACACAGTAATCGTGCCTCTTTACACCCAGAGAGCAGCTGCTGGATATAGACGTTTTCACTCAAACACGCCGCTGCCCATGTGTGCGTGTGTGTGTGCGTGTGTGTTTTTCGTCCCTTCACTGCTGCAGCGTCAGCGAGTTCGACCAAGAGAGCGCCGTGCACGGTCGTGAGTTTTTGTTTTGAGCTGAGTGATTCTATCACCCAAGAGAATCGAGTTTTTCAGTCACTGAGTCACTGAGTCGAGGTGAGTTAGACTGAGTCATAGCATCACGATCGGATCAGTCGACAGCATTGCTTGCACACGTTTGCAGCCTTGGCTGGTTTTTTTTTTACAAGGTCACCTTCACAAAAAATATAGAAGTACAGTGTAATTTCTGATGATGTTTCGCCGCTGTCAGATTCTCCACCGCGAACCGCGAGTCGCGTGGGAGTGGGAGGGCAAGCGGAACAGGTTGAGGAGCGGCGGCGGCCTTTGCAGGTGTCTGAGCGGTCGGAGGGAGGGAGGGTGCAGAGGTTAAAGGTCAGGAGTCAAGGGTTTCGCCGCTGTGAGTGCTCCCACCGGGCCTGACACCTGTCACACATGTGGGAGGTAGGATAAGCTGTCAGTGTGTGTGTGTGTGTGTGCGTGCACACTGGAGTGGGAAAGGAAGAAAATGAGAGAAGGCATGTGCAGAATGTAGGGCTCTTAAAATCACTGCAGACCGTGACCTGTGTGTGTGTGTGTGTGTGTGTGTGTGTGTGTGTGTGTGTGTTTCCACGGCGACTGGATAAACACCTTGCACGCTGCACCTGTAAGCGCAGCTCAAGTTTCCTCCCCCCCGGTGGGGATGTTTAGGGAGAGGATAAAAGTGTGTGTTCGGCTGTCAGATGGGAGCAAACACACCGTAACACACACACACACACACACACACACACACAAATAAACACACAGCTGAAGTCACTTCTGTTCCCGAGAGCATGTGCTAGACTACTGCTGTCTATACTAACAAGTGCTGTCTATATAGGGACAATTACCAAACATTCATTTATATATCACTGTGTTATTGATAAGGTACATATAGGTGTCAGGGTATATACGTATTTTTTATTTCAATTAAAAATCAATAAAGCTTAAAACTCAATAAAAGTAAACAAATAAAATAAACACATTTTTCAATATCGCACTACAGTCCAGAACTTTTTGTGGGCGGAGCTTATGTGCACTTGCAGAATGGTTCGTGTGCGCATGGAAAACTTTTTACTGCGTTGACTGACTTGCAAAAATAAAGTGTGACTCTTCAAGGCAAATACATCATTGTATTTTTTTTTTTTAGTAATTTGAGTTCCCTTTTTTTTGTTTCAAACTTTTTTTTCACACAATGACTGTGTGTGTTCAGGTTTTTAGGACTTAGCTTAACCTAATAGAACCAAAGCAATTTCATTCCCCAGAATGAAAAGAATGAAAAGTTGTAGAATCTTTTGACTGACTTTATAGTGCAGTTTCACAGTAATTCCACACAGTGCAGGTACTCATGGGAAGGAAAAGAATGGTTGAAAACAAGCCGTCCTTTTTTCCCCATATGTCGCAGCATCACACATCAGCGCACGTATGTAAATAAAGCTTCTCCCGACCTCCTTTCCCCTCCCGCGCCGCAAACAACATCCCTCGCCCTCCACACGTTGCCACGCAGCAAATTAGAGCCGACAAGACATGAAATTGTTGTTTTGACTGGGGGAGCTCCTCGCCCGCGCCCCCCTCCCTGCGCACTCGTTTTCGCGGCAGCGAGGCCGCGAGGTGCAGCCAGCCCCTGTTTTCCGCTCTGTAGATCGGTTTATCGAGTCAGCCAGTTTGTTTTTCAGCCTCTCATCTTCCATCTGGGAGCCAAAACAACAAAAAGGACAAAAAAAGGAAGGTGAGGAACCACCCTGGGTATTTGTGGGCACAGAGGAGAAGGAGGGATTCTTTGTACTATGCTATATAGCAGGGGTGGGCAAACTTTTGACTGGCGGGCCACAGTGGGTTCTAAAATTTGACAGAGGGACAGAGCTTGGCCATGCCTGCTATTAAACAATAATAATGATGATAATAATAATGATAATAATAATAATATTAATAACAATAATAATAATAATAATAATAATAATAATAATAATAATGGACTGGATTTATATAGTACTTTTCAAGGCACCCAAAACGCTTTACATTGAACCCGTTATTCATTCACACTACATTCACGCTGCTGGTGGTAAGCTACATGTGTAGCCACAGCTACTATATACTATATACTACATACGTTGTAGCCTTAAATTTTTGTGTTGCAGATAATGAAGATAAAAACAGTCAGACTGTGTTTTCGTTGTGTGATATTGTTGTCTAAAACTACTAATAGTACTACTTTCAAACTACCTCTAACAAACCTCAACCCGTCAGCTAGTTAGTTTACCTTGACGACTAGTTGGTGTTGTTGAATCGTCACTGAGAAAATGAACTATTTGTGAAGTGGATATAAGATTTGAACAGTTGCAGCATCATCTTGTTTTGGTGAGTTCTTTCTTTGAAAAGCAAAACAAAACAGTATTGTAGCACCCGGGCGGGACCGGCAGAACCACCTCTGACTGCAGAGAACCGCCAGAGCCGAGGAGACGCCTCTCGTCCAAACCACCACAGCTTGCTCGCTAACCGATGGTAACCTGAGCTAACGTCAGCGTTTGCACCTTTGTGACTGATTTATGTGGCCTTCCCACCTCGCCAAGTGCTGACTCTGCTTACATAAAAGTCGTCCGGGGGGCTCCGTCTTTGAAGGGGTGTCCCGTTGCAAAAACTCCTCTGATGAAATTCATAGAGGGTGGGTTTCCACATCTAAAGAGAGGCGAGAATACAAAACACACACACACACACACACACACAGAAACGGGCCCAGTTCTCATCTGAAGATCTGCTAACCTGCCACAGGTGGCGCCGCTGAGAATCGGCCGGCCTAACCTTTCTTGTTGAAAATCTGGGCCGCTGGCGTGACCAACTGTTGTAACATCCCCGGCCCTCCGTCTAGTTCCCCGTGTTCCCGCCTCCGGGGAAGAAACAGTGGAAAAATTGATTTGCCGGCGTGGTGCCATGTGAGCGCTGGCCAACAGTTGAGCTCGTAGGGGTTTAATTTTTAATTTTTTTTGGCGAGCGCCTGAACAAAGATTCGGCACATAGTCTGTGTCCCCGATGGACTTTTAAAATGAAGAGAAGTTCTTTTTCTGCTTTCGTCGTAGTTGTTTTTTCTATCCTCCAGTTTGCCTGTTTTTTTCTGCTGCCAGATTTTCGTTATAATCGGAAGTGCGTTCTGTTATTTGAACAACACAACCGGGGTTGTGTACTCTGCACGCACTTGTATCATACGTGCCGATACCACGACACCAGTTGTATATGCGTGTACATGACAATTTTGTTGTGACTGTCACCCCATGTTCTTGAACAGAGTGGAGCAAACTACTGCCCAGAGGCCATATGCGGCCTGTTAAGCTTTTAAGTCCGGTCCGCTGAACTTGAAGAAATTATATTAACAGCAGGTTAGTGATATAACAGCTGTATTTAATCAATTTTTCAGTGTTTTAAGAGTTGTTTCAATAAAGAGCTAAATACCGTGGGGCTTCAAAGACACTGATTTTGTTGTCACACTTTTGTTCATTTTCAATAGACATTTAAGCATGTTTTCTACACATCCCATCATATGTTTTTTCCTCCTATGAGGTGGGTCACCAAAACACACCATCCATCTGCTCCTGCTCGGCCCCTCTGTCAAATTCTAGAACCCATTGTGGCCCCCAAGTTAAGAGAAACATGCTGAGGAATGTCGTTCAAATAACAGAACATCTGTGAAAAACAAAAAAACAACATCAAAGTAATTCTATAATGTGTAATGTCATGTACTTGGTATTGGTGAGTACTGAAACGTAAGTACCCGTTCTTGACTCGTTCCATAAAAAAGTGGCACCGCTGTGAAACAGTAGTATCGGTGCACCCCGAATTGTTATTATTATTATGATTGTTATTATTGTTACGCCCCTCTCTCCTTCCTCAACCTACACTCGTGTTCCATTCCTCTGTTGTCGTACTTGTGCACGAGTGTGCTTTTTCCGTCTTTGTGCGCCGCCGCTAAGAGGGAAGAATAAAAAAAAAACAAACGCCCAGAGCCTTGTAAAACAACGAAGCTGGTAATTAATAAGTCAGTGAGTTGGCAGAAAACACCTCTTTACACATCAGTCAGCCTTTGGAATGATGCCATACTATTCCTGGATATGTGTGTGTGTGTGTGTGTGTGTGTAAGTGTGTGTACAAGCCACGCACTAAGTGGTATAATAATACAGTGACCCCGGGAGGCAAAATGATTAAATTATAATCAGAGCAGATTAATTAATCTATAATATTTATTCCTATTATGGCGCAGGGAGAGGAGGCTGCGCAGGAAAAAAAAGGTTTTGCGTGCGCACGCTCGCCGCTCTTTGTCTGGGTGAAAGGCGGCGCTCAGGGCGGCGGCGGCGCCCGGCGACAAGGCACCCCACCCACCCCCCCACCCCCACCGCAGGCAGAAGGTTATTACTGATACGGAGCGCCCCCCGCACGCAATTATCTGTCACAACAAATAATTAAGAGGGCCGATAATGAGGAAATTAACATTTCCATTGTGGAGACGCTTCATTGTCTGCCCAGGTCACCGCAGAGGAGAGAGAGAGCGAGAGAGCGAGAGAGCGAGAGAGAGAAAGAGAGAGTGAGAGGATCCGAGAGCGGAGGAATAAATTATTGCTCCTCGCTGACGTGCGTGCGTGCGTGCGTGTGTGTGGAGGTGTGTGTGGAGGTGTGTGTGGAGGTGTGTGTGACGTCTTTGGAGGGTGATAAGGATGCATGCAGGAACGCAACCCTGCGTTTGTGTGTGTGTGTGTGTGTGTGTGTGTGTGTGTGTGTGGAGGCATTTCCGTGCAGTGTAGACACCTTTACACTCACCTGCCACTGTTCCGAAGTACACCTGTGTGTGAATATGCATACAGTCAATATATATATATATATATATATATATATATATATATATATATATATATATATATATATGTATATATATATACATATATATATATATATATATATATATATATATATATATATATATATATATATATATATATATATATATATATATATATGTATATATATATATATATATATATATATATATATATATATATATATATATATATACATATATACATATATATATATATATATTATATATATATTTATATGTATGTGTGCACGTATATATTTCCACACACACATACATATATATACATACACACGTGGGTATATAACATGTACTCTGCACAGTATATTCCTCTCTGACATATAAAAAAATTGCTCAACTCTGCTTTAACAGAAAGTTGCTAATACGTTCAATATAAACAATATTAATATTATCATCAAGGCTTCAGGTCCACTGAAGTTGAACCAAAATAATTAAAAACAAAATGCAGAAACTGTCCCCCATCCTGACCTGAACACGTGTTCACATCATAAAACTTCTTCCATGGGATGGCATGATTTTTTATTTTATTTTTATTTGGGGGTGCAATCTCTATTTTCCAAGGAACTTGACCTCACACACACACACACACACACACACACACACACACACACACACACACACGAATGGACGGAAAGGAGCCCTGGTTGCCATGTGTTTTGACTGACACGTCTTTGACGCTCTGTGCAGCCAAATTTAGATCGCCTCCCCATGTGTGTTTGTGTGCGTGCATGCATGTGTGCCTGTGTGTATGCGCGCGCACACACCAGTGTGTGTGTGTGTGTGTGTGTGAGAGAGAGAGAGAGAGAGAGAGAGAGAGAGAGAGAGAGAGAATATTTCCTGGCTTTTGAACTCCCTCCCTGATTGACACAAATGGGTTCAGGACAGCCCCTCCATAGGTCAGAGTGTGTGTATGTATTTCTCTGTGTGTGTGTGTGTGTGTGTGTGTGTGTTGGCATGACAGCCCCCCTCCCCCTCTCCCCCCGCCCCCGCGGCTCATACTGAGGGTGATTTTAATTCCCCAACATGTTTAGGAAGAGGCAGTGACACCACATTGTTCCCTCACAAAGCGCTGCAGACGGAGGGAGCCGGAGGGGCTTTTTTTCCTCGGGGCCCCGGCGGCGGCGACAAAAGGAGGAGCGAGCGCTGGCCGCTCGTCTCCCTTCTCCTTACCCCCGCCGCGTCTAGACGGCGATGTTGCACGCCAGGGCCCCCCCCCCCCCCACACACACACACACCTTCCCCACAACCCCAACTCAGCACCGCTGCCAGCCCTCCCCACCCTGCAGAAAAGACAAGGGGAAGAGAAGGGAAAGGGAGAAAGGATGGCAGTGGAGGAGGAGGGGGAGAGGGCTGCTAGGGGGGGAGGGCGTACGTGGTGGTCCGAGCGAGGAGGGTCTCCGCCCGACACGGAAACTGCTGCTAAAGGTCACGAAGGTCCCCGACCTGCTTTATCAGTAGCACAACAAAAAACACACACGCAAAAAGACCCCACTGTACGTAAACCAGAAACATGTTAAGTAACTTAAAACAATGTTCTGTTGCCTTCGCTGGAGCCAATCACAGCTGGGCGAAGGAGAAGGCGGGGCTACACCCTGGACAAGTGAGCCAGGTCATTACAGAGCACAATGAACATCATAAACATACATACATCGCATTAATCAAGCAGACTACGGTTGCCATTTTCTACCATATGTGCTAATAGTGCTAAGCTAATTTAAGCTTAATTCTTAACTGTCTGTCGCACTCAGATTTAAAGAGGATGATGGATATATTCTGATGTCCATCACATGTGCACCACTTCACAGCTTTTGTTCACGTCCTCATTTTAAACTCGAGGCTAAATCCCCCAGCGCTGCGACAAGCTGTGCAACACGTGTCCACAGATGTATAGATAGATTAATAAATAAATAAAAATCCCCCAAACAACAAGCGACAATTGCCACGTGTGTGTGTGTGTGTGTGTGTGTGTGTGTGTGTGTGTGTGTGTGTGTGTGTGTGTGTGTGTGTGTGTGTGTGTGTCGCCGGCCGTTACCTCATTGTCGTTCCCACGTCGACTCCCCAGGAGGCGCTATTTATAGTCGCCGCGAGAAAATTACAGGGGACGTTAGCCGCTGCTTTACCGCTAACCCCCCCACCAACTCCCGCTTGTTTTCAGCAGCCCTCCCGCGACGCATTTAAGGACCTCGCTGCAAAAGCCGCCTTATCTGGCTAGAACAACAACAGAATGGGGGAAAGGAGGAAAAGGTGGTGGTGGTGGTGGTGGGGTAGCGGGTGTTACGGCGGCGTCTGCGAATGTGCGCACGATGATGCATGCGGCGTGTGTGGACTCTGGGAGCAGGTGGCGGCGGCGACGGCCTCCTGCAAATCCTTATTTTAGCCGTGCACTAACTAGTCCGGCCCAATAAACCTTTCACCCCCGGGCCCGTAAATCACTCGCACAACTGCCGGGCCTCGCCGCCACCCACTGTGACAAGCCGGGCCAGCAGGCGGGCAGCGAAAAAACGGGCGTGTCAAATGCCATCAGAGCTGCGTGGAGAGGTGGGGGTGGAGGGGCTACAGAGCCCCCCCCCCCGCTTTCTTACCTCACCCTCCATGTTGCCAGCTTCTGAGATAATGAGTCCCAATAAGTGGCAGGAGTCATTCCCATTACAAAATATTATTTTCATTGAGGGCACAGGTGTCAAACTCTGGCTAGAGTCAATACATTTGGCAATGCAAAACTGCAAAACCACTACTAGAGCTGCTGGCCTGCCGCTATAATACAGCACATGTACCTGCTAATACTACCAATCCCAGAATGCTCTGCTGGTATTTTGGTATGTCAATCAGGACAGGACGTTCATTGAAGGATATTCATTCATTCATTCATCTTCTATGCCCGCTTATTCCAATTCAGGGTCATCTGCTGGAGCCTATCCCAGCTGTCTTAGGGCGAAGGCAGGTACACCCTGGACAAGTCGCCAGTTCATCAATCCATAGAGACAGACAACCATTCACACTCTGCATGCACACCTATATTCAATTGACCTCACATGCATGTTTTGGAGTGTCAATCCCGACCCAGCAGACGAAAGGTCACAGGTCCGGGCCCCGGAATCGAACCCACGACCTTGAACCACTGCGCCACCGTGTCGCCCATTGAAGGATATTATTATTACTTAATTGGTTTGTCGTTGTTGTTTTCATTTGAAATGTATCATTGGCCCGGTGAAAAAGGTTACTGTTGAAAATAAATTCAGAAGGCTGCAAATAAAAAAAGAGGCGTTCGATTTTTATTTTACATTTTATCTATTTCAGATTGTTGTGTGCAATATGAAGTCATGTATTGTATATTATTATTAAGCTTTGCTTCAATATGCTGGTTGAAGCGGAACTAGAAGAACTTTAAAGGGTAATAAACAGAGAAATATCCTTATCTTAATTTTTGAATCCATTTTTTACTTTCAATTCTAAGAAATAGTCAGTAGAACAATCCGTCCAAGTGTACTAAATGCTCAAAAAGCTCCAGAATGGTTCCCTCAATGAATTTTCACCCAACAGAAACCGCATCTTCACATATGCTGTAAAATTCAACAGTATTTTGAATTAATGAAACAAGCAATAAAGTTCGATTAAAGTCAATTACGTCTCTTGATTTTAGAAAATCCAAAGGAAAATGGAAGTGTGTTGCTTAGCCTTAAACATTAAATCTCTGCACAAAATGTGACATTTAACACAAAAAAATTTAAAGATAAGAAAGAAATTGCGTCCAGAAACAGAAATTATAAAGAAGCGAAAAACATAAACGATTCTTTTAACCGGACCGAACTCGGTCTTGGAAACAAATAATTTAATTCAAAACGTGGTGAGTAGTTTTAGTAGTTTAGTTTAGTATTATTATTTTTAAAAATCTGCATCACATGAATGTATTTAGGCCACTGTGTACAGCCAATAAAAAAAAGACTAAAAGCCCTGACAAAAGGCCTTGGAGGAACTTCTAACGTGTTTGTAAGACAGCAGAAATCTGGCTGGGGGTAACCGGGGGTGTGGGGGGGGGGTTGTCCCCGCTAACCTGGGCCATGCAGCAGCACCCTTTGTGACATCATAGGGAGGGGTGTGATTTCCAGAACCATGTCTCTCTCTCCCACTCTCTCTCTCTCTCTCTCTCTCTAAAACACCCGCGCGCGCACACACTTTCTTCTAAAGTGGATCAACCTGAAGATGTGAAAATTATTTTTCATTCCTGTTTGGCCTTTACATTTCCCAGCACAACCTCCTCCTCTTCCTTCCTGTTGTCCTCTCTGTTCTTCCACTGTGTGTGTGTGTGTGTGTGTGTGTGTGTCTGAGCCCTGGCCCCCTTATTTCCATGTGAAAGTGAATATCAGGGGGGGGGGGGGTCTACAGAGTGCTCCGACAGACCGTGCGCCGCCCCCATTCAGCCCTCATTTCCTGTCCGACAGGGAGCCCTCTCCGAATCAATCATGCTTTTTTTCTTCTTCATCATCTTTTTTTTTTATTCTCCTCACCGTCCAATAGCGTCAACCTGCACCAACCTAAGGATCCGCCTTTTATATCAATCTGCGGATGGAGCGACATCGTCGCACACAACCTAAACACACACACACACACACACACACACACACACACACACACACACACGCGCAGTCACCATCTGTCAATAAGTGGGACAGCACTCGGAGAAGTGATTCACCTAATTAGCAATCAATTAGCTTGTTACCACCAGCAGTAATTACCTTTTATAGAGCCGGGGAGGAGTGCAGCTGCTGCCTCCAATAAAACCTGGACACTCCCCCTCCCCCTCCCCCCTCCGCCTCCCTTCACCCCCTCCCTCCAGCCCCACCCCCACCCTCCACCTAACAAGCCCCGTCTGAGGAGAGAGAGAGACGGACAGAGAGAGAGAGAGAGAGAGAGAGAGAGAGAGAGAGAGAGAGACAGAGTTATGGGCCGGGCGGAAAGTGTGTGTCACTAACCGGCAAACACACACGCACGCACACACACACAGGGTCCCCAAGGGGCCTCTCTGCTCTCCCTTTCTAACGGCCCTAAATCCTCTTTTAATGAATATAGGGTCAAGCTAAATGGGGAATCCATCATGGCAGTAAAAGCAGGAGGCTTTGGCCGATTCCCCCCCAACAAAGAAGGGACAGCGACAGGCGTTCAACCTGCCCCTCATTATTTGAAGTCTGTGCTAGGCTAGCGTAGCCTTTACCGAGTCTCTTTAGCCGCTAGCAAGGCTCTGAGTCACTTCCTGTTGGTGTACCACTTATCTTCCTCGGTTTTGAGATCCAATTGTCGATCGCTTCCTTTGAGAGTCAAGCAGGAATACAAGTCTGACTCATCCAGCTGTGGCAAAAGGGTTTCGTTGGCTCGCATACTTGTAATTTTACATTTTTTTACTCGGTGTTAAAAGTAGCGAGGGCGCTGCTTCGATATTGGAACGTCGCTCTGCTAAAAAAGTACCGTAAGCGATGATGAGACTCGTTAGCTTAGATCCCCCACTTAAAAATACAGCAACAACAACATCTGTGTTTCCCGTCTTCAAATTCATCGTCTTAAAATTGCTCGGCGTATGTGAAGCGCCGCCTCATCTCCTCGCTCGTCTTTTTTGCATCCCGGGCGCCACCTTCAGTTGGAAATACATCTGCGATAATCCTCAACTCGCTTTGCTCGCTCCGCCTTTAATCTTTTGACCATTTATCAAAATGCAAAAACCCAGAATCCGCTTAATCCCGAATTGCAGCGGGGCTTTTTTTTTTTTTTTAATCTCCCCTACGTTAAAAACGCATTCTGCTCCTCTCCTCTGTGGGGCCCCCACCTCACGGGCCCCTCCTGTTTACTGGTAGCAGCATGCGGGGCTGACAATAGGGGCCGGTGACAGGCGGGGTTAATCCTATGTGTCGCCATTATGCGGGGGTCAAGCCTCCTCGCTGTATATATTCAGTGTGTCATTAATTTCCAACCTGCTGCCAATGAGAGCAAGCTGCTGCTGCTGCTGCTGCTGCTGCTGCTCAGGTCTCTCTCTGCACACACACACACACACACACACACACACACACACACACACACGCACACGTGCACACGCACATGCAATGACTCGCTACATTAGCTAAATGGCCCGAGCTCCGTCTCCAACTCCCCCCCCCCTCTAATGAGACAGGTCTTGGATCATGTAGTCTATTCATCATCCTGCTTGTTCCAATCGAGCTCTTCTTTTATCAGCGCCACCCCCCCTTTTTTTTTTTTCTTTTTTTTTCCAAGGGGCCGGAGTCGTCACTGGCGACATAAATCACCTGCCACCATCGGTCCCCTGGGCTTCCATAATGCTCTATTAGTGGTTCCGGAGCTCCTTATTGACGAAAGCAGACAGGTATCGAGGCCGCCGCCTCAGAGCTTGTTTACTTTACCCACATTTGTTGCGAGCCCGAGCACGATGCCTCCCTTTGCGTCACACGCGAAATGGCCTGGATGGAAATGAGCAGCATCGGCATTGTAGACGTCCAAACGTGATTCTGTTCTTCCACTAATGCTTGATTTAAGGGTTAAAGGCCGGCTGTAAGGATGAATGAATAAAAAATGTTAACGGTCCTGTACGTTGAAAAACGCCAATGTTTTCTTGTTGTTCCTTATGTCTCTGTCCTATCTATCACGTTGCCATGAATTTGAAAATTCCATCGTTCACTGCTCTGCTTTCTGGAATTGTCTGGAAAAGGGCAGGTTTCTGGAAATGAGACAATTTTGTGACATTGCTTCCTGATATTCTGGTATCTCGTCAGGTTAGTGGCAACAGCCCCAGCCAGGTGTTGACTCCGCCCACCAATACCTGTATTGCTTTAGTCTCCTTCCAGAAGCCTGGTGCCTCATGTACAAAAACGTGCGTGGATTTCATCATGAAACCTGACAAAAAATCTGGATGTTTAAAACGTTGCAAATGCACAAATCCACACACGATTCCTTTGTACATCCCGATCATCGTGGAACTGACCGTAAATGAGCGCGCACCCCACCCCGAAATGCCTCCATATACATATGCATACCTATCAAAATTATATTGCGCTTGGAATTTCTTTCATTCAAATTCAATCTCAGCATTAAAAAAAAAACTTCGCTGGAAGCTGGAAACACTTCAAAACGAAGTAGAAACTCAGAAAAATACGCAAATATCTCCACGACAGACTGAGTTAATTAATGGGGGTTCACGATATTTCCGGTCCATCAGTCTGCGGTGTCATCAGCCACGTCTTCCAAAGAAAGCCACGGTCACACCAGGTCGATTAAACAAAATCGTATTAGAATCAACATTATGTGCACAGGGTAGCGATGTCCCGATCCGATCATTTGGATTGGATCAGCATGCCAATTTAACATATTTTATTAGATCGGTGATAGACCGATCTGCGTTTAAAATTCCAGATCCAATCTTGAAATGCACTGCCTGGCCAAAAAAAAGTCGCCACCAAAAATACAGGTCACACTCTCTAATATTTAGTTCGACCGCCTTTAGCTTTGATTACGGCACGCATTCGCTGTGGCATTGTTTCAGTAACCTTCTGCAATGTCACAAGATTGATTTCCATATATTTTTGGTGGCTACTTTGTTTTGTTTGTTTTTTTTTTTTTTTTTTTTGGCCCTGCGATGAATTGGCAACTTGTCTAGGGTGTCACCCTGCCTTCACCCTAAGACAGCTGGGATAGGCTCCAGCAGACCCCCGTGACCCTGAATAGGAATAAGCGGGTATAGAAGATGAATGAATGAATGAATACTTTTTTTTGGCCAGGCAGTGCATATCAATAACGTTATACATTTATTTAGTTTACAATATATAAATAAGAGGCACATTTTTGCCCTCTACTAGTCATCACTGCTGTGCCTAGAACGGACGTGACGTATTGAGATCGAAGGTTTGCGCCTGGCCGTGTGGCAATTCTACGAGTTATGTTGACCACGTTCTCCATAGTGCCCACGCTGCCGTTGTTGGCTTTATTTTCGACACCTCATGATTTTGTACTGGTCGAAATAAATGAATGTGTTGTTCGTCAAAGCCTGTTTGAAACCGCTTCAGTAATTGTTTGTTAACATCACCAGTGAGTGTCGCCAACAGACCAACACGTGCAGAAATTTACATACGCCAGTCAGGGGCTTAACGTGAAGCACTGCCCATTTCCACGGTCAAGACACTTCTTGTACATTCGAACGTGAACGTCGAAATGAGTGTACGACAGGTTGTTGTGCGTTCATACCTTTTATATACAGTATGAGCCCCTGTACATTTCTTTCCTTTCCTTCTTTTTCTTTGCAAACCTCAAAATCGATACCTCGAGTAGCACTCTGGCGCTTAAACCTTTGCGCCGATTCTCTTTGTTTAGATCTGTTTGGTTATTGCTGCCCTTGACGAGCTCCTGATGTATTTGAAGAATATGTGATGACGAAAACGAAAAAATTGGGTCCTTTTATCTGCTGCAGGCCTTTCAAGACGGGACTTGTTTTCGCTGTGAGATTGTTTCCCGTCGTCGCTCCAATGTCTCCGCCAGCTGAGCCTCACATCTCCCATCCCATAAAAGAAAAAAAAAAAAAACTTTTTTGAACATCAAAAACCTTGAAGTGCATATGGCAGCTTCATTACATGGCTCGGACATAAAGGACCACTCAGTGTATTTTTGGTCAGCGGTGTCAACCCGGTGGGAGAAGGCCAGCGGCACGCAGAAACGATTAACCTCCTCTGGAGCCCTGAGAAAAATCTTTTTTAAAAACGTTCTCGCTATCTCTTGGTGAGGAAAACATGACCCCTCCCTCCCCCCAAAACATCTGCAGCCAGTCCCTCAGGTCTAATCAGAGCAGACAGGATATGACCTCATGAGCGGCCCCTGCGACCCCAGGAAGTACTTCAAAAGGAAACGAGAGTTCATCGAGGGGAAGATTCCGCACGAAAAGGCGGCCCAGGTCGCCGCCTAGACCTCGTTTGGGAGGGTTTTTTGTTTAGTTTTGTTTTTGTTTCCCCGATGGACGTGTGTCAAACAAGTGGAGCCGATGCTGGTTCTTTTTCCCGCATTCATGCTCAACAAGTATTGTCTCTGAGCCAGTGGGGGCGTTGGAGGGCGTGGATTTTATCAAAACCATCCCAAATTTCTGTCATGTTTGCTTTAGGGTTAACTAAACTAAACTAAACGCTTTTGCTTTTCCGTCGCTGGCTCCAGTGGAAGGAAAAGTCTGCCGTAGGACCCCCATAGAGCTGTGTGCCCTTTGTGATAATAAAAGTGATTTGGTGTTCCTATCCATTGAATGATTCTTATTTATGTATAAGAATAAACAAAGACCAAAGGTCTTTTTCCCAGTTAGCTGCCATCGTGCACCCAGAAACCCAGAGTGGACAATCCAGTCCGCCTGGAAACAGGTTTTGTAATTAGGGTGACGGCTGGAATTAGGATGAAAGACACTGCGATCTGAAATATAACCACTTGGTGTCGCTGTTATTTCTTCAAAATCTCCCAATATTACACACTTAACCATTAAATACCAGTCTTCCTTAAAAATTTTGACAAATTGGACCTTCAAACAGTTGTTCATAGTTGCCACCGAGCAACCTAAAGGAAAGGCGGATTACAAACCCAGGAGGGGGAATGAAGGAGGTTGGGGATTGGATATGGTGTGGTGGGGGTGGTGTCGAGTGGGGAGGCTGGTTGTAGTTGGCCAACCAGGGAGGGGGCGCAGGATGATTACCTGTCAGCCGCTGGTCGGCAGCCAAGTGCACAGATCGCTCTGACGGGAAGGCGCGGTCTGTACACCTGTTCCAAGCAGCTGGCTGCCGCTACCTGTCTCAGTGGGGGCGTCACCCTCAGACAGCCGCCTCCTACGGCTGCCTGCCTGCCTGCCGAGGTGCCGAGTCGTCTGCGGTGTCAGATTTAAAAAGGAGCCGCGGGAGAGTGGCGGCGTCCATTGTGTGAAGTACCAGGAAGTGGAAGACAGAGGTTTTCTGATAATAATGTGAATGTGAAACTGGCCCGACATGAGAAACGCCCATCCTTTGCGTTGTTTTCTTGGCCAGTTTGCAGAGGAGTGTAACTATAATAAGCACTGATTTGTGATGTCACAAAGGGCCACAGATACCTCTCCCAGGTTGGTGCCAACAACCCCCCCTGGCCAAAAGTTGTTTCCACCCTCTGAGACCGCCTTCAAAACCCGTGGAAGGTTCCAGAGAACTTCAACTTTCGGCAGCAATCTAAAGTTAGCATTTCCAGGAGACTGTAAACAGAGGGCTCAGTATGCCGAGATTTATTATTCAATGTGTGTCTTGTGTTCTACTAAAGCAGGGGTGGGCAAACTATGGCCTGGGGGCCATTTGCGGCCTGCTGAACTTGAAGAAATTATATTGATAGTTAGTTAAAACAGCTGTATTTCATCCATTTTTTCAGTGTTTTAAGAGTCATTTCAATGAAGAGCTAAATACCGTGGGGCTTCTAAGACACACATTTTGTTGTCACTTTGTTCTGTTCATTTTCAATTGACTATTTTTTCCTCCTATGAGGTGGGTCACCAAAACACTCCATCCATCTGCTGCTGCTCCGGCCCCCTCTGGCACATTTTTGAATCCATTGTGGCATCACCGGACAAAAAGTTTGCCCACCCCTGTACTAAAGTCTTCTAAATACAATGTATGTAACCAATGACATTGCAGCACTGGTCTCCTTCTTTAGCTAACCATTATTAAGTAGCATCATCAAGTCTTCGGCTAATGCTTTAGCAACTGTGACTTCACATCAATCCTTTTGTTGTGTGTTATTGATTATCATATTTATTGTTACTATTGTGAGTTTCCTCCACTGTCTGGCCCGGAGACGAGTCATGACCTCACCAGTCGGCAAAGCCATTCTCAAGTCTTTTAAATGATTAGTTTCGTGCGCCTCGCACGTCGCTAATTGACTGCGCCAGAGTCGAGGGAACGGTGACACTTCCACACATTCAGGGCATTTAACAACAACAAAAAAAATCAATGAAAGAGAGAGAATGAGGGAGGGCAAAGTGAGGGGGAATTTACAAATGAATGAACCAATGAACAGCCCTCCCCCACGCCCCACCCCAATCCTCGCCCCTCCCTCCTCCAGCTGGACGCCACAGATGTGCGTGTGCACTGCTGATAAACGGCGGAAAACTAATTGAAGCACTACGACGCCACTGACCACATTTGGGAGGAAGAAGAAGAAAAAAAAAATATGGCATTTACATGCTGTAATTACTGGCGGGCGGCTGGGCCGGACTGGCTCGTTTCCTTTGTGTCGGCGGCCCACCGGGGTCCTGTTGAGAAATTACCCCCTGAATTAGGTGGCGGTGGCGGTGAGGTGATGGACTGCTCCTTGTTAGCGAGTCAACCGCCGCTGCTTTTTGTGTCTTTTCTCCCTCTCCTCCAAAGGGGGCGCCGTGTACTTGGCTGCCAAACAGATTTTTTCAAAACAATGGAAAAATGGGAAAACGAGCCGTTTCTCTGTCGCCATTGAGTAAAAGGTAAAGAAAGCAAATTACAAAATTCAATTCCGTTCTTTATTTGGGGAATTATTCTCAGTTTTTGCGCAGCTTTCTGTTTTGACCCAGGAACTAGCGTCATGTTACTCCATTTATAGAAAATAACACTAAATCAATCCCTAAGTCTTTTTTTTTTTTTTTTTAATTGGTTAAAACAAAAAAAGCGACATTTGCACGCATGTTCAATACAATCAGTTCTCAGTTTGAAATCCCCAAAACACAACACAACCAAATGCCCACCTTTTTGGCTTTTCCCCCCTAAAATTGTAACAATAGTCGCGATCGGTTGGCCGTCCGGGCTTGTTGTCTCTCCTCGACTTCTGCTCCCACCGCCCGCCTGTTTTAAAATTTCAGACGGGCGCAGGGATAATAATGTTCTCGACATGGAAGATCACATTCAGCAGAGGTGACACCCTGACACCAGCCACCAAATCCTGCTAATGTAAATCTCAGCAGATGAGATGTGTGTGTGTGTGTGTGTGTGTGTGTGATGGTGGTTGGTGTTGGTGCCAGAGAGTGCCAAGAGTGTTTGCCTTTTTTGCTCATTTTTTAATGTGTATGTGCTGTGTGAGAGACAAACGCGGCTTCTGTCTCGGGGTCTCGTCCCTGGAAATAGACCCCAAGACATTGCCAAAGGCTGGAACCAACCAAAGACTCTTCTCAAAGTGTTGTGGTCCTTAGCCGAAAGGATGTTGCAGAATTCGGTGATGTTGCACTTGCACTAATTGTTACTCATTTACTAATTTTTTTATTTGTTTTTGGGCATCAGTGATGGACCAATCTGGGGTTTTCGAGCATTATCGAGCGTAGGTTGCCCCATATCTTTCGATAGCACTTTATATATATATATTTTTTGCATTTTGTAACGTATGTCAACCCATTAGTGATGACTAATTGGAAAAATATACATGTATGTATATTAAATAAACCTAGGAATGCCCCTAATCTGTGTTTTTTTTTTTTTTTGTACGGATTTCCACTCAGATCGATAATCAAGTATCGATACTTATGATGCCAGGCGTGTCCCTTTTTTTTCAGTGGAGCAAGCAAAAAATGACAAAGAAAGAGTTTTCACCGTCTGTCAAGTCAAAGACCACATTACAATAGAAGGAACTGGTGAACAAGAAATAAAAAAATAACAATAATCTTGCCCGTCGATATGGGCCTGGGTTTCTCCAATCAGAGATGCAACCAACAGGCTGATTTGGTAACAAACGGACTCCCTTTGGCCCCGTTTCCCATTACTGCCACTGTCACACGTCCATCTGATTCCTGTCGTGTGTGGGGAGGGGGACGGGGCTAAGTGGCTTAGTGGCAGGAAGCGGGTTCCCTGCGACGCCCGACGAGACCACGGCGGCAGCCGCAGCCACTGTTTCCGGGGGATTAGGCCGAGCTGACACCGTTGATCAGCCATGCGCGATATCTCACTTTCAGCCGCGAATCAAATCGGGAGGCAGCACTGTACGCCGACTTCCTGTCCGACCGCCCCCGCCTCCCCCGATGGCCTTGGGATCGCCTCACTTTCGCTCATATTCCTGCTAAAGCTAAAGTCGACTTGACTTGACTGGTGTCATAAGCCCCGCCCACCTGGCTAACTGCCTGATCTGATCCCCTAATGTGTTTTTTTTGTGTGCAAGAATAGCTCTTACATGTGCATTTTTTCGTGTCTGTCTGCCTGCGTGTAGTGGTGTGTGTGTGTGTGTGTGTGTGTGTGTGTGTATGTATGCGCCCGTGCGCGTGCGTGCGCCCGGCTACAGTATGTGCGTGTGTCAGCATCATCGCTCCATCTCCCACAGCGAGGGGAAGCTGACAACTGGATAATAGCTTTTTACTTTTCCAGAGCAGGGCTCCGGAGAGAGCTAATATGATTATAAATCATTATTCAAATAGAAAAGGTGAGGCTCAGGATCGCAAGAGAGCATGATAATAGCATCATTACCTTTTTTCTTTTCTTTTTTTCGAGTATTATTTATAATTCAGATCGCTGCTTTCTTCCTCCTCCTCCTCCTCCTCCTTTTTTCCCCCTTAAAATCTGGCTACCTGCGCTGTTGGATGGAGGAGGGGAAAAAAGTAAAAAGCAGGATTTCTTTGTGACAGTCGGTGGTTGGAGATGCATCACGCCGTCCTGCAGGAGGAATGAGAGGAGCCAAGATGAAGTGATTTGAACGAGGGAGCATTTATCGTGCGCAGGATGTGTTTGAAGAAGCTGCGGCTCGGGGTGAAAAATACTTTAGTGTTTTTTGGGTTTTTTTTTTGCTGTGCAGTTAGATGCAGGTAATGCTTTACTTGAAGATTTACTCAGGCAGTTCAGTTTGAAAAGACATGCAAGCCGGTCCGTACTTTGCCTCTGACAAAAATAAAGTGCTGTGAATAGCTGAACAAATACACACCACTAGCTGGTCATTGAATCACATACCATGTCAGCGTTATACAGTATTTTTCATGTATGTGTATGTATAATACACACACACACACATATATATACACTATGTATATATATAGACATATATATGTATATATACACTATATGTATATATATATATATATATATATATATATACACACACACACAAAAATCACAGAGCACATTGTTAGGGACCCTGTGCTTGCAGGTGTTCGCAGCAATTCTGTCATCATAATGACATCTGGAAGTTTTCAGCTTCTTCTTGACGTAGAAAAAAAACAAAAAACACAGGAAGTGACCTCACATCAGTGAGTTCCCTCCTCACGGTTAACCATCAGAGGTTCGACCAATGAGACGGGAATCCTCCAGCAGGTGTCGCCTCTAGTCGGCGCAGTGTCCTTCCGAGATTGAGTGCCCGTCCTGGCGACCTTTAACCTCCGATGGCTTTTGCGATCAAAAAAAGCCCGCTTTTTGGGGGGATGGGGTTGCTTTACAATTTCAGTCCCGGGCTTAGCCGCCGATTAGCCGTGGGACGACGGAGCAGATCCATCTCCGTCGGAGGAAAACTCCTCCGCGACAAAAAACGACGTCGATCAGGAGGGGAAAAATGTGAAGTGACTGAAACAATGTCGCGCTCGAGTTTGAGATAAAGTCGCTGTTTAAACACCGGCGAAGTGCAGAGATTCAGATTAAGGAGACTGATTGAGGATCAGTGCCACACCCCCCCAACACCACCACCTCCTCTTTTGAGGTCGTGACAAGCGAGATTGGAATCAGCCGCTCCGACTAAATGGCTTCGGTTTTAATCCGGCCTCGTAACGACGCCCACCTCTTCCTCCTCCTCCTCCTCCTCCTCCTTCCACATCTGGGTGTCGTGTGCTTATCTGCGTGTGCGGCATGTGCGCGCACTAGGCAGGGTTTTTTTTTGTTCCCTCTCGAGTCCCGCTGAGCAGGAATCTCAGCATTTGTCCTCCAGCTGATTTCTGGAAATGCAGCAGAAGGGAGGAGGGGGTAAGGAAAGAGGGAGGGGCGGGCCGGGCTTCGCTCGGCCAAGTTGTTTTATTTTAGGGCCTGGCAGCAACTCGGCGAGGCTCAACAGATGTCACTCGGAGGGAAACTTGTAATGGTGCAAATTCTAATTTTCTTTAAAAAAAAAAAGAATAATAAAATGGATCGCGGGTCTTTAAAACAGGCGGCTGCAAAGTGAAAAGTCGTAGTGGCGACGTAGCAGACAAATCTGTTTTAGCGCTAGTTTATTTTTAAAGGACCAATGTGATGCAATCATCATTCCTGCTTTTTGACAGCAACATGTAGCTGGACTGAAAGCAACATGGACTGAGAGAAGTCCATCCTCTGAGCCTTCTCCTTGGTTTGCTGTGTGAACGTGTAAAACAGACGACAGTTTGCCGACTTAGCCCCTTGTGATGTTAGCATGTCTTAGTCGCACCCAGCATCGCCAGCCTGGGATTTTAGCGGAAGGCTGTAAACACCGGGCTTTGATACGCTGCTTCCTGCAGATTTTGGAGATCCCTTCTGTTGATGAGAGGCTGCATTTTGCAAGAGGTGAGAAGTGAAGCTAACACTTCTCTGGGTTCTGCCTGATCCCATCGGCCTGCCGCTCATAAATAATGTGGAATTTACGGCCTTACGGACCTGCGCTTCTCTCTCGCTCTCTCCAACTCTCTCTCTCTCTCTCTCTCTCTCTCTCTCTTTCTCTCTCAAATGAATGCAGATTCAGCATTTTTTAATCTGTGCTGGAACAGCGCCAGAGCAATAACGTCCCTGTGGAAGCGCCAGCGAGGACCGCCAGGGCTGCAGGCCTCTGTGGAGGGGCGATAAAGTGGGAGGTTGGAGGTTAAGGGGGAGCGTAGCCTTGTGGTCCAGATGAAGAGGGGTGGGTGCGCTTGTACACTTGACCCGCCGGACCCCCTGCTGTCCAGATAGGAGTGAGGAATGATTTTTAGATCAGCTCCTCCATCCTTTTGAAGACCCTCGTCCAGGCACAAAAAGGAACCTTGTGGATGTGTGTGTGTGTGAGGGTGGGGGGTGGGTGGTGAACATAATTAAATTTAACCGTTTTACCGCGACAACCTTGGCCGCCCCTCCTACTCCTTCTCCCCTCCCTCCCTCCCTCCCCCCTCGTCCTCAGCGACAGCGCCGAGACGCGTTGGAAGACGGATCTGTCTGCCCCACTTTAACTAATTCATCTCTCACACCTACCAGGGTGTTGTGGCCAAAGATGTTGTTTGCAGTCCTTCAGAATCAGCCCCAGCCAGGCGGAGACGGTTGCAATCAGTCCAGAAAATGGCAGTGTTTAGCTCCCTGTTTGCAGCCAACTGCGAAAAATGAAAAGGAAACGTAAGGAGTTTGCCTTGTTGCTCTCCTGGGTCTTGGGTCTGTCACCTGCTTGAAGGGGGCAAATAAAACAAGGCGGTCTCAGAGGGAAGGGCCGGGGGCTGTCACTAACCTGGGACAGGTAGTAGTGCCCTTTTTGACATCACAAATGGCCGCCTTTCAAAACTAGAAGTCAATGATTGGATGTATTTTCTGTGGAGGCTGTTGGCAGGCCGAATGAGTGTGAGAATATGCACTAATCTACTACGAATACTAACTATAACAATAGGAATAATAATAAAAGATATTAACTACCAACCAAACACAAAGGCTGCACTTAAACACACACACACTGGGCAGATGAGAGTCACCAGAGGACACAAAATGTAACTTTCAGCATCTAAAAATAACCTTTCAGACGGTGTCACCCGCGGACACGGGGAGATTTAATATCTGACCTTTTCCGCTGCGTCTTCCACGGAGACGGCAGAGAGAATCGCGTCTTCGTCCGTCGTAAATCCAGAATAGATAATGTTGCCTCGCTGTCTGCCAGGTAGGATTGTCTGTCTGCACGACGGCCGTGAGCTCCGATGTCAAAGCTTCATTAAGTGCCTGCTCCACCGCTGATTGTTACCATCTGTCCCTCCACGCCTCCCCACCGCCTGACACTGCCGAGCGGCCGCGCCAGTTTGCAGGGAGCCGGTGGAGGCTGGCTGGTGAAGGGCCCGGTGAGTTATGTCCTGTTCTGGTCCGATGATGGTCCAGGGGAAGAGGAGGTGGGCGGCGGCGATGCTCTCGATGCCACAGAAACGTGATGCCCAATAGCATCCGAGCGACATGCACGATGTAATGCAGCAACTTTCCCACAGTGTTCTAAGAGTCACTTGTCTTATCTACTAGTCCGTGAAGTGAAGTGTGTTTCTATAAAATTTGGCTAAAATTGTCTTTGCGTCTGTGTTTCTCTTTTGCAATCTATTAACAATGAGATTGGCCGATGAGATTTCTATCTGATTAGCGATGTTTTGCTAAAAGCTAAAGGTAAAAGCTAAAAGCCAAAGAGCCTGCTGGAGGAGCCTTTTGGGCTAATTTGATTAACCCCTCGCTATAGCAGCACCCAGCTAACCCCTTTAGCAGCGGCCTTAGTTTTCAGTAATGACCTCTCCTTCCTGGTCTTCTTCTAGTGGTATTTTGGTGTTTTGGTTAGTTCTGGATCAGCTCAACAATCGGAAGGCGTGGCCTGTTGGAGGTTGGCGGGTTTGGATGCAGCTGGATTTCGGAGGTAGAGTTTGAGGCAAACACATGTTCAAACCACTTTCTGGAACCATGGTCGAAGAACCGCTGGGCGGAGGGTCAAGGTAGCCTGCCTCGAACTCGACTCCTTCAAGCTACCTGGGCCCAGAGCCTGCGTTCCGCCCTCAGTGTCTCTGCCTGCGAGGGGAACGAGTCAGTGTTTGAAATACTGACTTGACGGGCGCTGACGGGTCCATGTTGATTCAATAAAATCGCACCTTGTCCTCGCCGAGTCCTCCCCTCCCCCTACCGGTGGAGCGATTGCTGACCTTCCCCAGACTCCCAAAGCCAATAAACAGCCATCACATGCTGATCAAGGAGAAGTGAAACTGTTACTTTTGGCTCCCTGTTCTCCGTTCTTTGATGTGAAATCACTACAGGACCTTGGCTGAAGGGCTCATATACACAGACATCTGCACGGCTCCTCATTCCTGTTTCATGCCCCTTTTGTGTGCTTTCCCTGCCCCCTCCGCGTCCTTTGCATGCCACAAACAGGGAGGAATTGACGTCCAATCAGAATCCCAACCCCTTTAGAATCAATTCCTACGCAATTTTTCTTGTTTGATCCGCAAACCTAAGAGTGGCCAGACCGGGATTGGGATCCCAGACCATGTGTGCTAAAGTGCAAATAATTCCACAGGAAGGAGGATGGAGACGGCGGGGAGCGCGGGGGCAGAAAACAAAGCATGTGCCAGATGAATTAGTGAAGCATCTATCATGGAAAATGACTTCTTTACAAAGCGAGGGTCATGTACCTGTGCGGGATTTAAGAATATTCGATGAGTTATCATGCTCCCATTCCACGCTGTCAGTGCCTTATTATTGGGAGGATCAGTGACGCTCGTGTCGTATTTCATTCCATTCTGGCTCCTTCGAGGGGAGCTGGGCGGTGGGGGCGGAGGAGGACCTCCGGCTGCTGCAGCCTTAGCGGGCCTGCTCGTAACAAGCGCCAGTTTTTAGGACTTCATAAGTTTTCCCAGGGAAAGGCCACAAGACTGATATAGCTGTAATCTTATCCTACGTCTTTATAGAAGCCAGATCTGGTGCGTCACGAGCCGCGCAGTCAGATTCTGACATATATGAGCTGCGAACAACCGAGGAGATGAGCGATTGGAGCCTCTGTATAAATGAGTTAAACAAAAAAACTAAAGCTGAGTAAAAAGATGAACAGCTAGTCGACTAAAAGCTGATGATGTTTAGTTTTGGATGCACTTAACATTAAGTTGGAAATAAGTTAAGGCCCAAGTACCTGCTGTCTAAACGGGCTGGAAAAGAATTAAATGTAGTTGACTGAAGAAGAGACAGTTGGCCCCAAAGAACCGTGTTTTGCCAATGATCAGTCATTGAGCGTTTGGAAGAATGACTGGCCCATTGTCTTGAACCTGTCTTCTGCTCATTAAACGTGACAAAAAGTGGTGCGCAAATGTGGAGGGGAAGAGAGGAAACCAAGTAATTAAATAACAATTTTTATGAAAATAAATGTCCAGAGAAGGGGAGGGAAAGGTACCTTCTGGTTCTTTTTAGGAAGCGTGCGCCGCATCTCTTAGCCCAGGGAGACCTTCACTTGGAACATGACCTACTATCATCTCATTTGAAGGCAGTGACAGTCAGACAGCGAGAGCAACGCGGCCTGAAATTATAGCTGGATGGAGAGGAAAGGGAACCGCAATGGCATTTGGGAGTATCCGTCAAAGTCCATCAAGTGATGTCGCTAAATTCTTCAAGGCGTCCGCTGCGCTGGGGAGGGAGGCAAAGCCGGGCTGCGTGCTTGTTTACCACCGATGAAGGATATTTTCATATCCAGGCGCGGCAGCAGTCACCCGATAGTCACTCATGGCACCGCGTGAAATATTGGGGCCACGATCGCAATGGGGCTCTAATGACATATCAGTCTGCCGCAGCAAGCGGGGCTACTTGTATACCTCGCGGCTGGATGGGTCAATTTAGATCACGTTGAAAGTATAAATTAATCAGGGAGCCGGGGGACAAGGTTTCAATTAAGGGAACCTGGATTGAATTGTGCTTGTCTTTTTCAGATGAGTGGATTTTGATGAACTTGTATGCACCTACATTGTGTCAAAGACATTTATTAATATCAGCGCTATCTTTGCGCGGACACAAAGCCTGACCTTAAATCATAATCCCTATATGACAAACGGAAAAAGGTGCCCCAAATTTCTCCGGCGAATTCTCTGAGTCGTTATTTTCGTCCCTCGACAGAAATCCACAGTGACGCGCAATGTTTTGCACAAAAAGCGCAGACAATCGACTTATCCCAAATGCAGATGTCAGGGCAGGCTCTCCGCTTATCTGATCTGACACGTAACGTGGCAGATCTATCAGAGCGGTGCGTGGCACAAGACAGGAAATGGAAATTACCCAACTCCCCCTTTTCCATTTTAATGGCAAGGGTGAGCTCGGCGATGCACGGGTGTTTTGTTGCAAGAGGTTAGAAAGATGTTTGGGAAGCTTGGGACGCCAGAAAGGCTTTTGGGAAGAGATACGCCTGCTTCAACACCCAAAGACAACGATTACATCAGATTATCATCTGTAAACGCGACGGTTGGCCCATTTTTAACTTGACCCACTGAGTAAACTTGAATCAATTTCTTGTCATACATTGAGTGGTGAAGCCAAGTTTCAAAGAATTGGTTTGATGGCCCCCAAGTGTCAAAATCAATTAAAGTAGAGTTCTGACCACAAACATGTGTCAGACCTCAAGTGTCACAGGACACTGCGCTCGCTGTCTTGTGTACTCGGGTGCACAAAGCCCTCTTGTCTGTTCAAGGCAGAGTTTGCCGCACTGCGCCAAAGCCCACAATAGTCAAACAACATCATTGCTCAGATTTGACAGGATCGTGTTCGGAGGCCACACGGCAGATGATGTAATGCACCTCACTGGCTTCGAACCTGACCTTGACCTAAAAACAAACGTTGGCATGTATAGTTTGTATTGTATTGTTAATGCTAGCTATCACTGCTGCTAATTCAGCTAACAAACTAGCCAGTTTGGATGATGGCTAATGTAGTAAAACACTACAAAATATTGGATTCTGGTTTGGGAATAGCTGGTTGCATGAGTTATCAACCGGGAAGTTAGCATACTGATTCTAATCATGCTACCCTTTACCACTGTAAGTGACATCCAATCGTGGGATCAATATTAGTGATCCATATCACCCACCAATACTTCCATTTGGTGTGTATTTGTTTTTGTGGATTCATGTCTCTGGTGGGAGTAATTTTTTCAGCCTTTGTGGGCTACATGATTTGGCTGAAGTGAACAGAAGAGTTTTTAAATCGTGATTAGCGACGCTGCATGTGAGCAAATGCTCCATCAACCACTTACTGTATGATGATTCCAGAGGTTGGGTATTATCAGGAACCTGAATGGTGCACAGGGGCATAAAACCGCAGAGCTGCAAGTTCTAGTCTAGCAAATTCCAGAGCCGAGACTCGACCACAGGACACATAGAAGGCTCTCTGTCGTTTTCTTCGTGGGGTCTTTTTTGCTCCTGTGTGACCAGCTGCGCACTCAGCGCTGGAGAAACTCAGGCATGCGAGTTTGCTCAGCCGTCTGTGCTCCCCGCACTGGGAAAAATGTAGAGCGCAACACATGGTCCTGATCACAAATTGACGGCGATTTTGATGAAGAGGCAAACAAAGTGTCGAGGCGAATATCTTGAGCGATGCCGGGGACTGGGCGAGGATGTCTCGGCGGTGCTTTTTGGCTTTGGCCGCGGCCGGGGCCGAGCGCGGCGCAAAGAGCTGTCAGTCAGCGGCGAGTGGTACTCGGTTGCGCAAGCCCCCGACGATACATTGGAGCAAATCAAATGAAGAGGGGCGCAGAAGAAGTAAATAAAGAGACGGAGCTGATTATGACATGAGCGGTCGGCCCCAGTGTGCGAAGACGTGAACTCCGCCTGAACCGCTCCACTTGTGGCCTTCGCTCGAGTCTCGACGGGATGAGGCGTTCGCGCACGACTGAGAGCCTGACATCAGTCCGACAGCGAGACATAATATCTTATTTTTCTGAGCCGCGCTGACACGAAATTCCCGCTCGCCCGCCTGCCTCTTGTTTTCTCCTACTTGCCTGCAGTGAGCGGCAAAGTTTCACCGGGGAGGGGGAAACTCTGCCGGCAGTCTGCTCCCATATGTCGCCACCACTGCTTTTTGCTTTTGAATTTTTGCAGATTGTTCTCCTGACGGAGGATAAAGACATTTCCAGAAGCTCCTTTTTTTTTTTTTTGAATGAGAAAAATCCTTGACCCACCACCCGTCCCCCTCCATCACCCATTCCAGACCCCTCTTCAAGATTTTGCACGTGCATGCAATTGTACGCGTCAATCCCAATGCCGGTGCCAGCATGTCACCTTGCCTTCCGTCCCATTCCCACTAGTCGGCCAGTGAGACCGGGCCCCATTTTTAAGGAAGCCCGCCTGACAGTTTCAGATTTAGGACATTTAGGGCACTGTCAGGTGGGCTAGGCGAACAGGATGGCAGCTAATTAGGAGCAAGACCCTTGCTCTATGTATATTCTTATATATATGAGAAGCGTTCTAAGGGTAGGAAAACCAAATTACTTTTATTGTACTGCAAGTATACACTTTTATCAGTGCATTTATGGGCAGCATGCTAAGCTTTTACGAACATAAAAATTATAAATCAAGCCAAATTTCACATACTGGACTTTAAAGTTTAGAGCGTACGTCGAGATACTGTACGTGTTCCGACGGTGCGCGGCACAGGGGCAGGTCCTCGGCTGTGTTTTCTATGGAAACAGCTGCTGCGCTGGATACAAATCTGGGCAACTGCAGCAAAATAGCTCCAAGGTGGATCTTCAAAAAGGGAACCTCAGGCTTTCCAGATGCAAGGGAGCGGGGTCTGCTGACACTGCAGTCAGAGCCAGTGCACCTCCAGGTTTTGGAAGTCAG
This sequence comes from Thamnaconus septentrionalis, assembly GCA_009823395.1. Lineage (NCBI taxonomy): Eukaryota > Metazoa > Chordata > Actinopteri > Tetraodontiformes > Monacanthidae > Thamnaconus > Thamnaconus septentrionalis. Next base: position 29,800,427 of record CM020501.1, on the reverse strand, counting down.
ACAGTTTCAGTGCCCCCTGAAACATTGGACGACGTCAGCCCCCGCGCTCAGAAATGCTGACAGGCTAAACGTGGAACAGCTGACTTGTCAGGCCTAAACTACGTTGGGGAAAATGGCTTTATATCCTTTTGAGACTTACTTTTTTTGTTTTGTTTGTTTTTTTACAGCGGTAGTCTTGCTTTTTAATACACCGGTCCTAATTTACACCATTTGTGTTTGGGATGAAGAGCAGCTGCGTGCGATGGCAACATTTATTTTTTCAATCTTTCACTCCCATAACAACGTGGGCCTGCGATGCGTTTACATTGGTTTGAGAGCAGAAAGTTTATCAGTAACAGACGACTAGATCTTCCCCAAACGTCCCCAACAAACCTCCCCAACCCTCCAAAAACAAAACATAAAAAAGTCACATACTTGGGCTTCGGTCGATCGGTTTCCTATGACCAACTATTGTTGTTTAAAATAACTTTTTTTTTTAATCCACTATGGGGAAGCACCGCCATTTATTAGACTAATTTATTGTATTCTTTCTTGGATTTCACATTGCGCTTTACTCACTACCACTAGCCTAGCCTAGTAACCAAGCTGTGATTTTTGTCCTTATGTCATTGTTACTGTTACATAACTTGGGACGCATTTGTTCACCAGCTAGCCTAGCCTAGCATTTTTTTTTTTTTTTTAAATCAAGGCTTTTCTCCTGTCAAGTCAAGCTGCACTGCCTGATTTTGCAGTCCTGGCTCTTTGAGCTCAGGCCCCACAGTCTCAGTGCCCCTTGTCTCGAACAATAAAAAGGTAAAAAGGTCTGTTCGCCACGATGACACATCCAGCGGCGGAAAAATGAGACAAATTAGCCCGAGTGCCATGCTCGATTTCAAGCGACTCCCGCTGCTGCAGTCCCTGTCGGCATTTTTTTATTTTGGGGTTTTTGGGAGGAAGTTGTGAACTTTGATTGAGGCGGATTTGGCCCATTAAAGTAGTATTTGCTCCTCGGCGTAATGCGAAGCAGACGTTTTGGAAGTGAAAGGACTTTCTTCTAATTCCCTTTCATGCTCATCTTCTGTCTTCTGAAGTCACCATGGGGCCTGAGGAAGCAGCATGAGGACGCCAGATGGACTGCGGGAGACGGGGGGGGGGGGTACTCGTCTAATTCTGATCTCGTCCGTCTCCCTCGGTCGCAACACGTCCGGATGGGATCCGATGGGGGGGGGCCCGGTCGCTACACGTCCCCTTCCCCGGCTTTTGCTCTTTTCCTCACTGTTTCCCCGTCCGTCCGCCCGCTCGAAGAGAACAACTTCGGTTGGATCCAATATGAATTCTTCCCCCGCTTTTTTATGTCATTCATGAAAACCAGAAGTGCTTTTCATGCTTTTTTACGGCCGACTCCAGTTTTTTTTCCTTCCCTTTTCTGCTCTTCAAGCCACTGCAGACTTTCATGACTTTCAGTCGGCGTTTTTTTCCGCTCGGTTAAACTCTCGCTAATTTCCAAGCTTTGATCTTTTTAAACGGCGACTGACACAAAGTGGAAGTTGCCACTTGCGTTCCGGGCTACGTGTAGCACACTGGGCGGGGTCACGTGTGCGTGTCTGGGTATAGGGAGTACGTTTTAGTTCAGAAACATAAAGCAACTGGCGACGATGACGAGCTGCGCCGCGCTCTCTTCCAGGACCTGCTGCATGGCCACGCAGTGAAACATCCGCTTCAGGCGGCAGCAGCTGGAGGTAACAAGTTGAGTGCTAACGTGGAGGGAAAGAAAATCAGAGCGGCCCGTCCCTGGTGATCCTCTGGGCTGGTTACGAGGATCCTCATAAATATCTCTCACCAGCTCATCAGGGCTAGTTTTTTTGGGGTTTTTTTTGCCTTCCCTCCCTCAATGAGCTGTGATGGATGCTGTGCGGCGCGGCTATTTTGCAGAGCCAAGACTTGTAGTGATAACCACATTGTGGTTATTGTGTGAAGAGAGTATGTGTGTAGTTTTTTTCTTCTTATGTTTTTTTTTGGGGGGATGGAGGGTGGAGACTGATTAGTTCTGTTTAGGAGAACTACTCTAATATTACTCTTATAGCTGTGCAATACAGTGAAAAAAATAAAAATAAAAGAGCCGATGATATATGCCCAGAAATGACAACTAATCTGTATAATCTATAATTTCTGATATTTGTTTTGAGTTTAAATGTTAAAATAATCATAAAAAATATGCTGAATATTTCATATCTTCCCTAAAAATCAAATTTCACAATCTAATAAAGCAAAAACATAAAGGATAGTAAAATTACAAAAGGATAGTAAAATTACAAAAAAGAGTTTTGACTTTATAGAAAAAAGTTTATCTTTTTATTTATGTTTTAATGTTGCACCCTTGGGTTCCTTAAAATATTCCTAGAAAATATTAGAATTTTTTTAAACAGTTATTTATTGTTATTTTGAAGGCTCTACAGTTTCTTCCAGACCTAAAATAGAGCAAAATCCTTTAATGTGACTGTAACTGTGGCTGTGTTGACTGAACAGTGAGTCAGTTCTCTTTCTCAAGTGAATCTTTCAAATGTTTATTCATGCTGCTGCTGCTGCTCAGTGACCCAAATTAAATTCTTCTAAACAGACTGTTCATTGACAAATCCATATCTATTTAAAAAAAAACAAAAAAAACAAAAATTTTACGACAGTGAGATCAGAAAAGCTAGCGGTGTGCGCCGCAGGAGCGGCTGCAGTTTGAGAACGTGGCCGGGTGGGACTCGCTGAAGCTGCAGGATCCTCGAGACGGAGGAGGAGCAGGAATCCTGGATTCCTGAGTGCGGCGCAGGTATTTCCAGCAGACTGACCTTCCCCTGTTTAAAAAGAAAAGAAGGGATTCCTGCCAGGACGAGGCTTGAAAGCCGAGAGCCCTTATCGCATGTGGCGAAATCCTCGCCATCGTCACGGAGTGATGCAACTCAAAAAAGTAGAAGAAGAAATAGAAGAAGGAGAAACTATGACCGTGGAGTTTGTAGCATTTATTTCAAGCCGGCCTGTTTTAAAAACTACCGACTCGGTCTCGCCAGTCGGTGGAATCCTGATTTTGTCTGACAGGAAGTTCTCCGCCTCACCTGCCGGCCAGCTCGAGCGCGTGGAACGTCCTGGAAGCATTTGGGAACCAAAACAAAATTAGCCGAGACGTCCTCGGCCTCCTCCTTCGTTCTCCGCCTCCTGCTCCTCCTTCTCCTCCGAGGTTCTCGTCTCCTCCAGCGGTAGCCTCACACCTCGCTGCCCCCAGCAGCTCTCCCCCCGCCTCAAACCCCCCACTCTGACCAGGTGGTTTGACTTTGCAGCCACTTTTCCACTTGAGGACTTAATGCCGACACACGGGCCCAGCTGGAAGCCATTAGCTCCGCGGGCTCCGGCTCAAAACATAACACCAGCTCAATCAGCTGGTACTGGGAGGCCTCGGCGGCCAGATAGGACACTGGCTGGTAACCCGGGTAGGGGGATTTCCACCATTGCCGCAGGAAAGGCGCTGACAGATTCCGTCAAAACGGGCCATCGGTTGAATTTATTGATGCCTTTACTCGCAAACGCTTGGCTCAGTACGGGAGTATTTTGGAGTGTTTCACTCAAAATAGTCGCCTCATCCAAGATTGATCATTTTTGATTCACATTGAGAATTGAGTAGTAGAATTGTGAGACTACAATTATGTAGATTATTTATATTTTTATCATATATATATGTATATATGTACATATATATATATATATACATATATGAAAGAAAAGAAATTTATAGGTTTTCATGACTATTGACATTGCAGTTTCTCACTGAGGGCATCAAAATGTCGTATGAGCGCACATGGAATTAAGTAGGAAACAAAAGTGTAAAATAACTCAACACATTTTATATTTAAATCCTTCAAAATAGCCACGTTTCATAAAAAGCATATTTTCAGGTAATTGTTTTTTCTTTGCTGCATAATTCCATATATCTTGCTCATATATTTGATATCTTCAGTGTGTAGCTGCAGTGTCGAAAGTTGTAAAGATTTTTAAAAAAAAGCAATGCATGAGAAGGTGTCCAAACTTTTGACTGGTAGTGTATGTACATATATATATATATGAATGCATATAATTTTTTATGCTCTGCCCGCCCTCGGCTAATGTCGTCCGTCTGCGGTTGGGCGCGGGGCAGTCATGGGTCTGCGAAGCCCCTTCACTGGAAACAGCTGCCTGCTCGCCGCCGAGAAACGGCCCCGATGAAAGAAGCTAAAGTGCGAGAACACGGCGGTCATCGTAAAAACAAAGAATTCAGCTTCAATGCATTAGCCAAACTGAAGCGTCTTAAAAAGCACTAGCCAGGCTCATCCACACGATGCTGCAGCAGGTGCGATTTTCATTGCCAAAAAGCAGGAGGTGCAAACTTGCTGGATTCTTTTCTGCATTTGTAAGTCACTGAGATCAAAGTTTTTTTTCCTGCAGGTGGCGGCCCGGGGTCACAAGTCGGCGCTTCGCCTCTCACTCTTTTGCTCGCCGCCTTTTCTGCTGCTGCGTCCCACCTTCTCGAGGAGATCCGGGCGTGTTTGGCCTCCGGCTGACCCCCGAGGCCTCCCCCTCATTCTCAGTTGAGGGTTCACGGTCGCCGCACCCATGGGTGGGAATTTTTGGTTTTTGCCCCGAAATCCCACCTTGATCTATGGATGTGAATGTGCCGCGTTTGGATTCCCCCCATATCAGGATGCGCTCTCTGCTCTCGCAGAACTCCTACACTTTGTAGAGGTCGCGGTGCTGTTTGTGATGTCACAAAGGGGTCGATTTCCATTCCACCTGCTGGCCTCGAGCCGCGTATTGTCGACGTTAGAGAACAACGGCATGCTAAATTTAGCGTTATACGGCGCCGTTAAAAGACGTGGAAACAACTATTATTTTAAAAAGCGAGTACAAGGTTTTTATTCTCGCTCTTTCCCCACATGTTGGGAGTCGGCGCAGGCCGAGGTCGCCGGGGTGGCGGGCTGGGCTGGGCCGGGCCGGGGCCGAGCGGGGAGAGACATCTGTCCGCCGCGGGCCCTGCGCCGATTTCACGCTTCTGGCCGTCCAGATGATTTAGGCCCTGGAGGGACGACCTGCTGAGGGAGGCTCCCAGCGGGTTAAACTGACACAGATGGATCCCCAATACACACGCACACAAAACGCGCACGCACGTGTGACGGCGCCGACAGATGCGAGAGAAACGCGCAGCAGCAGCAGCAGCAGCAGCGACCGGGCCGACGGATGCCGATGTACTTTTGGTATAATCTCCCCAATCTGGACATTGGAGCCGCAATTAGAAATTATCCATCTGCTTCACTCGCCAAATAATGGATTCTAATCCAAGTCGTTAGCCGACGTGACTAATTTAGCCGTCGTCGAGTTGATTCTTATCTGATTAATAAGCCGCAGAGTCAGAGGTTCATAATGACTTTTTTTTTTTTTTTTAAAAAGCAAATTAATTTTCAGTCAGTTGATGCAACGTGACCTAAATAAAATCCTTTCACTGCCTGTATTTGCTTTTGCAAAGCTGGGAATGTACGCATGAAAAGACAAGGGGTTGGATCAAATGAGCAACTGCTTCTTCCTACTCCTTTTCAAACATGTTATGTTAATATTATTATTATATTATATTTGTTATTGACTGATTTAAGTTTTTTTAATTTGTCATTCATTCATTCATTCATTCAAAAGTATATATATTTTTTCATTATTATTTAATATACATATATTACATAAATGTATTTATTTATTTATTTGTTATTTGTTTTTCAAAGTTAATTTTTAATTTTCTTATTTCAATGGGGCAACAGACAGCGATTGTGACTTTGAGGTCACAGGACTTTAAAAAAAAAAAATCATTCTCATCTCTCAACATTTTTTCCCTTCCTAAATCCAAATTTCAAAACAGCATTCTCTCAGACACGGACTCCTTGATAGAAAAAAAATCTATCAGCCACTCAGACGAGCCCGTCAGGGGAACTGACTCCCCCCCACTCCCCCACACCTCACACACACACACACCCATTGCACACGCACTTCAGAAAAGTTGGGCCTGAACTTCCCTCCGTTGAGTGGCAGGGATCAACAACATCTGGCCAGGACATCAGGAAAACCACACACACACACACACACACACACACACACACACAGGCAGAAGACAGGCCGGTGCTGAGACATGCACATGAGGCTCTTGAACATCTGGCTTCCCAGACCCCCCTCTCCCCTTTGAAGGAAATCAACTCTTTCTTGTTTTTAACCAACAGTCTCTTATGTCACTTCTGGTTTCTCGCCACTTTAAGTCAAAACAAATTAAAGCTAAACTCTTACTTAAAAATCTGGCTCCTTTTTTTCCTCTCTCCTTCTTCTTCTTCTTCCTCCCTTCCAGCCATGATTGCTAAATTGTACTTTTTTAACCCTCATCCTGCAGCACTTTTAAATCTCTTAAAAAGTGTGCGAAAAACCTGTCAATATTCAGGGAGGGTCAATATTACTCAATGTCATTATAAATTTCCTCAAAATGCAGGAGGCCTAGAATAACTTACAACATTTCATTCATGCAAGCCTTGATGGTCTACATAACAACACATAGACACGTACACAAGCTCGGCTTGGCAAAATCTTAAGCTTAAATCAGGCTGATCTTAAAGACATTACTGACAATTATACTGACAACAATACATATATTTTAGCTTTTTAAAAAAATAAAAATTATGAGACCCCCTTCAATTTTGCTTTGAGGCTTCCAGGGTTCTCATGGGTTAATCATTTGTATGCCATTGTATTTTGCACACTGCTTTAAACCAAAAACACTAAAGCCAATAACTTGAGTTATTTCACTCTGAGACTTGTGTGACGTAATGCTGAGAAAGCTTGTTGCAGCTAACGGCTAGCGACACATCGCCGACCTTCATGCATGCTTGGGATGTTACAGGAGTCCTGAACACTCAGTGTGAGTGGGGGGGGTGGGGGTAGGGTTCGGGGGGGTCGGGGGGGGGTGTAATTTAGCATTTAGCGGCGCTCTAAAAATACCCGGGCGTAATGTCGGCTGCTAAAACCGAGGGATTTTTCCGTCCCGCCGTGATGACAGGCTACCACACAAAAGCTGTAAACATGCTTTTAAAAGCCGATACATCACCTATTTTCGTGGGTGCTGGTGGGAGATTTAGCAGTTGCAGTGGAAGCTGGAGACATGATGTCATTGTGAGATATTCCGAGCGTGGACGGCGTACCAGGGGAGCAGCAGCATCAGCAGCTCAATGGTGAAGCTTTGTTTTAGAGGCTAAAATGAGCTCGCTCGGTTTGATTTTTAATTGAACAATCTGTTGACACATTTACCTGAAACAAATGTAATGTAAATAAATTGCTTCTTAAACTTTATTGCACAGATAACTTTATTATGGTGAATAAAGAATTATCCTGGTTTAGATGGATATTTAATGATAATTTCAGCATGTGTCATTAGCCATCCAGTCAGTCGAATTTAAAGTTCTTCCTATATATATATACACACACACACACACACACACACACACACACACACACACACACATATTAGCTTCTTCCCCCACGTAGATATCCCACAGCTAATTCTCCTGCCCGGCCCCCGGCCCTGTTTTGGTGCGTGCGTCCTGAGGGACCTGCCCACTTTTACCGTCAGCCTCCCACTCCCCCCCCACGCGTCCTCCGCACACATTAGTGGTTAATTACCATCAGCCCGCGGCCACGATGAGCCTCCGCCGCCGCAGCATCGACCTGTGGCTGTATGTGTGCAGCAGTAATATTACTTAATGGGAAAACAATCAGCCTCCGTAATCCCAGCGAGCTGCTCGGGGAGGTGGAGCGCCCGGGGGGGATATCACTTGATGAGGAGGTCTGTGTGTGTGTGTGTGTGTGTGTGGGGGGGGGGGGGGTGCGGTGGTAGTAATAGGAAGAAGTGTTATTGTATTTGTAAATGACAATTAGGCCGAACAGCGGTAAATATCAGGGTAACTGTTTTGATAAAATTCTGAAAAATCCCCACCTTCAATTATTGAATGTTGCTTTGTTGTTTCTTAACAAATAATGAAATGAATTGCAACAAAAAGCAATAACATAGTTGCAAGCTATCAGACAATATCAACGTGTGTTGTGCTTCACACGGCCTTTTTTTTCATGGCGGCAGTAAAAAACTAAAAGGCAATGTGTAAACGTGACTCCGGGCTGGTGCGCTGTTTTTTTCCTCCATTTTCCTTTAGGCTCTCCCATTGTTGTCGATGTTCTCGTTGTTGTAGAATTGTGCGTCGAGATGGTTGACCTCGCTTTGTCACCCGGTGAAGCTGAATACAACACACTTGGACTATTTCAGGAGATCCCTTATTTATTTTCCGGACTGGCATGACTTGGAATGTGTGCATAATTAAAATTGCTACTTCTCAGAAAGTCTCAGAAACTCCCAATGTTTCAAAAATATTTCACGCCTCGTGAAATACATGAGTCTGACTCATTGTCATCTATTTTGTAAATCTATTTTGTAAATTTGTCAAATGCTCCGATAATGTGGAAATACATTGGTCTAATTTGCTTGAAAACATAACATATTTTCCCTTTTAAAAATTTGGAACATTTTTCCCCCACCTCTGCCGTTCTTTTCACCCAAAAGTCAAACCTGAGCGACGCACAGTTTTCATTCCCACTGGCCGATTCGGATATCCAGATATTCCCAGCCGTTCCCACTTTAGCATCCCCGCTGTCAGTCGGCCTTCCTCCGGGTCGGCTTATCCGTGCCGGCACGCCGCTTCTTCCGCTCTGCGAATTGCAGAATTTACAGCTCCAGCTGTAAAATTCACAGGCAGCGGCTTGGAAACGCTGCGGACCAGGATGTGTTTCAGGCTTTGAAAGGCATCGTGGAAACTGGCGAAGCCGAAGAAATCTGAGAATCAGTCGTACTGTCAGCATACACACACATTTTCTTTCTTCATCTTTCAATAGTCTGATCCCAAAATTGTTTTAATCATCTAGCAATGAATTGGCTGAATTTGCTATGTATTTTTCAGGCTGTTAACGCCATCGAGTGAGGCAAAGTAAATTATCACTCAAATTGCAAGCTAGTGGAGAGATCTCGCAGGCCCTGTCAGTACACTATTAATCTGACTTCCACATCTTCAGATGCAAAAAAAAAAAAAAACTCCATAGGAAGGCAGGGCCAAATGGTTGGATCTTTGTTCGAGCGGTTTCCAACAGATTTGAGTAGCTGTGTCCATGAAACTTGCTTTAGCCCTATTAGAATAAAATAGCAATAGCAATTTTAAGCGGAGCTGTGTTAGTTTTGTCGGAGGATAGCGATAGAGGCCTTGTGGTGATAAAACGCTCGAGGAAGCTACAAACGTTAGCATCCAATTCAGCTAGCGTTGTCCATGTTCACTGCTAACCTTAGCATTTGCCGCGTCACAACATGTTTTCTCGCTTTTCTACTGGTGGATTTGCTTTTTTGCGCCTCAGCTGCTGCCTTTCCATTACCCCTAGAATTGCGCAAAACCTAAATATCGCAATAAAAAACTGCTCATGGAAATGCCTAAACTTTGGAAAAAAAAAAGAACTCTCAAATTTCGCTAAAAGGTTTTGACGCTCTGACGAGGTGGTTTTTCAGACGTATCGATATGGAGATATATCACAAAAGTGTCATGGAAACACTTTTTTTTGCATTTATGTTATGCTACGCCTTATTTGCCAACTTCACTGTTGACCGCCATCACCGTCTGCCTTTTCTGATGAAACACTGACTGAAAACAGACATGTTGAAATTAAAACTAAAAAAAACAACATGAAACAGTCTTGACAGTCTTCAGAAGAGCCAACAAAGGGGGCTTGTGTGTCACTTTGAGCACATTTTTGCATATTTCGAAACAAAAATTCCACATCATCTTCGCGCCACTGATGAACCCTGATGAACTCAACTGTGTTCAGCTGTACATAACAGTACACACACAAACTCATACACGCCACACACACACACACACACACACACAGAACAGAATTCTGAGGGCCAGATCCACAAAGCCCGGCTTTTGCGGCAGATAATCCGTGTAAATTGCGCCAAAAACGGTGATTCCGATCCACAGAGGGGACGCAAACGTGAAAATCGGCGGAAAATGCGCGGAGGCGCAGGTAGCGGCAGGGCTGCGCCAGACACATTTGAATGTATTCAAATGAGTCATTACGCGCAAAAGGACACACCCCCTTCTATGCAAATATGCGTCATTCAAACAGCGGCAGATCCAGAAAGAGTTTGCGCTCGTGTCCGCACGCAGTTTGACAGACGGAAACACCGCCAGTCAAAACCAGGCGCAGCTTCTGTCTGTCAAAGTGTTTCTTGCTTCTGAGTGAAACTTTCCTCTCTGAAAAGCCTGAAATATATATATGGCTCCCCATATCTTATATATAGATAGGCATAGACTACAGTATATATGCCAATATTTTAGATAGGCTATGAAAAATACAAATGGTACTCAGGTGTTGGTGATTGTCTTGCTTATATAATATAACGCGTCTTGACTTTCTTTCCATTATGGCAGCAGTCAGACTTGGTAAGACGGAGGAGGCAGCAGAGTTTATCGCAGCAGAGTTTCGCTGTTTGGCACTGACTGCCAGTGAAATACTTTCCCATAATTTCTTTCTTTCACTGCGATTTTATTTATTTATTTATTTATTGTTGTGCTTTAATCTTTTTGCATGTCTACTTGCTTCAGCAGCGGGGGCAGCCTGCTCACGATCTGAAAATTTTGTTTTCTTTTCCGTGCATCCATGAACACAAACCAAACACATGCACTCACGAACAACCTTTGGCGCAAACTGCTCTCAGGTTGCCAGACCGCAACATTCGCATTTGTTTCAGGTGCCGCATTTGTGGGAGTGTTTGCGCCTGCATGTCATTAGCGCAAAAACCTTTGTGGATGGATCCCCGCATCTGTGGCGCAGATTGCAGCCGCAATCTCGCCGCAAAACGCGCCGCATTTTACCGCTGCGCGCCCTTCTTTGAGGATCTGCCCCTGAGCGTCAGATTCCCATCCGCAAAAAACAAAAAACACGTCTTTCCCGAAACACTGATGTGTAAATTTCGGGCATGTTTCGACTGGCTCGCTTGGTGTCGGCTCGTCGTGTCGGTTATAACGCGTTTCAACTGGCCCCTACACAGTTCCAACCATTGCCATTTTGGTCCCTGCTTCCATGGGGTTCTAAATATACTGACCAGGGACCATATTGGTGATGTAGCACAGAGCAGGGCACAGATTGGGTAAGAGTTTTGATGAAAGCCAAGTGGGCGTCTGGAGAAGGAAGAGCTACCGACGTGTTTGTTCTCAGTGGCCGAAGAAAAGGCTCAAAGAGAGCTGGACGGATGGAGCAACACGCAATGAAAACTCTTCCTGGCTTCGCATTCGCAGCAGGTAGGCCACAGTACAGCAAAACAGCGTTGGGCGAAAAAAAATACAGAGTGACTGCCGAGCGACGACCAAAGTATCAAAGACCAGAACAGTCGGAGTGGAACGAACTGAAAAATGTTGGAGGTTTGTTCAGCCTCATGGATGCGATGGACCACCAGCCTGGTGGGCAACGGAAGGACGACGAGAGAATAATCAGCCACGACAATATTCAAAAACATGTATGAGGACTGTGAGTGTATTGTGACCTCAAACAACTTTAGTTTTAAGGCTATTTCCAGAGTACAACTGCAGAATCGTGTCGATAAACTGTTAGCCACCACCGCTAACGCCATGTTCTGCTTGTGTTTTGTGTTTGCTGGCAGCCAAACTTAATTCTGCCTCTTCAATAGCGATTTTGACGCTGTTAGCGTGTTAACACCGGTTGAATTAAGCTGTTGCTGTATTGTGCTTTGTGTGGACTTAAGTTGTGCGGATATTCTTGTCTAATAATAAACAACTCTGAGACTGTGAAAGTGATCGTTTCAGCGTCCTTCTCTGCTAGGACAGTGTTTTGATACAAGTCAACAGTATGAAACAAAATCATTCGCAGCCCTACTAAAATGTCTTGCAAAACAACAAAGCAAAAACATGGTCAATATAAAAAGCCGCCGTAACTCCGCCCACACTCAGGTTGTAACCACGCCAGTGGAAACGCGTCCCTACCGAGCTGTACCGTCCCGAGTAGAGTCGGCACCAACCAAGTAGAGCCAGTGGAAACACGCCTAAGTTTCTGTGCAATGGCTACTACCGGCTAGCAGCTAGCTCCTTTGCCAGTCGCACCCCGGCTAAGTAGCTAGCTAGCTAGCTGGCTGACGAGACAGGCTCGCGCTCAGTGGGTGGCAGCGGTGGTAGAGGACCAACCTAACAATCCATTCTCAGACACGAGCTATAATATTCTTGTCTTGGCTCTGACAGTTTTACAGCCGCTACGTGCCAGACAAAGCTTGTTTATTGACCTGTTTTCTAGCTAGTGGGTTGCTCAACCAGTTCTTTTGGTTACTGTTTTGAGGACCCGGGAAAAATTCCTGTATTATCTGAACTGGTGGTGGGAGGAAGTCGCCCCTCCTGTCGCGGCTCCATCTTTTCTCCGTCTTTTCACGTTCCCCTTGGGCATCTTTTGTTAGTTGGGGCGACTGTAGCTCAGGAGGTAGAGCGGGTTGTCCAATGACTGAAAGGTTGGCGGTTCACGTCCCATTCCATTCCATCCCAGTCTGTCGTTGTGTCCTTGGGCAAGACACTTAACCCACATTGCCTTGTACGTAAGTGAGTGAATGTTTGATGGTGGTCGGAGGGGCCGTTTGGCGCAGATTGGTTGCCACGCTTCCGTCAGTCTGCCCCAGGTCAGCTGTGGCTACGCATGTAACTTACCCCCACCAGTGTATGTAGTGTGAATGAATAATGGGTTCAATGTAAAGTGCTCTGGGTGCCTTGAAAACACTATATATGTAAGTCCTATCCATTGTTATTCTTATTATTATTAGGTAGCATTATTACCTTTCCTAACCTGCACCGTAGGAGGTCATTGCGCGATTTGGATCCCTGAGCAGCTGGCAGCTTATCTCCCGTCGGCCAACATCTGCAGCTCATCCATGCGTTTTTTTTTTAATGTATTTATCTTTTGCCCCGCACAGCCGCCTGTGCTGACGCTCCTCTGTTGTTTGTTTTTAGCCCCACCGGCATCTGCTGCCGATGACTTGGGGGGGGGGGAATAACCGATTCTAACGTACAGAAGCAGGCTGGCGGAGGAGAAGACGTGAAGAAGGAAGGCAGGAAGGAAGGAAGGAAGGAAGGAGTAAACGAAACAAACTCCCGCCACACGCACACACACCACCACCAACGCCGGTGGGGGGCTGAACTTTGACCCCTCTCGATCGGTCACGGCCAGTGTCGCACCTGTTAGTGGGAGGTGTAAACACGGCACTTGCAGAAGATGGAAAATCGTCACTTTTTTGATCCACCTCGCCTTCGATTCAAATCTCTGAGCCTCTTGAGCATTTTCTTTTTCTTTAATGATCAGCGTTGTGCCTTTTCCATCCAAAACAAATAACTGGGCGACACATTGAACGCTGCGTGCAAACACTTGACAGGAAACCGTGTGAGGTCGGAGTGTGGCAGGAAGTGGAAGTTGTCCATCCTCCACGTGTGTTTTTGGGAGTGAGAGAAACACGAAATGAAATCAGAATCAGCGCTGGCAAAGCTGAGGTGTCTCTGGAGTTGTGTTGGGCAGCTGGGAATAATAGAGAAGAAGAAGAAGAAGAGGAAGAAGAAGAGGAAGGGTATCTCCAGTTTGTTGGTTGAGTATTTGAATGAAGTATTTGATCAGTGGATGATAATAATAAAAATATAGTAGCAATAAATTGTATTGAAAATGAAAAACAGCTACAGGGCTAATTCATATACAGTAGTCTCGGTGGATAATACAGTATATTTATATGCATTTTATTGTGTGTGTGTGTGTGTGTGTGTGTGTGTGTGTGTAGTCTCCCGATGCATGTGTTCTTGCCATTTGGTGTGAATTTGTTATTTTGATTATTTATAGTATTTTTTATTGTCTTTGGTTTGATGTCGTGAAGCACCTCGTCTGGCCTTGTAATGTATGATAGCAGCCACAGAAATTGAGTATTAATTCCATTTGTTTGTATTCGGAAGCACTTCCTGTTTTGGTTCTCGTGCCAACGTACCGAAAGGCTCGTCGCCCTCCTCCCATCGCCACCTCCATGTTAGTGGGTCCTCGCTGGGCTTGTGTAAACACACAAGAGACACAACAAACAACAAAAAAAAAGAATTCTCCACATGGCACCTCGGTTCACACACGCACACATAATGCATGGAAGAACAATGGGGATGATGAAGATGAAACACATGCACACTGAGAGACTGATGTCCAACTCACACGCAGAGTTATGCTTCAGATGGTATGTCGCAGACCACACATGGTGCCAGCTGTGTTAAAACAGTTATTCACGGTCTCGCATCCTGCCGGCCAGATCCAGATGACTCGTCTTCGTGTGTGTGTGTGTGTGTGTGTGTGTGAGTGTGTGGGTGTGTGTGTGTGTGTGTGGGAAGACAGCGGCTCGTGGGCGCAACTCGTAAACGTGAGCTTAGTTTCCCCTCCTTACGTCTGTATCGAGAGCGCGAGATTAGACCCCAACAAAAGAGGAAGAACGCATGCTGCCTAATTAGCCGCGAGAGCTAATTGATCTCGACTCTCCAGCAAATTAGATTCCGCCGCTCAAAGGTGGGTGGGGGGGGCGAGAAAAACACGGGAAGCCTCGCCGTCTCTCGTCGGGCCGGTGCTTCATAAATAACGCCGAGACTTCCTGGTCCTGGACGCCTGCCAGCGGCTCCTCGCTGTAAAGCAGCAAACCAGAGACGCAAGCGAGCAGCAGTGATCCGGCGCTGCTGCAGAATGGACTGCCGGCTCTTGACCCCTGGAGGGGTTCACAGCCATATCTAAGCTAATATTTCTCCAAGGGAGAGCTGAGGCAATCGACCACCCTCCTTCACCCAAGAGGGCACGCAGGTGTTGGAGTGGTTCGGAGAGACTCTCAGAACTAGAGGAGCCATTACTGCTGCCGGGAAAGCCCACCTTGCTGATGTTTGGCTAATCCTGCACCGTTCTGTTTGAACCTGACTGGAGGTAAAAGGCAGGTGCCTCACGCGGCCCTGCAACTGGTTGTTAGCATTTGCGGGTTTTCATTCTGCAGGCAAATGACCATCTACCACAACAGAATTCCAAGGGACAGTGAGGAAAGGGGTCAGATATTTATTATTTGACAACGCCGTTTCGCCCTTGTCACATCGTTGCCGTCTGGACAGTGAAAATGGCTTTTCCTTGTAAAACAATGACGTCATCGCACCGTCACTGTCATGTGACGGGAAAAAACAGGGCATGCAATGCGTTAGCAGCGGCACAAACAACAACGATGGCGGCGAGCGGAGTTGTCTTTGTTGGCACATTTGTTGGCAATATTACTATAAAACCTCAGACTCACTTTTTTCCTGCTACTCGCCATTTTTGTTTTCTGTGTGTTTAGTGTGAATCGGAAATGCCCTCTTTCTAAATCTTGGGTCCGGTGGCTGTGTCAGCGTCACGTTTCGGTGTGGCATACGCATTACATCGTTTTCACCCGCCGTTCCGTTTCCATCTGCCAGCATGTGGACGCGATTTTTTTCGACCCCGGGAAAGGAAAAAAACGGTAACGTTCCTGTGTGGACGGGGCCTGAGTCTGTTTGTCCGGCCCCTGATACTCCTGGACCTCCTGCCAGAGGGCAGTAACAACCTGTTGTTAGCATTCACAGGCGTCAGAAAATGCTTAAAGTGTGTAAATGCTAGCGCTGGATTGAAAAATGACAATGGCAACTTTTATTTTGTTGCTGTTGCAGTTTGGCTGCTTCGTTGGTATTGAAACGGCTCCGAGGTAAAAGCTAGAGAGCTGATGGGGGAGCTTGCTACAAATTAGATACGTAAAAGCAGCTTTTAGAACAAACGTTACACTTGGAATTATCCAAGACCCCATTATTTTAAGAGCCATGTGCATCTATCGCAGCAACTGAAGAGAGCTGGGGAGGAGACATGTTTTCTCACCCTGCTGACGGCAGCCGGTGGGCTTCCCCGCCCAGGCTGCCGAGGGGCCTCCTGCGCTCCGATGACCTCATGCCCCCCTGGTCCTCCTGACAGCCGTATGTAAATTGAATATGACTAATGGCTTCTAACCGCTTCGCCCTCGCCGGGCCACCGTGATGAGTGAAGGGACAGAGCGGGCGTCGGGCCTTTTGAAGACAGGGGGCGACAAGGAGCAAAGTTTGAAAAAGAGAGACACACAAATTAGAAAAAGAAAACAACGACCACACAACCGCCAAACCATTAGCCGAGTTAGCCGGGTTGGAGGTGGGTCACGTGACCATCGGCAGAAGTTCTTCTTCAAAAATCTTCTTTTTCTTGTTCTTCAAAGAGCTCCCTCTTGTACTTCTAAAAATCTTCCTCAAAAATGTTCTTCCTCACCAGTCTTTTTCTTCAAAAATCTTGTTTTTTAAAAATCATCATCTTCTTCAAAAATCTTTTTCGAAAGTCTTCTTCTTCTTCTTCTTCTTCTTCTGTGTCTACATTTTGAAATTTAAAAGCCTCTGGAGGGACAGCGGATGGACGAACGGAGGGATGACGGGAGTGAGTCAGCTCGCCGTTCCCATCTTCGGCCGCTCGGGTTTCCACGAGCGAAGTGGCAAACACTCACACAGACACACACACACACAGGCACTGACAGAGCGGGTGGGAAGGTAAAGCGGTTCCACATGTGCAAGGCATGAAGAAGAGGCCGAGCTGCTCCTGACCACCCAGACGACGGCCGGGGAATCCCAGGTGCTCCTGCACCGGCCTGTGAAATCCAACCTCTGGTCAGCGCACAGATGAAACGCTCCGACACGCACACACACGCACACACACACACACACACGCACACACACACACACACACACACACACCCTGCCTGCCTCCAAAGTAATTTACAGCAGGTTGGATCTTTTTTTGCGCCTCGCGTTCTCGCACCTTGCCGACGGCATCTTGACGCATGCGGTTTGTTGGTTAGAGGAAATACACAGTGATGCTTGCTTTTTTTTTCTTCTTCTTCTTCTTCTTCATTTTTGGAAAATTGTGTTTACAGGAAGTAGAAAAAAAAATAAAGATAAATTACACTAAAGCCCACGGTGCAACATTAACACAGCCAGGTCATGGTGTGTAATGATGCCGACCCACACCATTAAAAAAAATGGAAAAAATCATATAATAATACTACTAATAATAATAATAATATATTTTAATTAAATTATTTTAAGTAAATGAATAGTAAAATAAAAATATTACAATAATTTTATCATTATTATTATGAAGAAGATGAAGTAGAATTGGCGACACGGTGGCGCAGTGGTTAGCGCTGCCGCCTCACAGCAAGAAGGTCGTGGGTTCGATTCCGGGGCCCGGACCTGTGACCTTTCTGTGTGGGTTTGCATGTTCTCCCGTGTCTGCGTGGGTTCTCTCCGGGTTCTCCGGCTTCCTCCCACACTCCAAAACATGCATGTGAGGTCAATTGAATATTCTAAATTGTCTGCATGTGAGTGTGAATGGCTGTTTGTCTCTATGTGGCCCTGCGATGAACTGGCGACTTGTCCAGGGTGTCACCCTGCCTTCACCCTAAGACAGCTGGGATAGGCTCCAGCAGACCCCCGTGACCCTGAATTGGAATAAGCGGGTATAGAAGATGAATGAATGAATGAAGTAGAATTCTAATAATTGATGAATAATGAAAATAATCAATAAAAACATTTCAGTTTCATTATTCATTTGACCTAGCCAAGAAATAAGGTGGCCGGCGATGTGATTTAAACGCAGCTACAGTGCGCCGTTTGGCCATTAGGCGCCACCATATCGCACGCGCTGGGCCTTTTACCTGGAAACCATTCAAACACTTCTAACTCTGTGTGGTGGCATTTAGCGTAAAAGTCAAAGGAGTCTGCATTCAACATTCTTGCTGTGTGTGTGTGTGTGTGTGTGTGTGTGTGTGTAGTTGGGCTAGCGGTGCCCTTCACCGAGCCCTCCTGGAGATGACCCCCCCCTCAGTCGGGTAAACAAGTGGCGCTGTGCGGATCCACCGTGTAATCTGGATTTAGCGCGCTGAGATCTCTGCCGTTGGGGGGGCACACACACCACCACCCCCACTACTCCACCCCCCCCCCGCCTCAACCCCCACCCCACCAATCCCATCCATCTGCATTGTGGGAGGTTGCCTCTCAATGCCACCTTTGTCTGCTCGGCTCAGTGTGTGTGTGTGTGTGTGTGTGTGTGTGTGTGTGTGTGTGTGTGTGTCAACCGCCGGGAATAAACTTGACCGTGAAGTGCAACAAACCGGCCGCTCCTGCAGACAATCAGCAGACGCTGAAATTTCCATTTTTAACCTCAAACGTTTTTTTTGTTTTTGGGTTTTTTTTTTTTTTTGTGGCTTTTTTGTTTTTCTTACCGACTTTAAAAAAGAAAAAAAAAGAAGAAAAAGAAAACGTCTAGCTGTTAATCGCACGTAGATGTGTATTTTTCTTAAAAGAAAAAATGGAATCTGCTTTAGTAATCTGTGGTCTCTGGGAGGCGCCGTCACACTCGGCTGCTCTATTTATCACAGAGTAACACCAGACTGCCTCTGTGTGTGTGTGTGTGTGTGTGTGTGTGTGTGTGTGTGTGTGTGTGTGTGACAGGGGGGGGTACGGCATTATTTAACAGCCATGAGCTGTTAAATAATGCCGGTATTAAGGAAGAGATAAGAGTTTCTAGCAGTCACTGATTTGGTTCTCCATAAATCAGCAATTTTCAAATCATTTGTTTGTGAATTTATTATATTTTTAAATGTTTCCTGCTTTCATGGCAAAAACATGTTCACATATCAACAACCAATGGATTTTGGACAAACTCTCTCTCTCTCATATATATATATATATATATATATATATATATATATATATATATATATATATATATATATATATATATATATATATATATATATATATATATATATATATATATATATATATACATATGTACACACACACACACACACACAGACAGTCTGTCCAAACTTTTGACTACTAGTCAAAAGTTTGGACAGACTGTACCCTATGAATTTTAATGTCTTCAAAGGCATGAAAACTACGTAAGAACACACATGGAATTGGGTAGAAAACAATAAAAGTGTAAAATAACTCCTTCAAAATAGCCACCTTTTCTAAAAAGCATATTTAGAGTTTTTTTTAACGTGTTTTTCTTAGCTGCATAATTACATTGCTCAAATATATTTAATGTATTCAGTGTCTATCTGCAGTGTAGAAAGTTGTAAAGTTAAAAAAAAAAAAAGTTGCATGAGAAGGTGTGTCCAAACTTTTGACTGGTAATGTACGAAAATTTTACGTATACATACAGTATATACGTATGCGTCAATATGTAAACATATACGTATATGTGTATAGATACATATAATTATGTATATATAAAATTATCTACGTTGATAAGTTTCCATGCTTGTGATATTTGGATAGTTAGGGTGCAGTTTGCACTTAGCCTCCGTTAGCCGTGTTCAGTGGCGCTAGCTTCATTGCCGCTACGATAATTTTGCGTCATTTCGTGACGTTTTCATCGTAGAATCACTTCACACTCAACCATCATCCATTCCTTATGAAATATTTCCACCAAACTCCACTGACTGTGACCATCCAGACGTCTTCTAGCAAAGGTGACGTGTTCATTGTTTCCGCTACAGTGAGAGTTGCTCTGATAGCATCAGCTACCGTTCACGTCGATACGAGGAAGCTCCTCCAAACGCCTCTGCTCTCTTTTCCTGCTTTCCTGCACATAAATGCTTGTATGTTCCTGCATGAGTGCATTTCTCTATGTGTGCGTGTGTGTGTGTGTGTGTGTGTGTGTGTGTGTGTGTCTGTCTGTCTGTCTGTCAAACTGTTCCTCGGTTAGCTTTTGGCAGTGTCTCTGGTGTTGACACGTATTTCCGTCACACGAAAAAAACAATCACTTCTCAGCACTTCATTTGCGCCGGCTGAGGCACCGCCCCCTGTGGCCCCACCCCCTGCTCCCGTTGCTGACTGACAGGTACTCAGCCCACACGCTCCTGTCTCAGTAGAAAATTTTACATCATCATATGGCAAAAATAACCCTCAAAAAACATAATGGATGTTATTCTGGGTGTGTTTGGAATTAATTTTGTTTAACATTGCAAGGTGACAGAACTTCTGAATATCAATATCAAGTTAATAATGTTAAGAATATATAACTTAAAGGCCCAGTGAGTGAGCTTTAGATTTAGCAGCATCTGTTGGTGTGAAAACAAATCACCAACAGCGTTTTTCTGATGTGCAGCTGTGAGGTCCTGGCATCCAGCCTCCTACTGGGAGGCTCTGCTCCTATTTGTCAATATACATTTTTATTTTTACGTGAATTAAGGCCAAAAACAAACAAAAAATAACAAAACAAAACGTTTCAATTCATAACAACAGATACCTTTAATTGTGACGCACCAGCCCTTTAACTCTTTGACAGAAAAAATTAAAAGGTCCTTTAAAATGCAATTCAGCCTGCTTTATAACTATATAAAGACTTATTTTTAGTTATGAACAAATTATTAGCAATTTGTTCATTCTTAATCTTTAGTCACTTTTTTTTGAGGGGGGAGGCATTTTTTTTCTTCTCTGCGTAATCTGCACACCTTCAAACGTTACATCTTAAGTTTTTGCCCTGTTGATAAATAGGCTTTATGAAATACATCAGCAGGTGACATTAATGAGCAAACTGATCCCAACTCTCCCATACTGCACATTTTTGTACCTCCACTGGATGTTATATAACATGGTTATCACAACGCTACCTGCTCCGATTCTAAATTGCAGCCCCGCCTCTCCCCCTTACCTACCCTCCTCCCACCTCCTCTTTTTTCTTCTTCTCTCTCTTCTCTTTTTTTTTATTTCCAGCGTGTATTCTCCCTTTTTATTGCTTTCATTTGCATATAAATTAAATCCATATTGTGCCTGCGAGGCAGACTGTGCTAACTATGCAAAACGATCCGGGGCCCTTCTTTGTTTTACAGATAAAAAAAAAAAAAAAAAGAAGGAAGGAAAAAAGACCTCCCCATCCTAAATGACAAGGTGGTCAGATTGGGATGGAGAGACAGAAAAAAGAGAGAGAGAGAGAGAGAGAGAGAGAGAGAGAGAGAGAGAGATGCTGTTTCATAATTGTATGAATTTTAAATACACTGTCGCTGGATCCTCTTCCGCTCTCCCAGCAGGGGGTGCCACTCGGGTTGGGACCCTTTTTTTTTCTTCTTCTTCTTCTTTCTGTTTTGTGGGATATTATTCTAATGTGAGAGCTGCTGGGTCAGCTGACCGTGACAGAGGCAGCCAGCCTCCTCACCTCCACTCACACATGCAGGCCAGATGGCAAAGAGGGACGACGGATCTTCTTCTTCTTCTTCTTCTTCTTCTTCTTCTTCTTCTTCTTCTTCTTCTTCTTCCCCCCCTGCACGGCAACAAACTCCTGAGTTACTTGCGGAAAAGATGCTCGGAGAAAACTTCTACAATCCCCCAAATTATCTTCCAACCAAACCACAGATTTACTCCCCTGCACCTTTTTAAAGAACCTATAGGTGGCGCTCCAGAGTGTAACCAGCCCCCCTGTGCACATTCACAGAAGAATATCAGTGAGTGGTGACGTTTAATTATTATTCTTAATAATCTGTGCCCCCCCACCCTCCAGGAAAAGGACGCCCCCTGGAGGCCTGGCAGCTTCCAGAGGGCAGTTTGTGCAAAATCAGAAATAATAAAAACGCATTTGTGTGGCTTGTTGCGATTTCACACTGACTGTTGGGATATTAAAAGGGCCGTCTGTTTTCATTCATTTTTTGTTTGTTTGTTTTGCATTATGAATGCACAAAATGAATCCCATAATTACGTTTAGGCCTGCGGAGGTCTCCGTTCTCGCGGGTCCTGACAGCGTGCAGGCCCAGTCTGTAAACCGGCTCACGTTCAAATAACAACGGAATTAAAGAAAAGAAAAAGCTGCTGGCTTATTGAAATCAATTATTGCAAGCCGCGTCGTATTACACGTCCGTTATTAAAAAATCCGGGGGCCGAGCCGACCGCAAATGCAGCAGCAGCGGCAGAAACAGCAGCGGGGCTTGAAAAATAATTAGAATGGCGGAAAATCGCAGAGGCCGTGAACTCCTCAGACCTCCGCAGGCTCGTTAGTGGCTAATTAAACGATCCGAGCCGCTCGCGTGCGTTGAGCGGGAGAGAGTGCGGGATTTTCTTCCTCGCGGACGTCACGTGTGATGAGTGTGTGTGGATGTGTTTATAAATAATATTAAATAAATAAAAAAAATCGAGATTTCACAGAAGGTTTTTGACAGCAAATGCGTTTTTCTGTCACGTTCACCCCTGAATAAAAGGCCCATCAACAAGAAATTGACTTGACTTGATAAATAGAGAATTCAGCATAGATTACAAGACAAACAGCAAAATTTAGGGAAAGGGAATCAGTTATTAAAAAAAAAATCAATCATAGTGGAAGAAGTAAAACTTAAAAAAGAAAACAAAATATGGGCTGTAGGATTTTTTTTCTCTTGTTCTAAATATTTTTTCAGAGTGGGACAAATTCAACCATGAGACCAGTTTGATCATTATTAGCGTTAGTAATTTAAAAATATAGATTAACATTTTTAAAGCAGTTTTCCCCAACATAATTTTTGTTCGAGCCCAACAGGGGGAAAAAATAAATAAATAAATAAATCTAAAGCAGAACAAGCGAGTGTTGCAGAGCGCGTGGCAGGAGCCGGAGCTGCTGCGCCTGCTGCTCCTGCTGCTCCTGCCGCTGACCCCGGCCTGCACTGGCTGTGGCCGACCACAGACACCCAAACACACCCAGCCGTGTCACAGGGTTCACCGGCACACTCTGTCCGAGCTCAACCTAAAGGTCACACCGGGGCCAAGCAGGCCGCGCGGGAGCCCCGAAGGAGCGATCCCGTCTTAAATACAACAGTCAGTGTGAACCAGCAACATATATATATATATATATATATACACCAGTGTGTGTACGTACATTACTGTTTAAAATAAACGTATTGATGCCATCGAGGCTCCGCGCTGAAAGGCAGGAGGGAAATCTTGTAAATGCTCAGAATAGATCACGAGTGAAACGCAAGCTGTCCTGGAGAGACAAGCAGTGTCCGATTATAGTGTGTGACTGTGTGTGTGTACACGAGTGTGTGTGTGCGTGTGTGTTTGTGAGTGCACGCTCTACTTTATTCTTCAGTCTCAAACCCCTGTGTCGCATTGCAAATGTTAGAAAATGAATTGAAGTGTGCTCTGATCTTTTTTCTGCACATCCTCAATATTTCTGTTTTCGCGTTCAGTCGTGAGCTTTGTGAGAATGTTGGGAAATAAAGAGTTTATAAAAAAAATACATTAAACCACCATACCTTCATGTCATTAAAGATCTTTTATGACAAAAATGTGTTTATGTTTTTGAAATACGGCTGATAACCAAAAATAAATAAAAAAAAAAAAAAAAATCAAGCGAGGAGGTCCAAAAACAATTCTAGTGGTTCTCTCTCATTTTTTTGTTTTTATTTCAGACTACATGTGAACATATTAAAATCTTTGGCTTGAGTCTCTTCTTTTTATTTTTTTTTTCTCTCTCGTTTCGGACGGATGTTTTATTTGAAGGTTAAAATGCGGTGTTGTCGTTCATGGGAGGACTGGGGGGTGGGGGGTGGAGCCACGCGGGCCCTGAGAGCCAATCAAGTCACTGTTGTGTTTTGTTTTTTCACTCTTTTCTTTTTTTTTTTTTTAAAAAAAAAAAAACAGACGTGGATGATGGGAGATGAGCTTGAAATGAATTATACCGTGTACAACATGATAACTGCGTGGCTATATAAACTTTAATAACGATCGTTCATCCATATATCTATGTCCATATAGTGTCACTATAAACAGATTTGTGTGTGTGTGTGTGTGTGTGTGTGTGTGTGTGTGTGTGTGTGTGTAAGTGTGTGTGTGTTTTCTTTAAATAGCCTTCTTTCTCCCCACTTGAGTCCATTATCTCCACAAGTCCACCGGTACCCGGTTCCCCACCACCCCTCCTCCTCCTCCTCCTCCTCCTCCACCTCCACCTCTTCCTCCTCATTCACTGTCCTCCTTGTCCTCCTGCACGGTGGTGGTGGAGTGGTTGTACAGTCCCTGGGCCATGAGGTGCAGGGCCAGCGTGTTCTTGTAGCCGGTGGCCTTCTTGATCTTGGCGCGCTTGTTCTGGAACCAGATCTTGATCTGCGACTCGTTCAGGCTGAGCTCCTGCGCCAGCGACTGGCGCCGCTGCTCCGTGATGTAGCGGTTCGCCTGGAACTCGCTCTTGAGTCTCTGCAGCTGCTCGGCCGTGAAGGCCGTGCGCGGCCGCTTGTCCTCCTTGCCGCCGCCGCCGCCGCCCCCGACCCCGACCCCGACCCCGACGCCGCCGCCGCCGCCGCCGCAGCTCTTCTTCTTCTTCAGTTTGCGCGTCCTTGGGCCTGGCGTGCAGACAGCAAGTGGGGAGAGAACAGAGGGGAGAAAATGAAAACAAAAGCTGCGGCATGTTGTGATGCAACTTTCTTTCTTTCTTTCTTTCGCTGCTCAGTAATGTAAATGTGCGTGCGCGCGCGCGCGTGCACCATCTCTGAAATCCCACAATCATGTTAGCGCCGTTTCGCCTCCTCTGCCCGTGCACAGTGTGCACAGCGTACACGTCCCGCTCTCACGTTACAAGTCTGTTTTCGTCTGATTTTTCCGCCTTTGACGTGAAAATTAAACAAACAAACAAAAAATCACTCAACCCTGCACCAGGCTTACTTTGATATAACCACGTACGTGTACAATTGCAGTTCCCCTCAGCCCTATACGTCACGCAAAAAAGGAGGCCGTGCGTGCTTTTGTCCTCGCAACGCCTCCTGTCAGCACCGATCAGCCAAGAAAAATGAAGTGAAAACGCCGCTCTCGATCATCATGCATTGTCTTTTTGTTTGTCGTTGCTGTTTGTGCTCTCTTAAATATGACCGAGACAAAGAGATGAACCCACGGGAACTGTGCAGCTGTGCAGCGTTTGCAGCATCAGGAGGCCAACTAATAATAATAATAATAATAATAATAATAGTAATAATAATAATAATAATAATAATAATAATAATGATAAAACAAGCGTGTCAGGGTTGTTTACGCTGTACATTTACACACATGCATCCTTTTGTATCGACCCTCCATGTTTGCAGTCACGCCTTTGTGTAAAGTCTAATAGGACCCCCCCCAACACTCCTCCAGCACTCCTTT
Organism: Thamnaconus septentrionalis; assembly: GCA_009823395.1. NCBI lineage: Eukaryota > Metazoa > Chordata > Actinopteri > Tetraodontiformes > Monacanthidae > Thamnaconus > Thamnaconus septentrionalis. Next base: position 29,775,090 of record CM020501.1, on the reverse strand, counting down.
CATCTGATTGGCTGCCTCGCCAAAACAAGCAGCAACCCGCTAACCTCGAATTTTGTCCCCCTGCCCCCACCCACCTACCATCAAATAAACCGCTCCTGCGCGCACGTCAGCAGCTCTTTTTTTTTTTTTTTTTTTTTGCCTTCTGGATTTATTTATTTATTTGGTTGGTAGGTTGTTGTTTTTTTTAAAACTCCAAAAACACCCTGATCGCCCTACGTGCACTATAGTGGAATCCGTCCAGCAGGTGGAGGAAACACCTGACACGAGCCCAAGCAAACAAATTGGGCTCGGGTTTCCCCAAAAAATGACCCGCGGTCACCGGCACTCACAGTGGGGGGCGAGTGCGGTGAACAGGCCGGCATCACAGTCGTCTGTGTGTTAGTGTGGGGGGCGACACGGTGGATCAGTTCAGAATAAACAAAGCCAATTGAAGGAGGGAGGGTGTGCGGCAGAATAACAAGAAAACTCCGCAAAATGCATTAAATTCTCCTCTGGACGGCCTCAGCCTCACGTGTAAAATAAGATAAAACACAATTCTGTAAAATAAATGTTCGCGTTTTGTAACGTGTGGCAGCTGACTGTTGCAGGATGGAGGAGAGCAAACTGCCTTGTTTTTGTCGTTGCCCTTTTAGTTTTGCCCAACACTTCACAAATAAGAACCTCTTGCAACTCCATCCGTGAGATTAAAAGAGCTGAAAACGACTCAGCGAGGCTGTGGAGCACGAGTTGTAATCGCGGTAAATCGATAAACCTGCAACATTTCTGTCGCCTCCTTGAAGCCTAATTGTTTTGTTTTTTGTTTTTTTTTTGCGTCATTTTTAGGGAAAACGATTCTGACCCACTCTTGGAACAGGGATTGCGCAGTGCTTTTTGGTTTTAATATACCTTAGTAAAATTGCGAACCTGCATTAAATTATTAAGTGTGTGTTGTAATAATTGAAGTAATACAAATTAAATAAAATGAATTCTACACGTAAACAAACAAATTTCAAAGTTTTCTCTCGCATTTTGGCAAAACATTTTTTTTCTTCTTGTGTTCTTGTTGGCTGGAGTCATATTAGAGACAAAATCTTCCCGGTCAAAATAATACATGTCCAAAAGGATGAAATGCACGTGCTCATAATGTAATATGATGTAATATAATATATTCTTCATGTACGCAGAACAACACGTTTTTCAACAATGATCTCATTTTTAAGCCATGAATAACCTACATTATTATTATTATTATTATTATTATTATTATTATTATTACACAACACGTGATGTTTTCAAACACGCACTGAATTAAATTAGATGCAGTGTTATTTTGAACAAAGCAGTAGATAATAGCAGATGCTCACAGCAAATATGATCATATTTACAACACGCTTTGCTCTTTTTTCCCTGTTTAGTGTGTCGTCAATGCGTGTCTGCTGAAGCACCTTTCACGCTGTCTGTACTTAGAAAACGCTCAACGTTTTTTTTTTTGCCTACTTTCACTGTACTCCTCTCTCGGAATGTCAATTTTATTATTATTATTATTATTATTATTATTATTATTATTATTATTATTATTATTATTATTATTATTATTATTATTTTAAGCGGCTTCCTGTTTCAATTTTTTTTATTCTGCGACTTAGACAAGCTAGCACGAATACAGCAAGTCTGCAATGGCGCGAAGACGCGTAATTGCGCACATTGAGGCAGTCTAACCCTTTCACCGGAGCTGAACCCCCAGAAAGTTCCCCCGAGGCGGCGTGATTCGGGGACTACTAGCGCCTTACCAGATGAGGGCCGGTCCGAGTAGCGCGTACAGTAAACCCAAGCGGGCCACATTAGCGGCTGGCTCTCCTTGCCGTTGGCCGCGGTGCCTCCGTTCTTGCCGCCCACCACAACGATGGACGACGGGCTGTCCGCGTATCTGCCGGCGCCGGTGCCCGCCGGCGGCTCGCCCGGTTTGGACGAGTTCAGCTTGGACGAGGGCGAGGAGGACGTGGAGGAGGACGATGAAGAAGAAGAGGAGGAGGAAGAAGAAGAGGAGGAGGAAGACGGGGACGAGGAGGTGCTGTCACTGCTGCAGTTCGAGTCCAGGCACAGGGTGCCGCCGTGCGGCGTCGTCGTCGTCGGCGGCTGCTGTGGCGGCGGCCTGGAGCTCTCCCGGCCGGGCGTGTGGCTCCGTTCGCGGCAGCCGGATTCCTTCCGGCAGCCGAAGTCCGGCCGCAGGATGTTGTCGATGAAAAAGTTCGTGGTGCGATGGTGCGCCTGCTGGGCGCCCGGTGGTGGTGGTGGTGGTGGTGGTGGTGGTGGGGCAGCGCCAGCGGCGGGGAGGGCAGGTTCGGCGAGAGGGACATGCTCTCCTCCTCGGTGGAGTCCCGGCCGCTGCTCGGCTCCTTGTGCTCGTCTTCCATGTCGCTGCTGCTGCTGCTGCTGCGGCTGCTGCTGAGGTCTTCGGGGGTCTGACTCGGGGAGCTCCACTTGTTGCTCGCTCTCACGCCCCCTTCGGTTATCCACTTTAGAAAGGCTGCATGCGTTGTAAATGAAATATACTAGTGTGATAATAATAATAATGACGATATGAAAAAAACCACAAAAAAAAAAACCGGAAGCCTCTTCGCTCGGCTTCAGCCGACTAATACCTGCTGTTGTGAGTCAAAGTAGCGGCGACATGTTCGCCTCCTTATCGCGGCAGCCTTCCACTTCCTGCTAGCGCGTCTCTGAGCAGAGTCCCGTCCCCGCCGCGGTCCACCATAATATCTGAGCCCGCTCTCCTCCTCCGCTCTCCCTAAAACCCCCTCTCACCCCCTCGCACCCCCCACACCCACCTCCTCCCACTACCCTCCTCCTCCACCTCTTCCTCCTCCTCCTCCTCCTCCTTCTCACAACGGAAGCACGTGTGCAAGCACACACGTGCAGCGGACCAATCAGGCGCGGGAGACCGTCCCTGTCACCGTTGACGGCGTCCAATTGGGGGGCTCCCGGGCTGCTGCTGCTGTTGGTGGTGCAGCGCGAGGAGCGGGGCGGGGGGGCTCGAGGGGCGGAGGGGGTGGGCACGCGAGCGCAAGGAGGGGGAAACAAAAACACGAACGCTCTACAGCGACACGGAACAGAAGAAGAGTTTAGGGTGGTAGATGTTTTTTGTTTGTTTGTTTGTTTGTTAATAAATAGAGAAATTCATCTAAAAATTGCAATATTTAAAATTTCAGCTCGATAAGATATCTGCTCTCTGGGATTATTATTATTATTATTATTATTATTATTATTATTATTATTATTATTATCAGTTGTATCAGTTGTACATTTTTTAATCTTTTGATTTTTTTTATTTAAGGAATAACAGTAATGCTACCAAATTAGCTACATATTCTATTCTTTCTGCCTCATTTCGACTTCTTTATTTAAAATGAAGACACTTTATGTGGCGTATAGACACGATATGCTGTGCGTATACAACGATAATTGACTGAGAAACAGCAGAAAACACCACCAACCCTGTTTGTCAAGTGTTTCTTGGCAGGCCTCCCGTCGCCTTGAGGTCAAGCAGATCCCTCGTTGACGAGCAGATTTGAGGTTTAGTGCTTTGCGTGTTTCCTTTTTCCCTTTCCCCCTTTGCTTTCCACGTCCCGGACAGGCCTCGCATTTGCGACTGAGACGCCCCACATTTCAACCTTGATTTTTTTGTCAGCGGGCTGCAACAACCTTCACGGCAACCAGGAGTACGGTGTTCCAACGCAATCTACCCCATGGAGATAATACAAAGTCCGTCAGGCCGCTAATTGTCGACTTGAAATAATAATATTTAGGCTCATAATGGCGACTTCATAGGGGGACGACAAAAAAAATCATAATGTGCTGATGTTAAACGCCGCAGCAGCGGTGAAATCTTTATCCCGCAGGCCGGTGTGTGTGTGTGTGTGTGTGTGTGTGTGTGTGTGTGTGTGTGGTTGGGGGCACGCCGTGGCTACTTAATTAAATTCCAATTAGGACAGTATCAATATGCTGTTTAGCCGCAGCGCCCCATTGTGCGTAAATGAGCACTCAGCCCCGCTTATCTGGCCGTCGCGAAGAGAGAGAGAGAGAGAGAGAGAGAGAGAGAGGGAGAGAAAGAGGGTAATTTATAGCTTTTAATTAGTCTTCATTCTGCCCGATCAGCCCCGGCGTTCATCACCGCGCAAAGGCGCAAAGGGTCCCGAGTCAAGAGCGCTGTCACCGGGACCTGGCAGGGCCCTTAATCACGGCGAGGCAGCGAAGGGCCCCCGCGCCGCTACAAGCCGCGTAATTTTCCAAGGTGCTGATAAAGCTCGTTGAATAATAGCGGCGGGGCCCTCGGAGACACCATTTGCAGAAATGACTTTATTGACGGCTTAACGCCGGTGATTCATTTCGCCTTTCACGTATTGGGAGCCGGATTTGTCGCCGTAATAGGATGATAAATGCACTGGCGGAGCGCGGCGGCGGCTTTTTTTTTTTTTATTGAGTAGCCTGTATATGAGGGGGCCAGTGGAGGTGCCTCCTCCTCCTCCTGCCCTCTCTTCCTCCTCTTCCTCCTGTACACAACGCTCAGCTTTTGCACAATGTGTGTGTGTGTGTGTGTGGGTGGGTGTGCAGTCTGCAAAAAAAAGAAGGAATTCTGCAATAATCCCGGAACATAAAACAGCAAATCATGTCCCGTGGCTGCAGGGCTGCTCGACTTTGATGATTTCCTTCCTGTGTGTGTGTGTGTGTGTGTGTGTGTGTGTGTGTGTGTGTGTGTGTGTGTGTGATTGTGGAAAGACAGGGCAAGAAAGAAAAAACAATACGCAGGCCCATGCATCGCCCCCTTGAAAACAACAAAAGGAGTGGAATTATCTTCGCCAAGCAAGTCGGTCCTTGCAGGCCTGATTTATCACCCTGTGACCACCTCCGACTCCGGTTCCTGCTTGTCTGCCTCTGCGAGTCCAAATTAGGAGCCTGTGATTGGAAAAACCTGACGAGGATTGTTCACGTTTTCTGGCCTTTCAGTTTTATAAAGGCTGCCTCGCTTTTTGTGCGTCCAAATAAGGTTTGGATGTCTTTTTTGTTTAAAGTTTAAATAATTTTTTTTGGGGGGGCAAATACTGCATGAGCCATATGTATTCAATATTTATTTCAAATGCACAATCACAACGTACATATGCCAACAAATCCGCCTTAACATCGCTTGTCATTGCCCACCTCCCAACAAAAAGACACCCGAGAGCTGTGAAAACGACCACTGAAAAATCATTAATTCACACACTTCCACCGCCAGTCGTTTGTTGCGGTTCCTTAATTAGAGCTGCGGTGCAAAATTATGCCAAGTTCCATTAGTCTGAGGGCGAAGAAGCCGCAAACAACGTGCGTGTCAAGGACGGAGGAGAAAAGTCGTTGCAGGTTTTGCTGCCACCTGGCGTGAGAAGGATGGAACTGCCTTTGCGGTCAGTTCATCTTGTTTGTAAAAATGGATTTTGGCTCCTAAATTGTGTTCATGAGTGAGTTCAGATTAAATCATATCTATCGTATTTTGGGACAGAAATGTTGTGTATTTCTCTCCCAACTTCCTTTTAAACAGAGAGTAGAGTGTAAAATGAGCGTCCGCATCTGGATGCCAAAGCCATGATGTTAAACCTTAGAGCTCTACCACCATCTAGTGGTTCTAAGATGCAAGTGACTAGTGCATTTTTAAAATTTCGATTTGGTGTATTTTTCAATCATGAGTATTATTATTTCTGAATTGACATAGTTTCACACCCCTAATTTAGGCCCGTTTGTGTGTACGTTTACAAGGAAAAGCCCCCCCCCCCCCCAAAAAAAAAGCCGGTTCAACCATCTGTGAAATTGCAAAAAATAAACATAACTGAAAGAGACACAATCCCATGCATCTCATTAATATGCATAAACAAGCTGCACATCAACAAATTATTTCTTGAAAAAACATGTGCATATATGCATCTGTGTGTGTGTGTGTGTTCTAAAGCCTTTCAGATTAAGATTAGAATCTTTTAAATATTTAGCGATTTACGTTCTACATTATTCTAAATAATATAATATTATCGTTTGCAATATCGAAAACATCCACTAGATGTCAGCTTAAGCCAGCCAGCGAAAAAGACAGACGGCCACCGAGTGAATTCCAGTAAATCAAGTCGCAAGGGAGTTCTGAACAAAAAAAAAAAATAATCATGTGATCACAGTTCCTCCTCAGGAGGCATCTCAAGACACCATGCAAGAAGTTTCTTTTCATTATTATTGCTATTACTATGATTTTGCCTCATATTATTCTGCATCTCCAAGCCGAGCGGCTGGAAAACTTGTTGGCTATGAAACTGGGCCATGAGCTGAGTGCCAGGCTCCCTCTCACAGTCTTCCAGTGCTTGACATTTCACGAGGCTTTCGCGACACAGATGTCAATTTCTGAGCCCAAGTTGCTGCCGATGCGTGACACATGTTAATGAGAGACAGCACCCCTCCACGCCCCCACCCCACTCCCACCCAAAAAAAAGAAATATTCTCATCCCAAATCCTGCCACTCTCTGCCCTTCAAATAGATTTTAAATGCCAGCAATGTTACAGAGGGCGCCGTCGCATACTAAACTCAGCGATTACCATCCGCTAAACTCTCTCTCCCTCTCTCTCTCTCTCAATCTCTCTAAGACCCAGGCCCCGCGCAGTAATAATACATGAAGGGCTCCTCTCGCTCATCCATTAGTCAGGAGGGAGACGGTAGGTAGAGGAGTGGCTGATCTTTGGCCTCCTCGCACATGCCTGTCATTCATTATTGAAGGGGGATATTAATGGGGATAAATAATTAAGCCGGGACTCTCTGGAGAGTCCTAATCAGATCGGGGCGACAGATTAGCCCCTCGGTCTTATTAGGCCTCGCTGAGAAGTTTGCTCTGAAAAAAAAGGGATTCTAAAGATGGATCTCCACCTAGTGAGTGACAGGATGGATGGGTGCACGCTGGAAGGTGGGACCCCTTCGGCTTGTGCTAAGTACTAGGCCGGGTGTTGAAACTCCATGGAGGTAAATTCTGCTGATATCTGCAGTTTTTTTTTTATAGGGCTGAAGATGGGCGGAGTCAATGATTTATTCTTTTTTTCGACTTTTTTTTTTTCAGATAAGAGCGCCCTCTTGATTCGTTTTTGAAACTGCAAGATTCCATATTTGGGTGTGTGGGGCGGTACCAGAGGTTGGTAATGCCTTGCCCTACAACTTTGAGACCATTTTCACTCTAAATTGGACACAATTGTTGATAATCTTTTTAAATTAGTGACTCAGACAAATGTTTTGTAAAGGTGTGACTTAAGGGTTCCTTGCCATTTTGACAGCCAATCATTTTTTTTTTTTGTTTTTGCAATCCCTGCTGGCTAAATGGCAGAATGCAGGTTTGCAGGGAGGTGAATGTAGCAGGGTTGTTCCCTAGTACCTTCAAAATCATGACACTTCTTGTTTTTGATGCTCATTAGCCCAAAAAAAAAACCATCAACATAACCTCTTTAAATCCTCAATGTTTACTCTAGCTACAATTCAAGTTGTGAGCTAGTTTTAAGATTCTTACCAATCACGTTCTCTAAACTGAAGACTTGGTTCAGAAGGTCGACAAGAGCCCATAATGTAGTTGACTGTACACACCTCAGGATGCCTCCCAGCTCTGTTTTGTATGCAGATTAGCGCAGGTTACCCTGCTAACACTGAGATGAGTGCGGGGACTGCCTGCCTGTGCAAGTCATTAGCATGCTGATATTAGTATTTTAGCTCCAAGCTGCAAGTTGCCTCACAAAAGTTTTCAACTGCTGAATGTAGATTAGTTTTTTTTGAGCGTTTACCCAGAAAGTCCGTTTGTGGAGTCAGAGTAACAGGTGATGGGGGTTTGAATAGTCAGTAGCTGCGTTTCCATTGCAGTTCTTCACAAAATAAAAGCAATGTTTCAGAAAATTTCAAGAAAGTGCAATTGCGTTTTGCAGGCGTTTCCATTGAATGGTGTGAAGCGCATGAGCCGTAATTCTCCTGAAATGTCATGAGGACGAGATTTGACCAGAGTGACGTTTGCTTTTGTTTTGTTTACGTTTGTTTGCTGTCAAGATAGTTGTTGTATATTTCTCCTTGATTACTTGTAAAAAATATTCTGTCTCCTCCTCCATCCAAACATAGCTCGCCATTTTCACTTGAAGTGAACTGATCAGGTGACCCCCGTACGTCACGTCCGCTGACGTGTAAATGCGAAAAAAGTGTTTCCATGACACTTTTGCCATATACTTCTATAACAATATGTCTGAAAAACCACCACACGAGAGTGGAAAAACCTTTCAGCAATATTTAGCAAGGTTTTTTCAAAGCTTAGGCTTTTCCATTACCAGTTTTTTATTGTGATATTTAGGTTCTGTGTAATTCGAGGGGTAATGGAAACGCAGCTATTTTTGCGCATTTCTTACAACAGTTTTCCCGAATTACCCAAAGCAGGGAAAAGAAAAAGAAAAAAGAAGAAGAAGAAGAAGAAGAAGCTGTCACCTGTCTGCCTTTAAATCTAACGATGACGGGACATCATTAATTCATCGCTCCGTCTCCGAGGAGGGTTTTTAAAATACTCTCTCATGCAATACGTCTGTTTCGAATAAAAAGGTGGGGGAAGAAAAGGTTAAAGAAATAAGTCAAACGGAGCAGGCGGCTTTCCATTGTAGGGAAGCCGGCGAGGACTCTATCTTTCATCTCCCCCTCCGGCTGGTGACAGTGACAGACCGAGGACGCCAGACGAGAGGGACGATCCTCCGAGAGTCGGCAGGGAAAGGTTAGAGGGGCCCCAGGCGGCGCGGCTGATAGGAACACGCGCACAATGGCATGCATCACACCCACTGGGGCGGGCACGCCTTCAAAAAAAAAAAAAAAAAAAGATGATGAAAGACATGAGAAAACGCCGCGCACCACCTATTCATGGCATCAATACATACACACAGGGCGCAGATGAAGCTGTCTGTGATCATCTTTGCGGGAGAAAAAGTTTTTTTTTTTTTTTTATGTGTCTGTTGTAACACAACACAACTGCCATCCTGCAGATGGACCGAGGGTCAAAATCCTGACCCTCGCACACTTTGTTGAAACATTAGCTGCGTTTCCATTGCGTAATTGCGTAACACCTAAATATTACAATAAAAAACTGGGAATAGAAATGTCTAAACTTCGAAAAGCCTCTCAAATATCACATTGACACTCTCAGGATTTGGTTTTTCAGACATATCAATATAGAGGTATTGCAAAAGTGTAACGGAAACACCTTTTTCACATTTACACATCACCGGACGTGGCGTAGGTGGTCACATGACCTATTCACTTCGTTTGGCTGGAGGAGGAGAAGGAATTTTTTTTTTGCAAGTAATCAAAGAGAAAAATATAACAACCATTCTTGACAGCAAACAAACATTAACAAACAAAAGCAAATGTAATTCTCGTAAAATCTTGTCCCGACAAGATTTTACGAGAATTAAGGCTTATGTGCTTCGCACCATTCAATGGAAACACATTGTACTTTGTCGAAATTTTAGAAATATCACTGTTATTTTGCGAAAAACTGTAATAGAAATGCAGCTAATAACAGTAAGTCTCATAAAAAGAGTTGCACATAGAGACATGCGGCTAAGCTAGCGTACGAGGCTACGCTAGCACACATGGTAACACTTGCAATGCTTTGCTCTGTAGCAGACCTGGGCAAAGTACGGCCCGCAGGCCACATCCGGCCCGCGTGAGGCCAATCATAAATTACGCAATCAACCGATCGCGACGGTAGTTTGGGTCGATCGCATGGAGAGAGAGAGAGAGAGAGAGAGAGAGTTGCGGAGATACTTCCGCGTGTCCGCGAGACTTCATCGCGATCTCCTTCTTCCTCCGTCGACAAAACTTCCATGGCCCTCTGACACGATTCAGGTTTGTCATGTGACCCCTTGCAAAAAATAATTGCCCACCCCTGCTCTATAGGTTAGCATGCTAATATTTGCATGCTCTGACAAAGCAAGCTAAGCTAGGTAGCTATTTAAACCACATGGAGCTATGGCAGGCATTGGCAATCTGTGCCTCTGCAGTGGCTCCCTTTAGCATTGAAAAAAACAACCACAACAACAACCTAATAGCATGGAAATACATTTTAGCCATTTTTATTTCCCTGTTTAGAAGTAGAGGACATTTCTTTGAAACAGAGCGTCTTAAGTAAAGCATTTGAAAAAAAAAGAAGAGATTACTCGTCGCCAAAAATATCTGCATGCACACGGAAACGCTGGAAACTACTTACGCTAGGCCTTATGTGGTGCTGTGGTTTTACTCCCTGAAGGCAGAAGAAGACCTGGAGAAAAATGCCCAGAAATGCAGCACCCGTTGAATCAGAAGCGCACATTGTGCTCTATGAACTCTGCTGCATTTTGCGACCAAGATCATCAGATATTGTAGCGTTGGTGCAAACATCAATCACAGGACGTATCATTTTCAACGGAATACTTTATTTTTATTGCTGTCAAATAACATGCACATTGTCTTTCTCCCCGAACTCTCCACAACCTCCCGAGCCTCAGGTCTGTGTCACCCTCTTAAAGAGGCAGAATAAGCCACCCTGGCTCCACGTTCATGTTATTTGATGTCAGATGGGGCAAGATGGCTGTTTTGATAGTGAAGGTTGCTGACCCCTGGTTTATACATAGCATAAAGACAAAAAAACAATCGTTTATATGCAGTGTTATTCCATTTTAAATGTCAAAGAGGGTTTTGTGGCTCCCAGCGTGTTCCTTACTGTGGGAAAACGGGTCCAAATGGCTCTTTGAGTGGTGAAGGTTGCCAACCTCTGAGCTAGGGTTTGTGCCACTGCCCTCTAGCTTAGCTGTGAAGGTACTGCAAGCTCACCATCAATTTTGTCCCCCAGTTGTGAATTGCTAAAAAATATAGAATGGTCAGAGTAATATGTAAAGTAATAACTGATGAATCATTCAGGAACATTTTGCTTATTTGTTTATTTCTAGTCAATATGCCCACGTATCCTAAAGCATTCCATTCTGCTTTCTGACTGACATTTTTGAGTTGAGGAACGTCTCAATTACAGCCAAGCAATTTTTCGCTGAAGCCATAGACTCATCAATCCCCTAAAAAGGACAATTGTAACAAACCTAATCTAGCATTGTTTCAAGTTAAACCCTCCTTTAAATTTAAATCCTCGGCTGCTGGATAAACAGAAAGAGCGCTTTTGGGATTCAGCGTAATTGGCTGTTGGACGTGCTTTTAAAAAAGGCTCTGGAGCCGCCGACTTGACACGGCCGCCTCAGAACGAGGTCGTTCATTAGCGGTGAAAGCCCAGAGAGGGCCGGGAGGAGGGAGGGAGGGAAGGCGACAGCAGTGGAGGGGCAGTGTGTGCGCGTGTTTTGTGTATAACTGAGCTCCACCCCCACAGCGTAAACTCTAAAGAAGTGAAGTGAGAGGCAATTTACACCACTTGAGTGCGTAAAGGCCGACTTTCAAGCTCGATGCTTGGAGGAGTCGCAGGGATTTCGAGCCTGAAATCACAATAGATCCGACCTGAAAACGTTGCGCAGTCCGATGAACCGTCTTTCAAAATATCACAGTGGCGAAAAGTAGCCGCAGCGCTGCATTAGATAGACAGATGGATAGATGGATAGAAAGACAGATAGATAGATTAGAAATATACTTTATTGATCTCAAGATGAAATTCACGTTTCCAGCAGCTTGACAAGGGATCTAGTGTAATAAAAGGCAAAGAGCTAAACGGTTGTATAAAGAGTGATAAAAGTAGGTTTTAAAATAAAAATAACATAAAAATAAATTAAAATCTGACTCTTACTGAATATGTCTGTATATGAATAATATACTTTGCAGTTATGCATAATGTGCATTACTAGCCAAACTGTGCCTCAAAGGGCCAAAGTTTCCCCTGGTTTTTCCCGTCTTCCCTTTTCCCTGCCTGGCCGAAGGAAATAAAAAAAACACACAACACACCGACAGAATACAGTGAGTCAGCGTTTCCGACTCGCATCGTTTTCCAGCCGCTGAATCGCAGTAATGAGACGGAAGTAGGTAATTCCAGCTTTTTGTTTCCCCGTCGTCCGGCTCCACCTTCAGGGGAGGAGAGTGGACGGGGGGGTAAACAACCGAGCGGACTGTCCGAACTGTCGCGTTTCAAATTTGGATGAGGGAACCTTTGGTTGCCGTGCAAGATCTGAGAAGTCGTTTTTTTTGGTTTTTTTTTTTACGGTGTGCTTGTTTTGCATCAGAAAGGCCAGGTTTTTGCTTGAGCTAGATTCTCGATTTTTACAAATCTACAGTTTGTCGTATGCGTGAACCAAAGCCCCCAGAACATTGATTCCATTCTTGGTGAGCTTGTTTCAATCCATCAACACTGAGTAGTGAATGACTGAAGTGTCAATTTCAGAGCAAACTATCCCTTTTTCTGTTTTCGAGGGCGACCTGCAGTCTCTCTGTGTTTTTCCTCACCACCGCGAGGACGCCGTTCACTGGTTGGTTGGTTCCTGAGAACTACGCCCCCACACCTCCCCCACCCCCCACTCGTGCTCTCCCTCATCTACCTTGATCAATCGTGGCAAAAAAAAAAACCCAGCCCCTAAAACGTCAACGATCAAGCCGTTCAGATGAAGATCCGCTGCGCAGATGCATCTTTAATGCCCGCATTCTTCACGTCGACTTCCCTCCTCGTCTCGTCCCGCCGAAGCCTTTTGTCGGGTGGCAGCGCTGAGAGTTCGCCGCCCTCTCCACGGGAGCCTTGTTTTTTTTTTTATACATATACATATATATATATATTTCACCCATGCCAGGCTGACATTTCCAATCTGGGAGCGTTTTGAACGCAGCCTTGCGATTGGCTGCCCTGGCCTCGTCTTTGTCTCGGAGTCGGCGATCAGACTCATTGCGCTAATAGTTGGTAGCTAGTAGCTGGTTAAACGTTCAACTTCAGCGTCTTTGTGCGTCTTCGTAGCTTGAGCCGCTTGTCAAACTGAATTTCAATGTGTCTGATTGTGTGTGTGTGTGTGTTTGTGTGCATGAATGCGTGCCTGTAAGGTCTCGACCCACTTATCTCATCCATCTGAGAATTTCTCCCAAACCGTCTGTCACTCAACGATCCCTCATTGTCACCCAGGCCTTTGGGTAAGGAGTGGAAGGTGGGGGCGGGGGGGGGTCTGATCGTCTAGCGTGCTATTTTGTGTGTCTGTGTGTGTCTGTGTGTGTGTCTGGTGCTGACACACATACTGCCGCTGATGTCTCAGTCGAGAGGCGGTGCAAGGCCGCCGCGGAGCTGGCGGTTCAGAGGGATTTCTGTTTTTTTCCCCCGGCCCCTCTTAACAATTGTTAAAATACGTAAAAGATCTTTAAAAGACAGCGCAAGAGTTTTGCCCATCACCAGCCCTTCACAGCCTCTCTCAGGGCTCCTCTCTTGGCTGAACGCACCAGTCTGTCTGCTTTTAAAAGATGGATTGAAAAATTGAATATCCCCATTGAATATCCTTTAGTTTTTCAGCACAATTCTTACGGTTCAAGCGGTCCAACGAACCACCTGACCCCTGGGGGGGAAAAAAAATAAAGCCTTTGAAAACTGTCGAGCGGCAGCAGTTTTGTTCTCACTTTTCCAAATTCTGAGCCTGAAAAATGTGACTTCCCCCCCTGGAGTCAGTTCAATTTCACTCTCTTTCAGTTGTGAAGTTTCAGTGACCCAGCTGCATGGCTGCGAGGTTGACAATGATCCAGAAAACACCAGTCCAGTCTGTGGACGGTTGATTTGAATCGCAGTGGACAGGAGACTAAACGGACACCGTCACGGAGGCTTCTCTCTTTCTCTTTTTTTCACAGCCTTCCCCGCCACGCAAATATGCTAATATTTGTTTGCTTGATTTCCATTTAAATTGACAGGAGCTGTGTATAAACAGCTGTTTTGTGTGTGTGCGTGCGTGTGACTGTGTGTGTGTGTGTGTGTGTGTGTGTGTTCCTAAGGGGCCGGCATCAAAAAAACAAACACTGGCAAAACAGCCATCATATTAATGAGGGCTTACGGCAATATTTGAGTCTGATAAATCTTTTTTGCAAATCTGAGTACAAGTTAATTAAAAGTTAAAAGGAAAAGGAAAAGCAAACCTGGCAGCCAGCAGCTTTACATGCGCGAGGAAAAGGATAAAGACGACGCCTTCATACTTCTGAGTAAGATAACAGTCACAAAACAAATCTGTCACTGCTGAGATGCAGAAGTTCAATGAAGGTTTTGGTTAATCGCAATCACAGATTTTCAACAAAGTGATTGTTTTGTCAAATTATATTTATTGCCGTGAGAGAACAAAACAGAACAGTTTCCAAGTTGATGCAAAGACATCCATTTTTAGCGATTTTACAATTCAACAATTTACAATACAACTCAAAACACACATTGTTGAATTCTCTTGAATTTTTCTGCACTTTTCCAAATCTGATGCTTTTTAAACCTCCATCTTTTCACAGATTCCATTTAACCTGATTGTTACCGGCACAGCACCTGCGTCTATTTTCTGTTTGCTACCACTTAGCTTTGAATGCTAATGGTCATGCTTGTTTTTTTGGGCACAAAAACAAAGAAGAAATAAGCTCCTTAACATCCGGCCACCCAGTTTAGAAAAGTCGGGCGTCAACATTTTCTGAAAAATACATTTGGTTGAGCCATCTCGATGACATTGTGGCAGTTTGCACTAAGCTGGACCTGTTAGCATGCTAACCAGCCAGCCATCATGGTAGCAGTTCAGTCTTGCCTCAAGCACATTGTTTCTCAGGTCGTAAATAATTAGACTGAATGAATTGTTTGATTGAAAAAGGAGCTAAATGCCAGTTGCATTGGCTCGTTAGTTAACTTTAAAATGTCTGAATCCAATTTTTCCCCATGTGGTTGCTCATTCCATTGTTTTGAACAAGGCGGTATTTGAGGTACTACCGAACAATTTCGGACCCAACTGAAGGAAACCCATCCTTGAAATGAAATGATTCAACCAGTACGCAATAATTGAAAAAAATGTACTACGTTAATTTTCAGTATGCCAACTTGCAAATGTAATATTTTTTTTATTTATTTAGCATTATAGCTGCCTAAGCCCGGCCTCTTTCACATCTGTATGTCCACACCACTCTGGAGAGCCGTGTGGTTTTCCGATGCCGTGACTATCCCATGACGGCGCAGCGCTGCAAGTAAAATTAGACACCTTTTAATGGGTAAACATGACTCACATTTGCAAGTACGCCCGAGCATAGTGGCACCGTCAGCATCTTCCAAAACAGAGGGGAGGGGTTGAGGGTGGGTGGGAGGGGGGGGGGGGGTTCTCATCTGAACCAAAGACTGAAAATAAAGATGGACGGAGTCACCGGCACCTTCTCCGAGGTCCACAGTGTTACTGCCCAGTCAGCGTCATCTAAAGGTCAGACAGGTGCGCCGACGTTAAAACCATCCGCTTTGACTGACAGGCTGCAACCTGCCAATCAAAACTGTCGGATGCAAAATTGGACTGAAATAGACATGAAGCCTCCTCAGTCTACAACTTCAGACTTCAAAATGTTTTAGTATTAAAGTATTATATCATGTTCTACCTTGAGGGCATTTACCTTTGAGTCACTTTGCAACCAGATTTGTCGACCCTTGCTGGCCAAATCGCATATTGCAAGTTTTGAGCTATTCTGTATTAGTTTCATTTTTGAGTCTCGGAGACTTTGTCCATCTTTTGTTTCCAGTCTGTGACTGGACCACGTGTTTTTTCTCTCTCGTTTTCTGTGTGTGTGTGTGTGTGTGTGTGTGTGTGTGTTAATGGTCGCAGTTCGTAGCTGTGAGCACTGTCCACGCGGAGGAGGCGCCTTTAGTCTGGGTACAGGATGAAGCCGGAGAAGGTGCTGTACTTGTTGTTGTTGCCCCCGTGAGCCTTCCCGCCGTCCAGCTTGACGTAAATCTCGTCGCCAGAGTCCAAGTGCAGCACGGCGCTGTTGCTGGCGTAGTCGTAGTTCTGGTCGGCGTCCTGGGCGATGGCGCTGGCCCGCACCTTGTTTATGAGAAGACAGACCAAAAAAACAACAACAAACAAACAAACTGAGTTTTAAGGGGGAAAAAAAACCCCTAGTCATTTATCTCTCAGGGATGAATCAACCCCTTTAATAATCTGCGTAAATTATCAGGAATAACAATGTAAGTGGAGAACAGCCCTCAGGGCTCGTTCGGGTCGCTCTGCTGTTGCTAAGCACTGATTCATGCGGCTGAATGAGAGCCTTTCTGCGTTTACGCACGGACGTCGACTCGCGCAAACATCAGAGGACACGCCCGGAAATATCACGTGCATTACTTAGGGGTCATTAAGCATAAATAATCGTCATAAATAATTTTAACAAAGAGCAGCTGTTGGGGGGGAGGGGCAACGACCGCCTCAGGAGGAAACGTGAAAGGATGCGCAGTTTTGAATGTAGTGTGGGGTTCATTACCGCACTTCAAGCGCGAGCTCACCTGTCCGTTCTTGCACAGGTCCGCCCACATGCTCGTGCCGTCCCCGCCGCGCATCAGCACGTGGTATGTGAAGAAGTAGATCCCGGACACCTGGCAGGTGAACTTGCCCGTGCTCGCGTCGTAGTGGTTCCCCAAGTTTGTGATGACGTCGTCGAACTTGAGCACCTCGTAGCCCTCGTGCGGGTTCTTGAGGCCGACGTAGAAGGCGATCCGGTACCCGTGACCGGTGAAGTTCGTGCCCTCGGTGTCGCCCTCCGCGCGCCCCGCGACACCGCTCGCGGCGTGCGGGGAGAATTTCCCGCCGCTGCCGCGTTCCCCCGGCGGGCCCCTGGGACCGGGGTCCCGGCTCCCAGGGGCCCCGTGCGCCCTGCTTGCCCGGTCGCCCGGGCTCCCCGCGGGTGCCCTGCGCCATGGGCGGCTGCGGTGGCGCCGCCGCGCCACCCTTGACGTTCTGGATCACCTCCATGGCGGGCGCGCCGCCCGGCTTGACGGTGTAGGGGTCGCACACCATCCGGCAGGTGCCCATCATCTCGTAGTAGTGCGCGGAGGTGCCCGAGTTGCGCAGCAGCAGGAGCGGGACGGCGACGGCCAGAGCCAGCAGAACCATCGCGGCGGCGGAGACCAGGAGCACCACCGGCCGCTTCCTGCGCACGGTCCGGGGTTCAGGGGGCGGCGGGAGATCCGTGGAGCTGCTCTGCAGGGCGGGGGCGGGCGGCAGGATGATGGGGGGGAAGTCAGTCAAGCGCGCATCTCTCGGCCGAGACCCTCCTGATCAGCCTCCGGGCGCCCTGGCTGCGAGCGCGCGAGAGCCCGTGGCTGGATGGTTGGATGTGTGTGCGCGCGCGGGCAGCTGTGGCCAGACGTCAAAAAAGAAAAAAAAAAAAAGGAAAAAAAAAAAGAAGCTGCGTGGGATGATACCCGGAAGCTGCGGCAGAGACCTTCAAAATAGAACGGGGCATGTGCAGCTTTAAAATTACTACGCAAAAAAAAAAATTAAAGAAAAATCAAATAGCGTTTTGAAATAAAGTACGAAGTATAGTAATACGAAATCTTAAATACATAAGAACATATTAATGTAATTGCAATTAAAGGGTCATGAAGTGCTTTCATATTTTAAAGAATATATAAGGAAGATATCAGGATATATTTAAGGTCTAACTAAACAGTTGTGATAGAAAATGTGTGGGTGGATGGGACTTCACACACATATAAAGTTCATTGTATATCTTTTTCTTTCTTTTCCTTGCTTGGTGAATGTCTCTTATTTGGGTTCCTGTTGTCAAAGTGAGATTTCTTACAGAAAACATTTCCGATGACTTCAATCCCACAATGTGGATAAATTGAGCATGAATGAGACAACTGTATAAAAGATTAGGCACAATGCAGCTTCTTTTGCAGCAACCTGTTGTCGGCAGGGCTTTAATTTTTGAATACATCGTAGGAAGTGGGTGGTTTCAGTTTGTTGAACTTGACCGACGGAGCAGCTTGTGCGTAAAGTTGAAATCTGCGTATCATCGTATTCTAAAAATCAAAAATGACATCAAATATTCAATGTGGTTCAGCAACAGCATCACCGGGATGAATCTTTGCCCACTTTTGCACGTGCATATTTATCCTGCTCTGTGTTATACACTGTAAATAAATAAATAGCAATTTAATCCTTCAGTCCTCCATCAAAAATCATTAACCTCAGTCTCCATTTCCAAGACCAGGGGTTCAAGTCACAAAAACGTTCTTTTCATTTAGCGTTAAAATCCCATTTATTGCCAAACATCTCATTGTGGACCTTTATACCTCACGCGTCACATCACACCTCTTAAAAATAAATAATTTCTCTGTGAAATCAATGTAGATCCTAGACTTTGGCGGATAAACACATGATCCAAATAATTTGGGCCATGAGGACGGCGGCGGGGGTGTTTTCAAAGTCGAAACCAATGGCTGAGGGCAGGAACTCGGATGACGAAATGTATTGGTCACTTCACACACACACACACACACACACACACACACACACACACACACACACACACACACACAGGGAGGGAAGAGAGCAGCCACCCGAGGTTACAGCGGCTAATATATGCATGGCGTGGACTCTTTTCAACACCTGCAGCTCTAAGTTTGGGCGCTGCGGGGACGTTTGACGTCTTGTTCCTGGAGGTGCAGGCCCTCGCATCTAAATTCTCCTGCTAGACATTCCCGCTGTGCGCTGGCAATCATCACTCTATTGCATACAGATTTTTCTTGTCTTTTAGCCTTTTTGTGTGTGCGTGTTTTTTTTCTCTCTGGTGTCGCCTGTCCGTCGAATTAGATGTTGGTTGTTTTTAAGCTTCCGCAACCTTTTTAAGGCACTAAATAAGGAGATTGGGGGAGAAACGGATGTATTGATTCAAGTCCTCGACCCCCTCAAAATTTCCCTGAAGGAGTCGAGGAGGAGAAAAACGAGAAGACTTGCGCACCGGGAGCTAAGCACCTGGAATTGGAGCACAGGCCACACATCCACAACAAGGCTTTAGAGCTCAGGGCGATGTGGAGAAATCTTCAGATGCTGCAGACGGGGCTTAGCTGGAGCCCAGTGGCCACACTGCAAGACCACCGCCCCCGCGCTCCACCACCCCCCACACATACCCCCTCCACCCCCACCCGGCAATTTTCAACTTGTAGCCGGCTTAGCTTTAACTCCCCTCAACACGGCTCCCACTGAGCTGTTGATATTTGAAGGTGAGACGGAAGTCGTGGGCCGACATTGCTGCAGATCTTTTTTTTTCGTCGGGCGCACATTGGCTATTCCCCGACCGTTGCTTTGTGTTCGTGCAGCGCTCTCACCGGGAACTACCCTTTCCTAAGTCTTAATATGTGTGTCACGCCTGTAATTGATAAAGAGCCTCGGGAAAGAAAGCCAAACAGGTGTTTCAACGGCCACAATTTTTAACCAGCTCTTATGGTCCTGACACACTGGGAGCGAATTTGCGAGGCAAATAATTTGCCTTTTTAAAAAACCTCTTGAAGTCAATGCAGCCTTCCACACCAGCAGTCGAATTTTGCGGAGGTGAAAAGGCGAACAGCTACAACACCTCTGACCAGTCAAAACTATGTTAGCATGTTGATGACGTGACATCAAAACTTTCCTGGCTGCATCAGCCCTAGTCTCTCCAAACGTGGAGCCAGTTGACAGAGTAGTCCTTCAAATTCAAATGTCCATCATAAAATTTAAGCACCTGGATCGTCGTGTTGAACTCACCCATCTCCTCTCTCAAGAACAATATTGGGTGTACCGAAAGACTTCTTTTCTTTTTCTTTTTCAATTAAACCATCGCCAGGACATCATCACTTGAGGATGTAGTCGACTCCATTGTTTCTCCTTCGGCAAAAGGAAAGAAGGCCAGACTTTATTTGCTGTAGCGAATTCTACACGCATATTTGCCTCGCGCGAGGTGAGCACAGGAAAAATGAGCATTTTCGCGTCGCTTATGTGCATAGCCTGGCCTGTTGGCCAGTGTGTAAGGGCCTTTAGAAAGCACCGATAATGGGGAAGCCAAAGTTGATGGACAATCTACTTTAACGTGACAAACCAATGACATTTTATCCAACGAAAATGAGCCAGTGAAATGAAGGCGACAGCATGCTGTTCTCTATTCTTCTATTTCTGCAAGAAATACCATCTAACTGCAGTTTGACTGCTGCTGCCACAAAATCTACGCTAATCTCCTTTGCGCTAGCTAGGCTCCCTTTCACTTCCTGCCTCCCTTCCTCATTTCCTGGGGCTTCTTACAGTGAAGCTTGCAACGGTTGTACTCATCGTTCATCACAACTGAAAAGATGCTGGTGGAAAGTGGAAACAATATAGACTGAAATTTGAACGAGTTACTCACAAACGAGAACCCGGTTAACATTTGAGTCATTTGAGTCACTCTGTCAGTCCAAGCGGTCGCACAACAGTGACCCGGTAAAATGACTCACAAGTTCCCTACGATTCGTTCAGGAGTCTTGTCATTCCAATTCGGTGCACGTTCAAGACTGTCGGAGGTCGGACGCGGTTCAGAGTTGAAATCTGGGGGAGCCCGCGCAAAAATAATGAGTCTACACAAGGGCAAATGAGAGGTTGTTCAGTTCCCTGAGTCTGCTCCACGGGTGCAGATAATGACCTCGGCCCGGGATTAGTACAGTGAACTGTGTATGTAGGCGAGGGTGAGCCACGCACGGCAAAATGTCCACATTATTGCGCTGCAGCTGCGGTAGGATGCGACACCCCCTCCCCACACACACACACCCCGGGGCGTTGCCATTTCAGTAGACTGCTGCTGTGTCACTCGCACGGCGGTGAGAGCGACAAATCAGCGCGCCCAAAAACATGATCCACGTGAAAGCGCTTTGTTGTGTTTACCCTAATGGACGGGGGATGAGGGAAGGGGGGTGGGGGAGTGGGAGACATGAGTGACTCACTGACACAGCGTTTTTGGCATGCGTGGGACACACAATGCAATCTTCAACACATTGTTAAACTACACAAATCAGAGCATTCTGAGCATGTCGCTAATGAGAAGCTGTGTTTTTTTCTGTACTGAAAGACCTAATTGTTACTCTCCATCCCTACAGGATGCCTTGAAATTGATGCAGGATGAGGCACCACAGTGTGCTTAACCACTGGGTGGCGATATATTTACTTTTGTTCTTAAAATACAAAGAGCCGTCTTTTTGTCGACGACACCGACGACACTTGTCCCCCGGGGTTTTGTTCTATATTTCGGAGAGACCCTGTTGTTTGTTTACTTATCCTATTTTTTTTTTTTCTTTTTAGTTTCTTTCGTATTCTAGTGTTGGGAAATGTGATTCTTTTTTTCTGACTCAAGATGAAACGAGTCACCCGCCAAAAGGATTCGGAGGGTTTTTGAGTCATGTGAGTCTGGCAACCGAAGTGTGCGGTTTGTGTTATGCTTTTTGTCACAGTTAAATCTCATTGTGGCTCTGACCAGCCAGGTACAATTCAAGTGGAAGCTTTGTGGTTATCTTTTTGGAGACAACGACACCCTTATCCGCCCAGATCAGGGGTGGCCATACTTTTCACTGGTGGGCCACAATGGGTTCTAAAGTTTGACAGAGGGGCCGGAGCAGGAGCAGATGGATGGAGTGTTTTGGTGAGCCACCTCATTGGAGAAAAAATATATCAATGGGATATGTAGAAAACATGTTGCTTTAATGTCAATTGAAAATGAACAGAAGTGTTGCAACAAAATTTTCATTTTCTTTGAAGTCCTCTTTGTTTAAGCGACTTTAAACACTGAAAAAAAACAAATGAAATGCAGCTTTTTTTTCCCAGTACTAACAGTTACTGCTATTTAAAAGTAATTTAGAGGTATGTTATTCTTCAAGATATCAACATCATCACTTTGGCAGAAAACGCCAGAACTCAGGGAAACTACAACATTGATGAGGTTAATTCATATAATTTCAAGTTCGACGGGCCGGATGAAAACGTTTATTGTGCCACATGTGTCCCCTGGGCTGTAATTTGCCCGTGCCCGGCCTAGATTCACCGGGTTTACCATTTCATAACAGGTGGTCTGTAGCAAAGAAGGAAAAGCATTTTAATAGCAATCTCAAACTAAACACGCGGCAAAAACACGCTCCCGAGCTGCAGGCGGCACCTTGACGAGGCGTTGCAGCATCAGCATCCTGTCGGAGCGCGTGGCCTTAATCGCCGGGGCCAAACCGACGACACCTTGACACAGAAAACCAACGTCTTCCTCCATTTAGTGTTCTGACAGTGAGGTCCTGACGGTGTATTAACGGAGGTCGGCCGCACCCGTCCCGCTCAGGCTAATCGCTTGTGACTGCGTCCACGTCTCACTGTCACACTTGCTCTCCATTAGATCTGCCTTGTCCACCATTTAATTTTCCAGCCGAGACGCGTTCAAAGACGATACTTGTCCCCCGGGGTTTTGTTCTATATTTCGGAGAGACCCTGTTGTTTGTTTACTTATCCTATTTTTTTAATTTTATTTCTTTTTAGTTTCTTTCGTATGTTTTGGTTTTTGTATCCCTTTTATTTTCTTATTTTCTTTCATGTTCGAAATAAATAAATAAATAAATAAATCAAATCAAACCCTCCCATGTATGTTGGGTTGTCCAGCTGAGATCTGCCCCCTGTTGGAATCGGGGATCGATGTGACTAAGTGCAACTGATGGGTTTAAGAAAAAAAAACTCAAGAAATCCCTGCTAGTGGACAATCTCCAAATGAGTTTTGCGTGTCAGGGTCTTGTGACCCCGGAGCGGCTGTGTCCGAAACGCTGGGGCCATATGGGAGCGACAGAGTGGGGTGGAGAGGTGGAGGGGGGACAGCACGAAGCGCCGTGGCGTGACACTGATGCAGTGCTGCGACGCCGCAGGGACTCAACCTTTTTGCAAGTGGCAAGGGCAGCCATGATGAAGCTGTGTTGGCAGTTTGTAGCCTGCAGGCAGGCCTTTTTGTGGCATGTTTTTTTTTGTTGCTTTTCAAACATACATACTAGTCCCAGAGGTGTTGAGTGACAGCACACTGAGTAGATTATTAAAATACATATACAGTATATATGTTCTGTGTGAGTATTCATATATGAATGTATGTATATATATTTATATATGTATATATATATATGTATTTATATGTATATATATATATATACATATATAAACATATATGTATATATATACATATATATATATATATATATATATATATATATATATATATATGTATTTATATGTATATAATTTGCATAATATATGTTATAGATTTTTTCCTGAAAACATAATTAAGAAAAAAACTAATAAAAAAAAAAAAAAGTCTTTAAAAGGAACTGTTTCATTTGATTCAATTTAATAGGAATACAGAAAGAATAGAATTATAGAATTTATGGTGTGTTCAGTTTGTGCATGATGATTTTGAAAAGTAACTAGGTAAAGTAATTAGTAAAATAACTAATTACTTTTGAAAACAAGTAATCAGTAAAGTAACTGGATTACTTTCTTGGATAAGTAATCAGTAGTTAGTAACTAATTACAATTTCCAAGTAACTTGACCAACACTGTTTATCAGAAGGACTCACTTGAAGAGGCTTTGTCAACTGCCTCTGTTGAGCCCGTTGGCTTCATTTTTATCTGACGCTCACACGTGGTGGAGAGTTGGGCGGGGCTTCGGGACGCTACGTCACTTATCAGGAAGAGGCGCACGCTCCGGGGAAGGCGACGCTGGGCAGCGCGCACGGTGAGTCTTTTGAACTGCTTTAAGTTCAGAAACGGCTCCGTTTGACTATGAAAATTGATGTGTGACATATCGGCTGCCGTTCCTTCATTCGCCCTAATAACGGCTGGCTGGCGCGGTGCGGGTCGCGTGGAGCAACTTAGAGGTCCCTCGAGTTCAGCCAAGGACGAGGAGGCAGCGACTCTTCGAAGCGAAAGTTAACTTTGTTTTCCGTGGAAATTTAAAGTGTTACGCCTGCTTTTTTTTTTTTTTTTCCCAGTTTATTTGAGCTCACGCAACGTAACCAGAAATACCAGTCCGGAACTGCGGCCGCTGTTAACGGCAAGCTGGAAATGCGGACGTTTCCCACAGTACCAGGCAGCTCGGGATTCTTTGGGTAGCTTAACCGCTAATGTTCTTGACTTTTACGGCCCAGTGAGCACAACAGCAACAGCAGCAGCAGCGTCGTGTCGGCCGAGTGATGAGTGGTTGGCTGACTCGTCTGTTTAATATGCATCATGCGTTGTCGTTCGCTTGTTTGTTTTTATGATAGTCACGTCTTCCTGGCAAAGACGTGTGGACGAGTAGCTGCTCTGCTCCCATCCTTATTATTATGGGATGGCCGCTCATTGGTCTGACAGTGCAGGGATACAGATGTAGGACATGCCGGTGGAGATGCAAGCGCTCTTAATGGCAGAGAGGGACAAACCTCAGCATCCCTCCGAGCAGCCGCTTTAAAGAAATGTATGTCATAATCAGCGCGTTTCAGAAAGTCATTCAGCATTTCTTCTTCTTCTTCTCCTCCTCCTCCTTCTTCTTTCAGCGTCTCAAGTCACCATGCCTGACGACATGTCGAGGCCCCTAATCCGAGATGATGGAGGAGCAGCAGGAGGAGAAGGACGAGGAGGCGGCTCCAGGCGCCTGGAGGCCTCGCTGTCCGACCCCACTGACCCGCTCGTCGGCATCCTTGGCACGGGCGACTTCTCCCGCTCGCTCGCGCAGAGGCTGCTGGCTGCTGGCTACCAGGTGGTGGTGGGGAGTCGAACCCCAAAGCGCTTCGTGGCTCTGTTCCCCGAAGAGGTGGAGGTATGAAACACACACACACACAGTGACACATGACATGCGTTTAAACCCAGCCGTGTAATTGGTGTTTCCATTTCACCCACAGTGATAATTATGCATTTACTCCGACGGGCTCTAATGGTTGTTGTTGTTAGCCTGTGGAGAAGCCTGACAGATAATTGTTGCCAAAGACTTTGGGAGCCGGTGGTGGTGGGAGGGGTTGGAGGCGGGGCCAGCATAAAGCTGTTTCACAGACAGCCAAAAATAAATAAATAAATTAATTAAAAAATTCTCTTGTTGCTGTCAGCTACAAACTGGAACCCGCATGAGTTGGAGGAAATAAGACATTTCATCTACCGTTTGAAAGTGTGGGGTCAATGACTCACTTCTGCGTTGAACTGTATTATAACCAGCTTCATGAAATAATCCACTGAAATGCTCCAAGAACATTCCTAGTGCCTGAACATCAGTAAGGATGTGCTGAACGCCTACGGGATGGCTTTGAGAGTTGCTGCCCTGAATGTGGAATTGAATGTGTTTTTACAGAATGAATATCAGGTGTGTAATATGTGGCCATCATTACAGAAATGGAATGATTTAAAATTGCTTAAAAAATAATGTGAACATTTCTGAAACAAAGCTTCATATTACAACGACACTTTAAACCATAACAGCATAAACAAAGCCATCATACTTTTATATTTTTTGGCTCTTTAAAACAGCCGACTGTTATTGTGTTCACACTTAATTCTCTGTCACTTTGAATGAAACACTGGAAATGTTTTTTGTTAAACACTAAAATGTCCCCATACTTGTCAAGCTTGTTTTTTTTTTGCTCACTCGTAATAATGGCAGAGCATTCAAGATTATTATTTCATGAATCTGGTTATAATGGTGTCC
The DNA here is from genome assembly GCA_009823395.1 of Thamnaconus septentrionalis. NCBI lineage: Eukaryota > Metazoa > Chordata > Actinopteri > Tetraodontiformes > Monacanthidae > Thamnaconus > Thamnaconus septentrionalis. Next base: position 29,749,433 of record CM020501.1, on the reverse strand, counting down.
AATGTGCAAATAAGTCTCGAAAATTTTGAAGTGTACATGCTGGGAAATTGAGGCGTGGCAGTCATTTCTTATCACTAGAGGACAGCCAATGAGAGCTCGGAACATTGCGTTAAAACCTTGCACAGCGCCACAATTCTTAAATGGTTGACTTTGGATCCAGGTGACGTCCCAGATGGAGGCGGTCAGCCAGGCCGACCTGGTCTTCGTGGCCGTCTACCCTGAGCACCACTCCACAGTGGCGCCGCTCAAGGCGGCGCTCGCCGGCAAGACGCTGGTGGACGTGAGCAACGGCCTGCGGCTCAGCCGCGACGGGCCGTCCAACGCAGAGCTGCTGGCTGACATTTTCCCCGAGAGCTGCGTGGTCAAGGCCTTCAACACCGTGTCGGCCTGGACGCTGCAGACGGGGCCGCGGGACGGCAGCAGGCAGGTGCGACTGCAGACATGGTCATCGACCATCGCTGGTCTTCATTTATTGATTTATCTTCAGATTGAGGGCAATTAACTTTCCAGTCAGACCTGTCCAAAGCAGGTCATTTGGAGAGGAGACGGCGACATCAAGTGGTCACATTTTAGATTGCAGCGCTCTTTCCCTCCCTCTGCCCCTCCCTCTCCTGAGTTTGCCAGTGAGCTACGGTGGCCTGCGCACACAAACCTGGATGCTTTGTCCACCTTCTTCTTTGTTGGTTTATTTGCAAACTCGCGAGTGTTCACCCTAAATACAAAACTGCTGGATTGTCCACACTGGGCTTCCTTAGAAATATGGCGGTGCAAGATGGCACTGATACAGATTGCTCTATGTATGTTCTTATATGTATCTGTATAAAAGTCGTTCGATGGTAGGAAAACCGAATTACTTTTATTGTACTGCAAGTATACATTTTTATTGATGTATTTGTGTGCAGTATATGAAGCTTTTACCAATATAAAAATAGCTAATCAGACCAAATTCTACACACTGGACCTTTTAAAAGACTCAATAAAAGGTACACAAACTTTTTCTGACAACAAGAAAGACAATACTAACACATTAAGAGGTGAAATACACAATAGGTTAAGAGTAAACTACAGTAAAAACAGAAGGAACAGCAGATAAAAGAAAAGGTTAAAAGACTCAATAAAAGTTTGATAGAAAGGTGCACAAAATGTTTCTGCTGATGCTGATGGGAGTTGAGTTTTTTCAGCAGACGTGCCCGGGTGTATTTTTGTGGCCGTGTCCTCCAGGTTTTCCTGTGCGGCGACAGCCTTCAGGCCAAGAGCTCTGTGGCGCAGCTGTGCCGCCGCCTGGGCTTCGTCCCCGTGGACGTGGGCCTGCTGTCCTCCGCCCTGGAAGTGGAGAACCTCCCCCTGCACCTCTTCCCCTGCTGGCGCGCCCCGCTGCTCTGCACGCTGCTGCTCTTCGCCTTCTTCTACGCGTACAACTTTGCCCGCGACGTCCTGCAGCCCTACGTGACGCAGGGGAAGAACGTCTTCCACAAGATGCCCATAGAGACGGTGAACGTCACCCTGCCCTCGACCGCCCTGGTCCTGCTGTCGCTGGTCTACCTGCCCGGCCTGTGCGCCGCCGCCCTGCAGCTGTGCCGGGGCACCAAGTACCGCCGCTTCCCCGGCTGGCTGGACCGCTGGCTGCAGCGCCGCAAGCAGCTGGGCCTCTGCAGCTTCCTGTGCGCCGCCCTGCACGCCGTCTACAGCCTGGTGCTGCCCATGAGGAAGTCGGCCCGCAACAAGCTGCTCGCCATGGCGCTGAAACAGGTAGGTGGAGATTTTACGCCTCCGGGATATTTTTTCTTTTTTCTTTTGCTTTTCTTCCATACATACTAGTCGCCGAGCTGTTGAGCAGCAGCAGCAAAGTGAACACATTCTTAATATACATATACAGTAGGTGTGTGTCTGTGTGTGTGCGCACTCAAAACTTGTTAAAGCTTTGAGTCTGATGTCACAATGGCAGAATGTTTCCTGTTCACTCAAAATACTCAGTCTGAACTTGTCTGCCTGCCTGTCTGTCTGTCTGTCTGTCTGTCTGTCTGTCTGTCTGTCTGTCTGCCTGCCTGCCTGCCTGCCTGCCTGTCTGTCTGTCTGTCTGTCTGTCTGCCTGCCTGCCTGCCTGCCTGCCTGCCTGCCTGCCTGCCTGCCTGCCTGCCTGCCTGCCTGCCTGTCTGTCTGTCTGTCTGTCTGTCTGTGTCTACGCTACCGTCCAAAAGTTTGGGGTCACTGACTCATTTGTGCATGGAGCTCCATTGAAACCAGTTTCATGAAATAAACTAGTGGAAGGCTTAAAGACATGACTAGTACAGGAAAGTCAGTCAGGATGTGCTGAACACATGTGGGATGGCTGTCTTGAATGTCTGATTGAATGTGATTTTCAGAGAATAGATACAAGTGTGCAATATGCAGCCATTGTTAGAGAAGTTGAACGCTTTAAAATTGCTTAAAAAGTTTTTTTTTTTTTTTGAAAAAAGTGTATAAAATATTTCTAAAACAAAGCTTTGTATAATAATCACCCTTGGTTGTGTGTGCTAAACCACCTAAGAGTAAACAAACCAACACCATGGTTTATATTTTAGCCTCTTTTAATTAGTTATGGTAATTGTTTTTTATGTTTTTTATTCACTAAAATGCTCTGATCCTGACTGATTTTCTTGCTCTCATAATGACCGTAGAGCACGCAGATCATTTTTATTTTTACATAAAGCGGGTTATGACAGAGTTGAATGCAGAAAGGAGTCAGGGATCCCAAACGTTTGAACGTATTTAAATAAAAAAAAACTCGAATTGCAATGGCTGTGATAGTTTTTGCTGTGTGCTGCTGCCCAGGCGTCCGGCGCGGCCGAGTCCTATTCCGAAAGCGAGGTGTGGAGGATGGAGCTCTACCTCTCGGTGGGCATCATGGCCCTCGGGCTGCTCTCTCTGCTGGCCGTGACCTCGCTGCCCTCGGTGGCCAACGGCGTCAACTGGAGGGAGTTCAGCTTCATACAGGTACACACATGCAGACACAACATGCACACACACACACGCGCGGCCTTGTGCCACGCTTGACGTTTCCGCTCGTCTCAGACGAGAGGATGACGAGAATGAAAGGCGAGTGGCGGGCTCAGATTTGACGGCCGGCCGGCGCTCCGGCCCCCCCGAGGCGTCATCGCGCTGACGAGCAGACAAGACGCGCCGTCTCCTGCGTGGTCACATGATCGTACTTGGAGACGCCGCGACACCTCAGCTGCCTCACATTTAGCCTCAAAGCTGTGACCCAACCACCAGGCGGGAAGTCACACACTTGCTCTCCACTGTTCACTGCAACTCGGAACCCAGTCTCCTGATTGGCTGTCAGATTGATGTCATGGCTGTCTGATTCTAATTATCATGAGCAGTGTTTTTATGAGTATATTTCATCAGAGCCTTGTTTTATTCCCAGTTATCCAGCATCCGTAGAGGCTGCTGATTTTAAAAAATGTTCTTTCCAATCAATTGAACTATTATGTCTTAATTGTTTTGGCTTCATCAAATTCAAATAAAATATACTTACTGATCGGAAGTTTTCCCTTTTCATAGCAGTGAAGCAAAAGTGACATATAATGATATACGCTAAAAAGTGACAAGAGTTTTTTTCCCCCCTTCTTCTAAATGAGGATTTATTGAAACATAAGTCACGAAAATGGTCTGTTATTATTCAGGAGGGTTGACGGATTTGGCTGCTGCAGCTTCAGGAACAAATTAAAAGAAAAAAAAAAAGCATTTTAGGTTATTGGAGGCCACTCTGCATTCAGACACGTTGCCACCGCTCTCCCTCCACGGCCTCGCGCACAGTTGACCTTGAGCTGCTGCCTGTAATTAGCGGCGCCTGTTGCCGTCGCTACAACGTGACTTGGCCAGGTTCTCCCGGGTCGGCCCAGCTGGGTCAGAGTATTTCCTCTGGCTCTGGAGTACCCGCCGCCCTGCGGTGATCTGACGGCCCTAGATCTATCTGATCATCGGATCCAGAGTGTGGCTTCTCAACCTTCTCCCACCTGCCTCCCGCAGTCCACCCTGGGGTACTGCGCCCTGACCATGGCCACCCTCCACACGCTGCTCTTCGGCTGGGGCCGAGCCTTCGACCCGGCCCAGTACCGCCTCTTCCTGCCTCCCACCTTCACGCTGGTGCTGGTGCTGCCCATGGCAGTGCTGCTGGGCCGCGCCGCCCTCCTGGCGCCCTGCGTCGCCGCCCGCCCTCGGCCGGATCCGCCGCGGCTGGGAGGTGGGGCGCCACGTCCGCTTCACCCCGGCCGAGGACGGCCGTCGCCAAAACGGGCTGGAGGAAGTCAGCCAAGTGTGAGACGGACTTGAGTTCCCCGGGAGGGAAGTGTGTTAAAGCCAACCTCGTTGGGTGGTACAGTCACGTTGAGTTACACACTGTCGGGATGTATGGACGGCTCAGCTGGGAGTGTTGAGTCGTGAGTGCTTAGATTGCTGGTAGGTCACTAGTTTAAAGCGTTGCACTATCGCTGGTAATGAGTAGGTATTCTCTGCGTTAATTTATTATTCTATTTTAATTTACGAGCTGATGATACCGGAAACGGCTCCACAGCTGAACCTGTTGAACTCCTGGCTTCATTTATGCAAGCAGCCCCACGCTGCACTTGTAATGAACCTGCCAAAGTCTGTTGTTTGCTTCAACAGCTGAAGTGGCGCCAGCGGACTTTTTGTACAAGTCTGTGATTGAATCCCCCCTCTGCGCACTCGGCAGCCCTGTCCATTCCCCTCCCGCTCATGTCTTTCTGAACTTCCGGTGGCGTTCAATAATACAATGCTATACAATACAATCAGACAATGTGCATTGAAGACATTGCTATTATCATGTTCAAAAGCTGTCCAAAAAACGTTTTTTTTTTTGTTTTTTTTAATGTTCTTCCGGTCTCAGCAGATTTTCATAGCGACTTTTGAAGTTTTGGAGATGCAGCAAAATCGAGGCTTCCTCTTAAAATAGCCAAACAGTCGCGCAAATTGGAGGGAAATTACTCACTGAATGGAAAAGAAGAGTTACAAGCGACACTGGCTTCCTGTTCACGCTGGGCAGAATTTTCATTTCCTTCACACCGGTGATACTTGTTCTAGGTATTTCTGTGTACTTGTAGTTTGTTTTGATTTATATATTGTGCTGTAGGTCAGAAGATGCAACAAAAAAGCATCGAGATAAAATACGACAAAATAAGACGATGAAAATAGCCAGGAAGGAGTGAAGTAAAAAAATTAAAATCTTCACTGTTATTTGCCTTTCTCACCTCTGTGGTGCCTTGAGTTCCCTCTCCAAATCTGACCAGACTCCTCCTTAACTTTCAAACAGTGTTGGTTTGCCTCCTCTCCAAAGAGCTACAGAATTCAGTTTCTGATAATGTAAATGCAAGTGACTCTGTCAGCTTTTACACAGCCTTTGCTACCTAGCATAGCACTGCCTGTTTTTTTTTTTTTTTTTTTTTAAAATGCCAACTCCAACATAGTGTTGTGTTTATTAGTGTTCTGTGTGTCTAGAGATGATTCTTTTGTCTACCTGTCAAATTAAATCCAAGTTTATAATAAGAATTTAAAATTAAACAAAAAGATTGCAAAGTGAATGAATGTTCTGGAGCCAAGTCATTTTGTTGTAGTTGTGCCTTCAGTAATATTAAAAATGTTTGATTGTTTGTTGGTTTTCATCCGTTAAAATAAAAGGCTGAAATAAATACATGAATAAATATAAGCTACCTAATGAATTAATCCCTCAAACGACAGGCCCATCACGCCCGCCTTTAGATCATAGAGCAAGGTGGAAATTAAAAGAGGCGTTAGGCTGACATCTAGCGGCGATGACGATTAACCCCTTCGAGCCTAAAACGTGCATATGCTGCCATCTAGTGACGAGAAAGTAGACTGCTCACTAAAAGTCGAGAGACATGAAACGATTTGACACTATCTCATGAAAGTATGGCATTCAGTTGGAAGCATGGAAGTAATATTTTGAAGAAGGTTGGAATAAGTTCAATATGGAGGTTTCAAAAGGTGCTTCCCGGAAGTTCCCCCACAAGCCGAGTATGTCCAACTTTTCTCTGCAAGAGTCGCGTCCCCTCCGAACAGGAAGACACATTTACCTCGACGCGGAACTTCCCGACGGAAACAACCAGGAAGAACGAACGTGTGGGGAAAACAGGCCCCGACTCATCCCGGGCGTTCGTTCACTTCCTGTGTGCGCGCGACGGCAACACCTTCATTCATTGAAAATCGAACGACGCAAAACGTCGTCGGTGAGCCCCTCCCACCCACCGCTTGTCCCCATATAACCGCGCCTCGACTGGTCGGACGGCTGCTGGAAGGTGTGTCTGAGCGCAACTGCCACCATGACTGTGAGTATTGTATACTTTCTTGTCTAAACGTTGCTGTTTGTCGTTAAATTAAAATAAAATAAAATAAAATAAAATCACGTTGGTTAAAATAATAATACAAAGTGCTACTATTGGTGAATTAGCAGATGTGCCCGCTCAGTGGGAATGTGCTCATCTGTAAGGTTGTAGATGAAGAATTAGTTGGAAATATTACAGCTTTTAGCGCGACGGGTCTGTTGTTGTTGTTGTTGTTGTTGTTGTTGTTGTTGTTGTAATCTGTGCCTTCTCAACAGGATTCATTTGAAAAGGCAGTGGAGGACGCCAAGGTGTTGCCGGTGAGGCCCAGCAACAACGACCTGGGTGATCTGTACGGGTTGTACAAGCAGGCCACGGTGGGCGACGTCAACATCGGTGAGTCAGTGACCTGCAAAAGGGGGGAATTCGCAAAGTTGAACCCCGCAAAAAGAGTTTTGTCCCCCCCCTTAACTTCTGAAAATGTACAGAGCATATAAAACCAGGGGCGGGGCTTGGGAGCAATGAGGTCTGACAGGTTGGGTTGGGTCGTTATGTGAAAGATTGAAGGAGCTGATTTGTTTAAAATGAAAGATAATGCACATTTTCTGCAAGCAAACATTCAGCTGTTCACACGTAAAATATTTCTGAGACAAACCAATGTCTTAAAAAAAATTAAAATAAAAAAATCTGCACATTACTACTTAAATAACCTAATGTCCGGCATTAGTTTGTAACATAAAAATACGATGACAACAACTAATAATAATGCTTCAGACCCCACCTAGGTGGTTTATGCTTCTTGCTTTTATTTTTTATACTTTGTGCAATATGTAAAAATATAAAATTGATTGATGCTTTGATGCTCACTTTGCAGTTACACCACAGCTGTTGGCCATTTTCACAAGATAGAATAAATCTCTTTTCTACGTGTGGACAGACAATATGCATAAAAAGAACACATGGATGACGCTACAGCAACGATGATCCTGTGGCCTGTTGAACGCCTACTTTTCTGCCCACAGAGCGTCCAGGGATCTTATATTTCAAGGCACAAGCAAAATGGGACGCTTGGAACGAGAAGAAAGGTCAGAGATTTTGTCAAAGGAAACCTTTTGCTATTTGCGGCTGTTTTATTTAACAAAGCAGCATTTACTATCTGACCTCGTGTTGATGCTTAAATGTTGGGTTATGATTTTCTGACTAACATCCGCTTTGATCGTTTTTGTTTTTTTTTCTCTTCAACAACAGGTCTATCCAAGGAAGAAGCAATGGCTGCCTATGTCAAGGTGGTGGAAAGGCTGAAGGCAATTTCTCAAAGTTAGATGTTTTTGTATGAACATTTCGGTCAAAAAAAAACAAAAAAACAAAAAAAACAAGATTCTTGCCTCAAATGTCCCATCTGGCTGTGCGCTCAGGGTAAAGCTTAAGCTAGCAAACGATTAGCATGCAGGCTGCGAGCAGTGAAAATCTGCTGCGCAAATAAGTGCACTATTGACACAGCCAAACTTGCCCACCCAGCTCCTCGTCACATGCTAAGCTATGCTAATCGCCTGCTGGCTGGAGTTTTTAATTCAGCCTCGGAAACAGGGGCACTCGTCTCGACTGTCTCATGGGAAGTCGGTTAAGTTGCAGGTTACAGAATATGCTTCGTTTGTATGTAATAAATAAAGAATTGCTCTTTGGATATCAGTCTGGGCTTGCTTCTTGTAGCATCAAAATACAGGTACTACCCGAAAAATTTGAATATCAAGTAAAAGTTGTTTTATTTTGGCAATTTAACATAAAAGATGAAACCAACAAATTTTATTGAGCCATTACACGCAAATTGACATATCTCAAGCGGTTCCTCGTTGTAACTTTGCTGATTAAGATTTTCAGCTTATTAAAACCACAAACCCACAAAGTCAGAAAATTATTGTAAAATTTGAGTTATTTTTTTTTTTTTTTTAAACTGCAAGACCTGATCAGCAAAATCCAAAGAAATAAAAACTTGAAATATATTGATTTGCATATTATTCCTTTATATAATATGTCAAAATCACCTTTTAAGTTGAATTGCAGAAATACAGCAACCTTTTCAGGATATTCTAATTTTCTGGGTAGTACTTGTACATGATGGTTACAAATGACACAAACACTTGGATGTGATAACCGGTGCAATTAACTTAACAGGCCTGGAAGTTGTGGTGCAATAACAAAAATGACTGCAGTGCTCCTTAAATACAAAGCTTTATAACTTAAGCAGTGCAAATATTCTCATTAAGTGCATGTGGTACAGGATCTGCTTGTGTTTTGTTTTTCTTTGCAGACAGAAAGCCCTATAAGTGAGTGACTTAAGGCCCCATTTTTGTTCTTTTGTTTTTACTGACTATTTAATTCCCTTGATGAACCACAAATGTGAAAAGTCCATCCTGCACTTCTTCAGCATGCTCCAATTTTTCACTTGGTTTGCGCCAAAAACCACAGTTCTTAAAAAGCAGCCCTTGGGTGACCAAGGGCAGGTTTCCTTCATGGTTACCTCATCTACCTAACATTGCATGACCTGTTGTTGGTTCCACTGTCTGAGCCTTGTTTTTGTCCCCTTTTTCAAAAGGTGGAATGCCCCACAGCGTCAGTTTTAGCAAGAAGCTGAAAGCCCAGCATTCTTGGTTGCAAACAAAGGGCTAAAATATGCAGTTTCTGTATATCTTGGTGAGAGCTAATCATGCAATCATGCGAGATGAAAAATAAAAACCTACATTTCTGGTGCAGTACACGGAGGCTTTTGAAGCTGCTATTTACAACAATTACATCCTCCTTCCCCAAGCTCAAGTTCTTCAGGACGAGGAAACCGTGTTAGCTTCTGGGCATGGCTCACGTCTCCACGGTATCCAGCGGGAGTGTGGTGTGGGAGGTGGTCTGGCCGGCCGGCGGGGTGCAGGGCAGCAGAAGGACCTGCGTCTGGGGAGAGCTGCTGTGGCTCAAGGAGCCGTGCTGCTGCCTCCGCCGCCGCCGACTGGGCAGGTGCTGCGTCAGCCGCCACCGTCTCCAGCGCCTCTGGAGCTCGTGCTGCACCTGGAAAACGGGCAAGGCTGCGGTGTTTGGCACGCTGAAGAAATTGGTATGTACTGATGTGAATCTCATTAAAATAGTTTATGGTTTGGTCTACCTCTCCGTTTAGGAAGCAGTAGAGCACGGCCACCACGAACCCCTGAAGACACGAAGACACGCTAGTGAGTCCAGACTAGCAGAGGTGGTAAAAGTACTCACATTCTGTACTGAAGTTTTTTAAAGTATGGATACTTGTGTAATGAATACTCTGTTAAAAAAAAAAAGAAGTACCAATTCAACTCCTTTACTAAATTAAAAGTAAGGAAGTACAGGTACTTAATGTACTTAAGGAAATTATTTTTTTGACATTATTAAATAACACCTTTGTTGATAATTCTGCAAAAATGGGAGACCTCAAAGCCAAGGCACTGTAACATATAATCCACTTTTATATTTAATGACACAACGGCATGATTCAAGTAGCTCTACAAAAACACTCAATTACATTTAACAGAATTTGTATCTTTTAAGCACTTTTAAACAGAAAAGTAACAAGCGTGTTTTTCCAATGTAATAAGTAGAAACAGATATTCACAGATGTACAAATATACTTTGTAAAAAGTTGTCATAAAAAATGAAACACTCAAGCTTTGTGCTTTCTTACTTCCCACCTCTGCAGACTAGTTATATATGTATGTATATATATATATATATATATATATATATATATATATATATATATATATATATATATATATATATATATATATATATATATATATATATATATATATATATATATATACGAGTACCTCGTGCACAGTTTGCCCTTTTTTGTACCTGCGTCGACGACAGCGCCAGCTCTGCAAACGTCCATATCTTGAAAACGGAGCTGTTGACTTCGACGGGGAGGAAGACAAAGAGGATGCAATGCAGGCCGAACAGCGCCACCAGGAAAAAGGTGGATTTGATCAGCCTCCTGTTGGAAGGGGAAAAACATTTCTCAGAACCCACTGCTCAACCTCTAATGTCACACAACAGCATTAAGAAAGGAATTGTGTTTGTGTTGCTCACTTGTACTGGCAGAATTCGTTCCTCTGCGCGTCGGACATTCTCAGCTTGCCCACCAGGACCCTCAAAATGCCAAGGAAGAACACCAGGTTCATCTGAAACCATCAAAATGTAGTGAGAACTCCAGTTCTAGATTTCAAAAGTTTATTTATTTATTTATTTATTTTAGATATAAAATTCTTTTTAAAGGGCAAAGGAAAAGGGGTTTACGCATATAGTTAGAAGGACTGGCACCCGCAGTATCCACCAGATCCACAAGTGTCTCCTGGTTTCCCAACAGCTTTGATAAAGACATAAATTAGTGTTTGAAAATATTTAAAACTGCATTTCTTTCAAAATTGAGAACACTGTAGGCCCTTCTTTACCCTTCATCTTCAAAAAAATACTTGGCGCAACCCCAAAAAGCAATGACAACCAGTGGCACACCTGCAAAAAAAACAGGAATCAGACAATTCTTTGTTTCACGTCGACATCTTAAGCCGTGCCTTCAGTGTGCTGTATCTTTCCTCACCCCAGCTCAGGGCGATGTACCAGGCGAGGTGCTTCTTCAGTGAGAAGAAGGAGCGGCTCACCAGGGTGAACAGGAAGTGGCCCTCCACCAGCAGCCAGGTGTAGTTGGCCAGGATGGAGTAGTTGGAGAGCATCAGAACCACCTTACAGGCCGCCTGTCTCCAGGTGAGCGAGGACAAGAGAAAGAAGAAGAAGAAACCCCCCCAATCATAACATTAATTTTCTGTTTTGTTTTGTTTTTTTCTTTGAAAAATGCATCCAATTTTCAGTTAGCATTAGCCCCGGGCGAACGCTTTTTAAAAAAATGAAATTAAAAAGCTACAAAGCTATGATGTTTGCATAAGGCCATGTTGGACTTTTTCTTTAGTTGGAGCTTGCAAATATTTAATGACTGCCAAACCAAACAAAGACTGTAGACTTTGTAAACATGTCATGTTAGCATTAGCATCACTAGCATCTGTCAATTGCTTTTGACAGTTTTGTAGTTCTACCAAATTCTCCCCCGAGTTTCTGTTTCTGACTCTGCAAAGGCCGGCGTCTTTCTATCCAGCCGCTTCGTACCGGATAGTAGTCGCAGTCGTACCGCTCCTCATTGAAGAGCAAGGAGTCTCGGACAAAGATGAAGATAGCCCTCAGGATGAAGGAAATAAACATCTGGATGTGGATGTAGTTCCTGGTGCAGTGCAGCTTCCTGAGGAGGCGTCAAAACGTGTTAGAGGCTTTTCAGGGCAATAGAGGAGGGGTGTGTGTGTGTGGGGGGGGCTTAATCCCACCTGAAGAGGCAAAAGATGGCGATGGCGATGGTGAGAGCGATGAGAGAGAGCGCGTAGCCCACCGTGTACATGGTCTTCACATAGGAGAAGTACATGTGAGAGCCTGAGGGCTGCACAGAGAGACAGCAAAGGCTCCATTTAATTACCCAGCACAACATTTGCCGTCAAACAAACACTGGCCAGGTATGGGCCGATGCCGCGTTGATAACATTAAGAAGAAATTTGATTTAAAGTGAGGCGTTCAAGACTCGGACCTGAACACAGCGTTTTCCCCAGCAGATTACATTACGTGGGCAGGATGTGTGAGGCTACAGGCGGCATTTGGCAGAGAAATATCTCTCCGAGCAGCCTGCGCCAGTGTTTTGTACCGCTGCTGACCTCTCCTATGAAGAGTAACGTGTCGTTGAAGGTGTAACACGCGTCCTCGTGGGGGACGAGCGGGTGCGTCCAGCCGTCGGCGGTGCAGTTGCGATGCACCATCCCTGCGAGGCAGCAGGACAATGCTGTGTTAGTGCAGGCCTGTGTGTTTCAGCCACGCAGGAGAATCAATAAGGCTTTTGTCTTCTGTAGATGTGTCATGGGAGGGCAGGCTTCCCTGTGTGTAGAACATATCTAAAGGACATACACTTGTTCACACGCGTGAATTACTGGTAAGCAAACAGCTGTGTGAGCGAACACCCAGCGCTTCAGATAAATGAATATTTGTATACATGATCTCCCTGGATAAATTCATCCCCTCCGTCTGGCTTTTAAGTGTTTTATGGTCACAGCTTCTCATCATTACACTTCTTATCATAGTGTTTCCTGCACGTTTTCCTCTGACTTTTATGCGTGCCACATCTCACCTTCAGAATTGAAAAACTCATGGTCTGGGCACGGCTGGGAGACGGTTTCTCCAAGAGCGGCGGGTGGCCAGCAGTTCAGTTTGTCCCACATCCCCTGACAGTGAATACTCTTGTTGACTTGGTAAGTAAAATACAAAAAAAAAAAAAACAAACAAACAAACAAACAAACAAAAAAAGACTGTTAAATTTTCATTTCAGTGCCTCATATTAAACAACGATATTGAAACATACATTATAATGAACGGCCACTAGATGTCAGAAGAACGCTATTTTTTTTTAATGGCCTCACTTAGTTACGTTAATGTGCTCAATTTCCATTTATTTTAAAAATAAAAACGTTTAGTGACCCGTATTTTTTTTTTTAATCATATAAGCTGTATTGTGTTAGAAATGCGCGTTCTAATTGAAACAACCTGTTGCTTGATGGGAATTTAAACGCAGCAGCTCTTCAATGCACCTTTCCTCCTCTTTCATCAGATTAGCGTGGGAACGACACCCCGAAGACCAGTTTACCTGTAATTTTAAACAATGACTACAATGCGAAAAATAACAAATACAATAATTACTGTGGCTCTCAAGCCACTTGAATTATAAAACAAAAGGTTCTTCACTCACCTGCTGTAAAAAGAGCGCTCCTACCAGTGCAACTTTTTCCATGTTGTCACACCGCGTCCTTGTTTCACATTAAAACACCGGCCGGCGGCCCCTATTTCCACACCTTTAGCTTCATGTTACATAACAATAGAAACAACAATATCCCAGTAGACATGAGATGTCTTAGGAAAATAAAACGAGGACTCGCTACTAAAGTTGAAAATAGCTCACTGGCGATTTTTTTTCTTTCTTTTTTTGCTCCCCAGACGGCTATAATAAAACGGCAACTTCCCTTTGAAGCTGTCAAAATAAAATATATTGACGCTCCAAATATTTGCGCGTAACGGCGAAAACGTCAAGTTCCTATTTGCGAATGACGAGTCGTGGCTGACAAAATGACGTGCGGCCGGATGTTTTGGACACAAAGAAATCAAACGGACGCAGGGGTCGTTTGTTGTCCGCGCTTTTATTTTGAAGGCGTAATTGAGTGGCTGTCGGTGTCGTTTCGAGTTCGCCGCCTGCTGCCTTCCAATCGCGCTCCTCCTCGGGATCCTCGGGCTCCGCCTCCTTCGAAGCGCCGGTTCCTCGCCATGGTAACCGCTGTGTTTGAGGAGCCGTGATCCACTGTGATCCAGGAATCCAAGTGCGCACGTTTTCCTGCCGTTGTGGTTGTTAATGCAGCGAAAACGATTGTCTGGAACCCGTCGACGGGAGTTTAACGTTTATTTATTAATCTATCTATCCGTTTTTACGGCTTTCATCACAGATTAAAGAACCCCGCGGCTGCTGTTCTGTTGTCTGAGGGGGACCTTGTGAAAGGATCACTGCTTTTTTGCTCAGTAACGGTACTGTGTAGTATGGGCACAGCAATCAATAGACCTACCTGGGTGTAAGTATTTCAGTATATATAAACATACGTTGTTTTTTTGTTTTTTTTTTTTTTAACCACTCTAGAACTAAGTTTAGCTATTTTGTTAGAGCATTAATTCACATTTGGACTTCAAATCAAATGTTCATCCTTTATTTACGGTAGAGATTCTGCCTAGCCTCACTTGTTTGTAGGTGAAACGGAACCGGCTTCTCCGTAATGATCAGAATACGCGAGCACTCTCAATATAGAGGCGGCTAGTTCAGTCTCAAGCTTCGTGTTTCCTCGCGTTCACGGCAGAAAGGACCCCGAAACAACTCGCTCCGGCCCGACACGATGAGTGTTTTCATTTTTTCAAGTCATATGTAAGAATAAGTAGGTTCCTTTGGGTTTTTTGTAACACCAGACGTCGATGTACTCTTCTGTGTTGGTGTTTAGTTGTCACCTTGCAAACCTGCACCGAGAGAAATGACTTCACTCTTTAATGTTTTACACCTTGGAAATATCTAATTAACAATGTTTTTTTTATCGCCATGTGATTGTCTTTTTTTTTTTTTTACATCAATAATTAATTAAATTGCCTAAATTGACGTTGTTCATACTACTGCACTCATTCTTGGCTGATTTAGTGTTTATCATTAATATTACTAATTAATATTATTCTTATACGACAACTTGGCTCGTTGGCACATCCTGCCTTTGTACAGACGTATGCTTTTAGAAATGCTTGAAAGAGCGATGAGATCTTTTGAGTCAGTGCACATCGTGTGAATGACTCCCCCTTTTTTTGGGCGAAAAGATATTGTTTGTCAACATGTTTAATGATTTGATTAAAACCACTCTAGCGTAGTAATTTGGCACTTCAGTGTTTACCCGTCCAAACAAAATCATAAAAAGCTGTTTAACAGTGATAAAAACATTAGTGTTTGTTCTTCCTGGGTCTCCCATCAGTTTTATTGCTCCCTGGAAGAAACTGAAAGTTGAGCACCTCAAATAAGGACGTGTAATGACTTAGTTTGAGCTTGGAAATACATTTTGAAAAACACATTTCTTCTTCTTCTTCTTCTTCTTCTTCTTCTTCTTCTTCTTCTTCTTCTTCTTCTTCTTCTTCTTCTTCTTCTTCTTCTTCTCTGTCCTCCTGCAGCTGCCTGTTGTCTCCCTCATGAGGGGCTGGTGGCGGTGACCCCCTTTCTGCCAGGATGGAGGTGGCCCTCTCTGCTCAGCGGATGCTGTCGGAGCCCCTGAGGAGGGGCACATCTCTGCCCTTGACCCAGCTGGTGGAGAAGACCAAGGCCGGGGCTGGCGTTCCCACGGGCCGGCCAGATTCAAGTAGCAAAACTTTCCCTTTTCTTTCTTTTTTTCATTCTCTTATTGTTCCATCCTGATGGTTTTCCATCACATTTCCACAGAAGTCAAACAGAGGAGTCTCGGCCTGATTCAGGCAGAGCCGGCAGAGCTTCACTTCAGTGGCTTCCAGCTACAGGAGGAGTACACAAAGACCGTGGTGAGGAGCAATGTTGTGTTTGAGGCAACCTCAGCAGGTCGGGATGTTTACGTGAATTTTCACCTTCCCCCATCCTCCCCCTCCCCCTCAGAAACTAATCAACGGCTCGTCTCAAGTGCTGAACATTCAGGTGATTCCCACCCAAACGGATCACTTCCGTACGTCGTGCTCCCGGAAGGTGAGCCTCGTTGCCTTGTTGAGTTTTGTTAACCCGAGTAGAGAGCATGCCGCTGCTGCTTTCTCAGCTGTGTTTTATGAAGATCCTTTGAAGCATCATATCCCCCTCCTCCCCAACTTGAAGTGCCGACTGGTCCCGGGCCTCCCCTACACGCTGAAGGTCACGTTCCAGCCCGACGAGTGGCGGTACTTCTACGACCGCATAAGGGTTCACTGCAAGGTGAGGCCTCTGCAAAAGCTCAGGGGAAAATGTTGTGTTCAATTGAATTTGCGCCTGTGATGAGGAAATATTTTCCTCATAAAAAAGAAAATTACTCATAGCATTTGCAATTAGTCGAAGTTTGATGACAGATAACTATTCAA